>JASUAD010000010.1:2832442-3255911 GCA_037013555.1 Sextonia rubra
TCAATAGTCAATTTAATAGAACACCAAAAATAATGATATTGACATGAAGAAACATATAACATGTCTATGATCGATCCTTATGAGAATCGGGGATATATCCTGAATCTGTATATCCTATAAAATTTGGTTTCAACCATAAAACAGACATAAATATCATAACATTTGTTTAATACCAATCCAAAGCCTTTGTGCAAAACTATATATGGGAAGCATATTTATAAAGAATAAAAATCTCATTAGAACTTCTCTCGATCTGCGGGTCGAGATAAAATAGTCAATAGTTTTCTCGAGCTCTTTTGGAGTCTCGATTAGATATATGTTATTTATGTAAATAACATAAACTTCTACTATTATAAATCCATTTAAGGATTGTATAAACAGGAACAGGCAAATGGGATTGTTTTCATACTCTTCCTTATATAAACATTCACTAAGACGATTGTACCATATTCTTCTGGAATGTTCAGGCTGTATAATAAACGTCTTACTTATATTGAGTACGTACTCTCTGACTTTGCTTCAGGCAAAGCAAATCCTTCTGGGATTTTCATATATATATATGTCTGTGGATGTTTTCAATCCCAAGTTTCTGCAGGAAACCTTGTATCACAAGTTTGCCTTTCGTTCATTTTCCTTACAAACACCCATTTGTAACCTACAGGGTTAACACCGTTTGGGGTTTGTACTATAGGTTCATATATACTACGTCTATTTAGAGATTGTAATTCCTTAATGGTATCTCTTTATTTTTGGCCAATATATTCTTTATCGACATTCATTTATAAAACGTGGTTCGTATCCCAATCATCATTCTCATTTTTCCTTGATATTTGAGTAGCTACCGCATATACAAATGCGTCATCGATGATAATTTCATTTCTATCCCATCTCTCTCTTGAATAATTATAAAGTATAGAGATCTCTTTATTTATTGGGTACCCATTGCCTCTTCAGGGGCTTCCAGAGTCTCTTCTGGGACTCATGTCTCTTCCGGGACATTAATTTCTTCAGGAAATTTGGAGAGAGTGGATTTTATCATAAACTCTTCAGGAGTATACCTCTTCTAGAGTATGATTGGGATATGATTACTCATTTCTCCTCTTCTGGGGAGCTGAGTCCTTGAAACCTATAAGTCTACCATGCTTCTGACATGTGTAGATTCATTTGCTGCCATATTTGGACTTTGTTCTTCAGGAACATTAATTTGTACTTGTCCTACAGGGACATTAATTCGTGCTTGTGTGTTCATAGCCGATACATGTGACCTAGTCACTTTTGCTGCATCATTAAAAGCATCAGGGAATTCATTTGTAATTAAGTGCACAATTCTCCGTACTTCATTCTCACATTGTGAAGTACATAAATCTAGATGAGATTGAGTGGAAGTATTCCACATTAATTCTCGCCGTTCTTCAGGAACGGATTGTTCTTCAGGAACAAGGTGTTCTTCAGGAACTCTCTTATCTCCCCCTAACGGCGAGAAGACTGGCTCATCAAGATGACAATTAGCAAAAACGAACAATGAATATATCTCCTGTCATAGGGTCTAGATATCCATTAATTAGGGTGAAGTATAACCAACATAGAGTCTACGTTGTAGGCTCATGCAAGTCACAAACCTACGATATCAAACCTTATAAATTTAATAACATGCTTAAGGATGTGTATCCTAGGTTTAATAATATGTGCTAATGGGCGGGATTAGATAGGTTCACAAATGTCACACAATATCCTTTGCGAAAAGGATGGTCAATAGATGGTACTCTAAGGAGTACGTAACAGAAGTATCAATAATTTACCAGAGCATAGGACCCCTAGAATAACAAGCTTCTGGCTTAACTTTGTCGTTTTGCTCATAATCGAATATGATTCGATTTGTAAGGATTGTCTTGTAATATAGCCTTGAAATATGAGGAGAATGCACTTAGCTTTTCTAGTATCAGCTTCTGGCTGTCAATACTAGTAATGATGTACAAATACCATTATATAAACTCTTCCGGAGCATTCAAGTATTTATACGGATACAGCTATGATCGATGCCGTGCACGAATGAAACACTAATTCGGAGAAAAACTTCTGGTTTTTTTCAATGTAGTGTATTTTGTTGCACTGTCTACTGGACAGATATTATCCTCAGTATCATGCATTCCATAATCCATATAGCAAGTAATAATAAACTTACATAACTAGTTAATTGCATTACAAAAGTAAAAGTAAGAACAACTAAACAATTCAGCATTCAAAGCAAATATAACATAATATACGGGGGATTAAAAATAAGTCCTACCATTCAACAAAATATCTAAGAACTGAACTCAATGTTCAAACTCATAAAAGTAGTTGTAGGTCTTCCAGACCATGCTTGGTGGTTCGCCCAATTTCCAAACAAAATGCCTTTTCAATCACCTCTCCTGGGGTGGTTTATTTCATCTTTACTGGAGAACATATTATATCTACCTCTTCTGGAGGGATTGTAATTGACTAATCTGGCATTTATTTCAAGCATTGGGTGTATGACCATCTGTTGGTGATCATCCCTGTCTAATGGGGATATAATGGCGCGGAAAATAAGAGCGTATGCCATATCCTTCAGGGATATTTTATTTCCGACTTTGATAGTGTCACCAAGCCTTTTAGAGTGTGTTAAGATCGATTTACTAATAACAATCAAACAAAAATAGAACTTCGGGTTCTCAATATCCGATGACAAAATATAATGAAGAATTGGCCAATCAGAAAGTTAGAACTTCGAGTTCTTAACTGATGAATCAGAACTTCTAGTTCTGTCAATACTTCAGGCTAGTGATAGAACTTCAGGTTCTTAGAATTACTGGTGCTATCAAAGCTTTAGGTTTGAATCACAATTTCTAGTTCTATCAAAACTTCAGGTTTGAATCACAACTTCTGGTTCTATCAAAACTTCAGGTTTGATTTCAAGGTACTGCTGTTGCAGGATTACATTTGTTGCATGGAAAGTGGACAGCGTTTTCTCTAACATCTGCTCTTCTGTAATCATTTCCCCACACAATCTTAACCGGGAAACAATGTTGAAAAGAGCAGAGTTATACTCAGATACCGATTTGTAGTCCTGAAATCACAGGTTTAGCCCTTCATTCTGAGCTGTTGGTAATAAGACCATCTTCTGGTGATCATATCTATCCTTCAGGGACCTACTGGGTCCTCCTCTGTGAGGTATTCATTCTTAAGGTCATCATGTATATGATGACGTAAGAAGATAAGTGCCAATGCCCTATTCTCCGGGGACTCTTTATTACCTTCTTTTATCGTCTCTCCAAGCTTCTTGGATTGTAAATGTAATTTTGCATCCAAGTGCCAGGATAAGTAGTTGTCCCCGGTAATGTTAAGGGCTTTGAATTCAAGTTTGGTTAAGTTCAACATTATGCAAGAGCTGGAAAAAATATATATATATATGATCATTGATATGCAAAAGATAAAATACAAATAAAAAATTGTAAGGCATTCAGAATAAATTAAGGGGTGAGCTATGTCAGATCAAGTTTGCCAATTCAAAATTGAATAACATCATGTTATCAATTTTAATAATCCAAAAACAAACAGTTTAAACAAGGCTTCTGGCTTGATTTGGAACTGCAGGTTCCTGATTAGAACTTCAGGTTCTTTAATTTTTTTTTTTTGTTTTTGTTGAACTTCAGGTTCTATCAAGGCTTCGGGCTTGATGTTATGGCATATTACTTTTATTTTTGGATCGAAATATCAAACTTCAGGTTTGATTAGGAATGAATCTGCAAGTCCATATTGTGGATCTGAGAACTTCTGGTTTTAGATTTGAATAATCCACGGAACTTCTGGTCCGGATTTAGAAAAAAACTTCTGGTTCTTACGGAACTGCAGGCCCGTATTAATATAGAACTTCAGGATCTGAGAACTTCTGGTTTCAGATTTAAATAATCCACGGAACTTCTGGTCCGGATTTAGAAAAGAACTTCTGGTTCTTACCGAACTGCAGGCTCGTACTAATATAGAACTTCAGGATCTGAGAACTTCTGGTTTCAGATTTGAATAATCCATGGAACTTCTGGTCCGGATTTAGAAAAGAACTTCTGGTTCTTACGGAACTGCAGGCCCGTACTAATAGAGAACTTCAGGTTCTTATTTATGAACTATTCTTGATCTCCCTTTATTAAAGATAATGATAATAATGAATAAATAAATAATCATAACATAAATAATTATTAAACAAATAAAGGAATATAAATAATGGAAATTATGTTACCGTTAGATCTGCCTTCTTTCACTTGTATCGTATAGATTTGCTTCTGAACTTTCCGCAGCTTCTACTGGATCATTGATCTGATGTCGAACGACCAAGATGTTGTAGTTTGAAGTGGAATTGCTTTTGAATACTATAACTGATAACTTCTTGTCGTCGTGTAACGTAACACTCGCAACGTTACAAAAGAAAAGAAAAAAAACGATCTGAAACTGTGTGTCTAAAGACCAGATCTGAAGCACGTTACCTTTTTGCAGGATAACGTTACCTTTTTGCACGTTACCTTTTGCACGTTGAAATTGGGACTGTATGCACGTTGCCTTTTGCACGTTGAAACTGAAACTGTATGCACGTTGCCTTTTGCTCGTTGAAACTGAAACTATATGCACGTTGGTTAGAGCATCGTGCTGATAACGTATTAAGAAGAGGGGAGAGAGAGAGATTAGAGGGAGAAAAGGAGAGCTTTTCTTATTGAATGAGATTTCTGTGTATACATAATGGGGGGAGGAGGATCTTATTTATAGAATAAGATTGCTTCCTCCCCAAGCAACCTAATAGGGAAAAACCCTAACCCTTAGTAATTCCTTTATCTCATGTGGGTCCCAATGTGGGCATCCACATATAATACATCTTATAACAATTACCAAACACTTCATGGTTTTTATCAAAATTTTCAAAATTTCAAGTCTAAGACTACAACCTACCTTGACAAAACCTTTTTCATCAAAACCATTCATCATTTCCACAAATTAGTAATTTCGAGGCACAATGATTGTTATACTTTAATTATTGCACATCAAGGGAGCACTTGTTGACCCATAAAAATTACAAATGTTGCAACAGAGATTTACAAATGTTGTCCAAACCAAGGGGATATAAACCCTGGGATTGTGGAATGTCAAATCAAGTACTGCATCCAGATATTCAAAGCTGATGAAAAATCCCACAACAACTCCACAAACATGCTTGTGAATGATGTTTCAAAGTTTCAAAAAATTTGGACTTCATTTCAATTCAAACTCAAGCTTCAGTGATTGTTTGCCAGCTCCTTGGGGGTCCCTATTGAAATTGACACTTTAACATGTTGAAACAAGCCGAAACTCAAAGGCATGTGTTCAAATACATTAAAGACTATCGTTCAAAATTTCAGAGCATTTGGACATCATTTGGATCCAAACTCAATTCAGATGAGCATCTACTAAGCTCTGTAGGGTCACTTTGCAAACTGACACTTCATGGAGATCAAATCATCTGAAACTCCTGAAGGAAGCCCAAATTATGCTCAAAAAAAGCTCTGCAAAATTTTAGGTCAAATGGACATCATTTGACCTAAGGTCTACAAACATGTCAACTTTTTGTCAGTAACCCCCAAATCATGGGGTCACTGACCAAAGTCCTGTTTTTTGATATCCAAAATTAATGAATTTGGGCACAAAGCGTCACTCAGGCTTAAGGGAGATTCTACAAATTTTCAAGTTGAGAGGACTCTGTTTGGCCCTACTCCCACTGCAAGTTCGATTAGAAGATAGTGACCTTTGAGCCATGGAGGTCACTAGCTAAAATCCTACTTCGAGGGAGCCAAAGCTGATGAAATTCGAAACAGAGATTCAAAATATATTCAAAATGAATTTCGCAAAGTTTCAAGTCAAATTGAACATCGTTTGGGTGGAAAACAATTTAACTACCTATAGTATGAGGTAAATAGTGATTTAGAACATGCAACAAATGGGTCATTGCATTCCTCTAAGTCCCAAGAAGATCAGACTTTGTTCAGGCCCCAAACAGGTGAAAATGGGTCATATATACAAAAGTCCAAAAAATGGACCTAGGAATGACCATGGCTGCAGTCATTGTCACTCGTGGAGCAATTTCGGTAGTTTTCAGCAGTTTCCTTCACTTCTTTTCCAATCTTAGCTTCCCTTTCTCCCTTTAACTTCTCATAACTCCAAAAAATCACCTTGGGAAGTCTATAAAAAAAGGACAAAGGGGACAGTGCAAAAAAAGGAAGAACAATTTCCAAAGCTTTGGAGACCGGTTTAAGGTTTGAAGCAAGTTCACACAAGATCAAGCAAGTCACAAGGCATTCCTAGTGCTTCAACACACTTCTTCTTCTCCTTCTCACTTACGTAAGGTGAGAAATAATCCAGAGAAGAGGAAGAAGAATGTACCTCACTTAATAAAGACTAATGCAAGGGCCACTTGGATGACATCTTTTTCCTTTAATTTTCTCACTTGGGAAGGGTTTTGGGCCATTATGGAAGTTGTGAACAAGCCTCTTTAGGCTTCATTCTGACTTTGAAAATAATAGGGTCAGAATGATACAACTTTGGCTTCATAGAGTACCCTCTTCGGATTTATACAAAATAGTCTGTAACCAAAAAGTGATAATTATCAAAGGTTTAAGTTGATTCCATGGCCAAATTGAGTAGTTTCTGTGGCCATTTAACACTCTAAATTCAAAGAAAACAAGTTCCTACACTCTGAAGAAGTGACAGAGGCGAAATAGAGTAAAACAGGGAGCAAATAGTGGCCTTTCCTACCACTATCTGCTAGTGACCATGACTCACGGTCACCAGTAGGGCCCAGTGATTGTGGGTCACGGTTACTCCCTCTGCACTTCCATTTTTTGCATTTTCTTCACGTTTTCATTCATGTATTTTCTTGTAAATTCTAAATTTAGATTGCATCTGAAACTAGAGGGAGGGGTTGTAAATGTTTCAAAACTTGTAAACACCCTACATCCCCGTGGTCAGAGCATTTGAACTCAGGTAAACAAACGAGAAATTACTGATGAACTGTAGTTAATTCCTATTTTTCTTAAATGCTTGAAGTGTGTGAATATTGGACTTGAATTTGTTGCATTTCACATCACATTTTTTGAGCGTGATCAATTACGTCACTTGACTTTGAAATTGTACATAAGATTGTCAAATCCATTCAAGAAATACATGTAAGTCAAATCACTTCAACAACAATGTAATTTAACTAGTGACAAATAACTTGTAATTAAGCCAACTTCAACAAGAAAGATCATTATATGAATAACAAAGCAGTATTTCACTGTAGAGAATCAAAGGATATTTAGCTTGAACTAGTGACAAATAACTTGTTCTTAATAATTGACAAATCCTTTGAAGCATGTGTTTCGAAATGAAGATGTTGACATAAATAACTATGGTATATGTATATCGCAATACATGCAATCTTCAACACATTCAGTGTAAAAGAATAACTCCATTACAGCCACGTGCAATAAAGGGGCACAAAATGAGCGTGTTCTATATATATATCAGTACATGGAAGCTTCAAAATTTAGAAAAATCGAAATAATTCCATTCTAAACACATCCAACACATGCAAGAACAAGAAGTAGATGAAAACAATGACCATGTGCAATGAATACCTCCGCGTGTAGATCAAGACAAGATAAGCAAATGAGTTGGGTTAGAATATACCGAAGAAATTGGATATCCAAGTTCACAAGAGCTTTTTGGGACCATAGTTGGGAAGGCAATAGCTGAAAAGTCAAGAAAGAAGAAATACAATTTGCAGATAAAGAAATGACCTTTTGCTCGAAAAGTCTTTTTTTAACCCTAAAAGTGACACAAAAGCATCGGTAGCGACTACCTATAAATAATAGATAAGCACCGCCAGCGGCTTCCCTAAAAGTTAGTTATTAAAGAATGGATGAGAACCACTAGTGATGCTTTCCAAAATAGTTTTTTTTTAAATAGGAAAGTGCCCTTGGGACTAATTTGGTGTGGTAAGAACTACAAGGTACAATACAGTGTAGGTACCGTCTAAGGAGAATTTTCTGGTAAAATCCTCTAAATAATAACAATGATGTGAATTTCAGTTGTTAACATTTACAATTAATATCTACATGTACTAATTAATTTGTGATTGATAAACTTATCAGCCATGTTATATGTTAAATTTAATTAAACATAACTAAGGATCATTTCATATTAAACAACTAAATGTTAAAAATAATTCAATATGACAAAACCCAAAGAAACTCCTAGTTTATAGAAAATAAAAAACATGAAATTCTATAAAAAAAAAAAAAAGGGACTATCATATTGATGTAATTCACAATGAATTTTATAATAAATCCCAATAAAATATAAAACTTGAAATTATCTTCACAAAATAACCCTACAAATCGAAGAATCTATAGAATGCTAAAGTTAAATGAATGTTTGCATTCAAAACCCTGATTCATTAATAAAAATAATCTTAAAGGGTTGAACTCAAATAAATAAATAAATTTCAGGATAGAAAAGCCGGAGGCGGGGGTGGGAAGGGATCCAAAATCCTACTCTCAATCTAACAATACAAACCAAATCAATGGTAACATACGAGCCCTCACAGCTTATGTACAATGGGCAACTACCTGTTCATTAAACGTCCATACTTTGATGAGGTAGAGTTTCAATGTCCCAACTTAGAGGAAGGCCCACAAGATAAATATATAGATCACACAAGGTGGTCCCTAACTGCAGAGAATGGTAGCTATACTGAAAATGCCATTAAATAAGCACAACAAAATGACCAAAAAAAAAAAAAACCCAATTGTAAGTTAATTTCCATGCAACTCAAGTTATCAAAACGCATTCCCCGATTCATAGAAAGTTCCCTCTTTCCACAACTAACAAACCAAAATGCATCAACGAAACCTTTTCAACTGACAGAAAATCTGGAACTTCAATGCAATTCCAAAAGTTCGTACTTTCCAAATGACAGCACAAAGCGTATTTAAACCCATCTACAGAAATGTACTTCTTCAACACAAAGTCTCATTCCAAGATACAGGAAACATGCTTCAACACAAAACTAAATTCCATAATCATATGACATTTGAGAAAGGCATGTAGAGCATCTTCAAATTGTATGACCCCTACAACTACAAAGTCCAAAATAGTTAGTTTAGTTGGTTACTTTTGACAAAAACGATGGAGAGTTTAGCAAGATCCAAGAATCCCAGTAGAAGCTCCACTGAGGCGTCAATATTGCATATTAGCAAAGAGGTTGGCGAGAGGGGGAAAGGAGGGAAAATGATTGGGAGAAGAAGCCTTACCGTCGGTAAAATAAAGAAAATGGGGCTGGGAAGGCTAAAGTAAAAAACAACATGTGAAATCGCTTGTGATTTCACATAAAGTAACCTTATAACTCACATAAAGTAACCATACAATTTTGTAAAATCTTGACAACCTACCCTTTCAATGAGTACTCTCACTATGAGAGTTGGGTGGAAATGTGTGGAAATGTGTGAGTAAATAGTTACATGAAAATCCATGTCTACAGGTGTTTGTATGGAAAATCCAAAAAAAACATTGGTTATGGACTCCTTTTTTGGGTGTCATGTACCATGGTTTTAAACGCTCATTTAAGTTGACCTAAATTTAAAAAAAGGATTTTACCAAAAAAATCATGTAATGAGACTCCCAATTCATAAAGCTCACCTAAGGTGTGTGTGCACCAAAGTGGTCACATGTGACCACTCCAGTTCATTTTTTCATGGCAGGTGACGATATTGCCGCATGTTTTTTACATCAGCAGCGAAATCGATACTCCATTGTTTCTTTCTTCTTGTTTTTTTTTCAGTTTTCTTCTTCTTCTCTGGTTTGTCTTCTTCTTATGCTCCTTCTTTTTATTAGTTTGTTTCTTCTTCTTTCCTTCTTTCTTTCTTGTTTTGTTTTTCTTCTTCTCTGTTCTTCCCTATCTTCACTGAACCTCACACCCTTATCTCTCTTTCTTATTATCTTCATCCACCATTGATCCAAGCACCTACTTGCACAGACACCATCTCTTTTCCTCTCTTTTTATCCTTTTTATTCCTCCTCCACTTCTCTTTTTCTCTAGAAGTTTCTTGTTTTATTTTCTCTGCAGCCAATTTCAACTTGGGATCAACCCATTAAAACACGTGCCCACCGATGGTTCTATATGGCCAGATTCACTACTTCTCTACTTGATTTGGTGTTCTTTAAAGGATTGAATATGAATGCCAATGAAAATAATTAAATGAAATTTGGACTTGATCATGTGAAATACAGTAATTCGTTTGATGGAATAATATCATGCCTAGAGAACCAACTTCCTATAGTATGGGGCACCAATAAGTTGGCCAACTAAGCTTCCAATTTTTCTTCTTCATCTTCTTGAGAAGGCTTCAAGCCTAAACCCACGTCATAACCTAAAAATATTATTGACTCTCAATATAGATTTTACTCCAAAATTATTTTCCAGCTCCACTCTGCTCTGAACCTAGCATAGAGATTTCAGATTGTTTCTTCACTTTTCAGATCTACTGGTGAGAAGGGAAGACAGAGGGTCGTGTTTCTCAATGCTTTCGAGAAAGACGATTTGATCTCTGAGTTGACTGCTAAATAAGAGATGAGAGAAATCAGATTTGGATATGATCTCAGTCGGGCCTTGTGATTAGTCACGAACAAGGAGGATGCAGTTTTGGTTTCAGAAAAAAAAGGGATCAGTAGCTGGTGAGCCGAATCTTACCTCTCAAGTCTCGTCTCTCCCAAACCCTCACTCCTCTCTTTTGGTTCAGTTGTAGAAACACAGAACAATGATCCTCCGGCTTGAATGCTACAAAAGGAAGAAGACGGTGTTGCTTCGGATTCTAAAAGTCAGAGAAGAAGATTTCTGCTTGTAGAAACTAGTGAAGAAAGGGGCCCAGTTTCTTGCAGAACCCAGCGGAAGCGAGGAAGCATGTGAAAACATCAGTTTAGTTTGCATGGGTAGTGTTTGTGCTCTTCATGCAGTGGGATTTGTATGTGTAGTGTGCATACATATTGAAGATTTGTAATGTGCACATAATTCGTGGTGTAAATGTCAACTGACATCCACCCATTGACGATGATTATGTGCAATGACCACCTATAGAAAAATCTCATCCCTGTCCAAATCAAATTGTAGCAGAAGTCCTGTTTCACCCGAATCGGCTCTGCTTTTAAAATGTTTGATTATCAAAGATGCCCACTATTTTGCAAAATATATTTAAGTTGATGTTCTGCAAAATTCATTTAACTTGATGTAATCTAGCTGCGTGTTGAAGTAGACAGATGGAGGACTCCGGCTCATGACCTGGTAAGGTTAGGTTGACTCGAAGTCAATCCTTCTGTTCTTGGCTACAGGAAGAAACCCAAGTCATTCTACTCGTTCTCAATTCCTATTGGTCTCAACTTGAGGCAAATGACAAACAAGTCTCTATGACCTTTCCATTATTTACCTATGTAATTAGCTTCAATTAATGTTACTCATGAAAAGGAAATGCAGCCTCATCCATCTGCCCATACTTTTTTTTTCCTATGAGGCAAGTTGTGTTGGTTGGTAAAAGCAAAAATAAAAAATAAAAAATAAAAAAAAATCTGGGAACGGTCCAGTGGATACACCCCTCAAGCTCAATGTGTAATATTGAAAAGATACGCAACTGTTTAAAGGAATCTTGTTGGTAGTCTGATCTACTTGACTACTATTGGACCCGATATCTGCCATGCAGCCAACCTTGTTAGTCAATACATTACTAAGCCCACCCATTTTCATTTACTGGCAATCAAGAGGATCATTGGATATCTCCTTGGTACAACAGAACTAGTTATTTTTTTTCCTTACAATTTTAACTTACATATGCTAGTTGCTCTGATGCGGATTGGGCAGGGAGTCCCGACACTACGTTTAACAATTGGTTGGGACTCCCTTTAACAATTGGTTAGTGTGTCTTTCTAGGCAGTGCATTAATCTCCTGGAAATGTTGGCATTAATCTCCTGCAGCTGTAAAATGCATCATCCTGTTTCTAAGTCTTCCACGAAGGTGATGCGGTATGCAGAAGCACTATCCGCCCGCTCAATCAAACCAAAAACAGAAAAAATTCCAGCAACTGCTACTGATTGCAAAGAACAATAGAAATCCTAGAATTAATTAAGCAAGGAACAACACTTAAACAACCCAAAAATCCTGACCTGTAGGAGCCTTCCTCAATCCCAAGATACATATAACATCAAGAGAGAGGGTGAAGAAGCAAATATATGCTTTATTGAGAATATGTAAAATTGCTGAACATGAATTGACTGCAGCAGTCGACCATATGACTCTTATATAATGCTTAATAGTCTGACTCTTATATAATGCTCGAAAGTCACATAAAATCTCTTTCCCTAATAGACTCCTATTGCAATTATAAGTTTTAAGTAAAGTTTCTAAACATATTTTAATTAGAAAATGCTGAGGAGAATAAAAGAAATTGAAAAGTTCCAAAACAGGAGTCGTCTGGGACATTCACGAGTATGAATGTGGGCCATTCTTTGATCAATCAAACCCAATGTTCATGTAGAGGAGACCTAGGTGACCCTAGTAATGCCTAAAAACACTCAGGAGAAGCTATAAAGAAACAGCAAAAACAAAAAAACAGACTGATGTTACAAAACAGAGATACATCCATTTTTGTTCTTTAAAAAACATTACTTTTGTTGCTGTAAATATGCCACTGTTAATTATTGTTTAATGTCATATCTTTACAACACACGTTAGATTCATTTCATATGTATTATTCCCCTCTCCTGTCAATTCTAATAATTTTAGTAGTTGTTCCTCGCTAATTTCACTTGCTTTGTATTCGTAAAATACTCTTTGGGACTCACATCTATCAGTGGTTAGCATTAGCTTACGCAACATATCCATATCTTGGGTGGTCTTCAATTAATATTTTTAAAATATTATTTTCATCTATGGGCCTTTATTTCTAGTACTCTACAACTATCTAATAGTTTAAAGACTTGTCTCTTAGGAAGAGATTTGTTTAGTCAACAATGACGAAAAGAGATTCGTTTTGTATCAGAAGGTTTCACAGCCATTCTTTTGGGGATTTGTCAATATATACTTATTGATCTTCCAAAAAACAAAGAGATATGATGAAAATAATGTTCACAAGTTTAATGCTTTAATTTGTCAGATTTGGAAAGCATACATGTGTTCATGTCATTTAATTTTTTCTTTTCAAACATGTCCTAATCTCAGAGCCGCATTATCTATTTGCACTCCCACCTTCCTTCCTCGTTTCAGCAATGGTGGAATTTCTCCCTGGCCTTTGTCGACGTGCCCTTGCACCACGAAAGGCAGCCTACCATTGCCTTGGGGTGGAGAATTTTTCTCCTCCAAAATGTAGGACTGTGGTATAGGGATTCTGTGGCACCCCCTCTAGACGTCTTGTGTCAGCTTTTATGCAGTCTGTTGACCACTATCCTAATGGCATTATGGAATTTCTCCAAAATACTCTGCAACACTCTTCAAACCAAGTCTGCCTTGAGGTGGAAGGAGCTATATCTGAAGCTCTTCATTATCCAAATCGATCCCCTTGGCGAACTCGCTTTACTTACAGAAAGATTTTAAAGATTCTTCAGGAGTTCAACTCTCATACTTTTGGCTGGGTTTCCTATCTTGCAAGGAAGCTTGGAAAAAAGATTATGATGCCCCCCACCCCCCCCCCCCCCCCCCCCCCCAAACAAAACCAAAAAGCTTAGACTCCCATGACTGTGCCTCTCTGCTAGATGGTTATTGCCCAGGCCAGTTGGGCTCCTCCTCTGAGCTTTGGTCCCTTTTTTTTTTTTTGGGTGGAGGCTCTTCTTTTGGTCTTTCCTTCTTTTGTTCTTTTTAAGCCGTTAAGGCCTTCTGTACATTGTATAGTTTTCTATTGAGGTATATGAAATTCTAATCTTTCCAAAAAAAAAAAAAAAACCCATTAGGAAGGTTTGAACTTTTCCAAAGAATGGTGATTTATCAACTAAAATCTGCTTATAAGATTCTATGTATGAATCTTCAATAGAAGCAACTCTTCTACTAAAATTAATTGGAGAAAATTTTGAAAAATTTCAGTTCCCCAAAGAATTCTCCTTCTTGGATGGAAATGCTTGAAGGAGGCTATTCTAGTTTGTAAGCTCTTCTTTTGAGAATCTAATTTAGATAATGGCCTATTTCTTAAATGTAGGAGTGAAGAAGAATCAGATATGCATATTATTTTCCATTGTAATCATGCTAGATTGCCTTGGTTTGGATTCACATTTGAGTATTGTAACGCTAATAATCAGTTTTCACCCATCCTTGAATGGTAGGAAGATTAATTGAACCTATTATGCAATCTACCTCTCCCATTGATCAATGTCTTATTGGTAGGGTGCTTATCACTTGGTGGGTTTTGTGGAAGGCCACGAATAATTCCATCCACAAAGGGGTCTCTCCTAATCCCTCTTGTATCTTGAAGGAGTCAAATAGCATCCTATCTGATACAAGTTTTAGTATTTGCCAAATTCATTCCGCCCCCTTACCATCTATGATGGAAGCGAACTTTCCCCTTGCAATGGATAAAATTTTAACTCTTGTGGATGTTTGTTCAAAACTTCAAGTGTAGAGCTTCGATTGTAGCAATAAACTCGATGAGTACAAGGTTAATCCACGAGGAGTAATGTGCAATTAACTTTCAACTTGAACCTATCCTAAATAAAATATAATACTAGCATAAAAAGAATTTATACATCATCATCCTACTTTCCAAAATTTAAATCAATTACAAACCAATAAAGAAATTTCTTAATATAAAAATCCTAAATCTAAAAATTCCTAAAACTAAAGTTGCTACAAAATAAAACACACATCAAAATTTCCAAACAAAAACATTCTAAAATTAGTAACTACTAAAGTTAGAAACAGAACACAAGTTGTCATCGGCTGAAAAATGTGCGCCACAATATTTGTCGGCTAATGTTGTGTCACTAATTTTTTACCGACTGAAAAAAAAATGAAGTTGCCATTGAAAATGTAAATTCGCCACTGCTGGTTTAGTTTATGCCGCTAATGGAGTATTTAAGGTGGAGAAAACTTCATCTTTTACATTTAGAGGCAGAATTTAAACTATTAGCCTCAATTTTTAATTGCCGCTATATTAGGTAGCGTTTGGTTCGCTGAAATGATTTTTTGCTGGAATGGAATGGAGACTAAAATGAGTCTGGATTGGAATGAGGTAGGAATAGTCATTCTCATTCCAACAGTTGGCTAGACAGAGGAATCAATCCAGTAATAGGATTCTCATTCCTGTTCCTATGTTTGGTATGTTGGAATGATGACTGGAATGGAATAAAATTTACATAAAACTGATCAAAATACCCCTATGAATGTTTTCTTTTTTTTATTTTTTGCAAAAATCTCCCTATTTTAGGCTACCCAAAACATAATTGTTTGCCTATTTTGATTGATTATCACTAAAACAATCACAAAATAATACACCTTAAACATCACTTACATTAACAATAAACATCAGCAGAATGGCTAAATAACACATTACTAAACTTAAATATCGTATAAATTAGCTAAACAAAGTCATTAAGTTATCATTCAGCCAACATTTTAAAAATAACATCCATAGTGCTTGCAAAAAGAGTAGCAAATAGGAAAATATAGAAAATGTATTAATGCACCTAGGTACATGACCTCCACTTAGAAAAGCCCTCACAAAGTCTTCTTTCTATCATTTTCCAAAGTAAAAAAAAGTGCAGTCATCTCATGGTCATGACCTATAGCAATCAAGGCTTTATGGGTTCCGCCCTTGATAGGTTTGGAAGCTTGTGAAGCTTTTCATTGATTTTATCCATCTTCATTGCTATATCCAAATCAACACCAATGGCTCGACTAAACTTCTTAGTAGCTAAGTCAATCTTGTTGCATATGATCATGGCTGCTTTTCGAAATCTATCCATACTGTTAATGCTCCTCCTCCTTTTTCCTTTCTGGCTGGTTCCTTCATTATTGGTGGAAGCAGTGAAAATTACTTGTTCCGTTTCCTCAAAATTCATGCCCAAATTTTGTGTATCTTCATTTCCTCATTCCCAGCTAGTTCATCCAAGACATCTTCAATTTTAGCAGCTTCTTTTCCTATGACATGATCTTTCCTAAAGATAGTGCAAAGCATTTCATAATGTGGAAAACTTTTACTCCACTAACCTGCACCCTTGTGGGTCTATAACAAACATATAAATAAGACAAATAGAGCATAATACTCAAAGGATAGACAAGAATTTGTCAAATAATTTTTAGTTATTCTAGCCTAAGCTAATTTATCCGATTTATGCATTGTGTCTACACCAAACATTGAAAAAAATATGAACAACCATTATGAGTTGATTTTAAAATGACAATAACTTTACATAACCGTTCCCAACCTCATCTTCGGCAACCACCATATTTTTTTGTGGATCCCATCCAAAGCTGCTGCAATTCATTCCATTAAGCATATCATACACAACACGAAAGTCTTTTTTCATTATCTTGATTTTAGAATCAATGTGTGGCTTCGCTTTAATTTTGCTTCCAAGTTACTTTTGCTTCAACACTACTTTAATCACTCCAAGAAAACCTGGCTTGAACCCATTGTTAGCCTTATGAGTTCCTGCATTTACCATGTCAAACAGGGCATAAACCAACTTCTTATCCTCAGCATTGGTCCATTTTCTTTTATTCTTCCCCAGCCCCTTCTCATTTATGTCCTTGTCTTCATTCATGTCCATGCCTATTAATATTGGAACAACCACAATCAAATCACCAATAATATTATACTTAATTAGCCATGAGCCAAAAACATAATGTAGCAAAATGGCAAAATTAATAGAATGTATAAAAATAACAAGATGTAGCAATTTCAATTGACCATTACAAATAGTCACTCCAATACAAGCAAATAAGATTAACAACCATTACAAATATTGTCACTAAAATACAAGCAAATTCAAGTACTTCATCTCCACGCATTAAACATATATATAAATAGCATTTGTTGTCTAAATGGGGTCCATTCAACTAAAGTCTGAACCATGGCAATTAAATCCGTGTCTCCTTCGTCGTCCTCCTTGTTTAGTTCTATATCTTCATACGGGTCCACAAGTAACTCGTTCCTTACATAGTTATGAAGCAAACAATATGCCAAAATGATATGAACTTGAATACTAATGGGATAAAAAGCAAGACTTCTAAAAATTGCCCATCGTTTTTTCAATATCCCAAAGGCTCTTTCTATTACATTTCTAGCAATTGAATGCTTCATGTTAAAATATTCCTTCGGGTTCGTAGGTTGACGTTTATTATTCAACTCATTCAAATGATAATGTTGACCTCTATATGGTGCAAGAAATCCTTCACCATTTGTATACCCAGCATCAACCAAACAGTAGGTACCTTAAACAAATTGAACATTTTTATTATGTTAGTGATCTATAATTTTTCCAAAAAATAAGATGATTATTTATTTTGTAATAATATTGTGTCTTACCATGTGGAACAACTAGACCATGTCTTCTAGCAATTGCATCCAATATGGTCAACAGCTTATGGTCAGCGATGAATCAGAGAAGCAGAGAGAGGCTGGAGACGAAGGAGAAAGGAGGCTAGGTGTTTCAATAATGATTGAACAAAAGGGTTTTGTTTGATTTGTTTAAATGGGCATTTGAACTCAAGGAAAAATTATAAAGGAATGGAATGGCCATTCCTCTACCCCCCCCCCCCCCCCCTAATGGAATAATGATTCCCTTATATAAAGGAATGGTGATTCTTGAAGTAATGGTCATTTCACCACCTTTTCATGAACCAAACGAGAGACTGGTCACTCCAATGGAATGACCATTCCATTCCGACCTTCATTCCAGCGAACCAAATGCTACTTTAGTTTTTTAATGGCACATATTTGTTTTTTGCCTTAATTGTTACTATTAGCAGCAATTTTGTTAGTCCGCTGCTATAAGCCATATTCTTTAAAAGAAAAAAAAAAAAGAATCCTATAGCTCAGTTGCTCTTTATATGAGCTGACGTCCCTGTTTTTGATTCACCATAAATAAATGAAAAATGTCCAATGTGAATGGTTTTCAAGCAATCGGGAACGTAAATGAGGAACCGGGAAGTATGGGGTATAATTTACATTTTGATGCATCAGGGCCTGGTTATTCCCATCATTTCCAAAAGATCCTAACAATGAAAAGCCAAAGCAAGCTAATGAACTAGAGCAAAAATCAAAGAGAGACAAGAGACTTACAAGCTAATGATATTCATTGAGGATCGATTAGATCCAGACATCAATTTTATCGACAAGTGGGTGACACCCCAAATCCCATTCACCAATATCACATCTTGCAACAATACCTTGAGTTTGTGCCACAAGAAATGATACACTATAAGTAGTTTGCATGCACAAGCCTCCTATGTGGCCCAGCTTGTGTTAGTGCAATAATGCAATAGTGCAACTCATTGCCACTCATATTACTCGTGTGTATCAGCTTTGGAAAGAAATTGTGAAAAAGCATAAACAACAGTTATTGATTATGGAAGTCTTATTCTTTTGTGCAATGGGGGGTGGTGAGCTTCCTTATTTTTAAATGATTTTGTACAAACAATTAAGATTAACAAAGATCACAAAAGAATATATGATGATCAATCAAATATTTCAATAAAATAATAAAAACTTATCCTAGATTGATCTTACCTTTAGATAGATATTTTATGGAGTTTTCTCTTTCTATAGACCCAATTGAATCATTTGGTTTGGGGTGCATTTGGAATTGGATGAACCTCATCAATCTTTGGCATTTTTTCCATTGGCTTGGATTTTTTACTCCTTTTTCGTATGAATTTTTTTGTTGTTGTTTTTTTTGTGATTTCTTTGTATATAATTTAAAGATTGTTTGATGTTTGCAAAGTTATTGATCCAAAAAACTATATATGGTTCTGGGAGCAGAGCTTGATTTTTAAATCCAAAATGCTTAGCACTATATTCCAGTCTATTGCCATTGTGACAAATTTCATCCCAATGGGTTTGGACTGACTACTTAATTGAACAAATAAATTAAGAAGTTTAGACGTTTGGTTTTCAAGAATATGTTTGTATGGACATGATCAACAATCTAAGAATAGTCCTAGATTCCAATTGACATAAAATTTCGCCAATGTCAATATAACAGGGAGAAGGGGTGGTTTGGATACGCAAATGCAGAGGCAATTCTAATTCTCTACCTCTTAAAAAAGAGAAACTCTTTTTTAGGAATGAACATGTTTGGTGAGCTTCAATTTATCGATTCTCGAGGCTCCTAGTGTATGACAATTGGTTTAAAATCATTTAAATAGTAAGTTAGCATCGTAAATGTATTTTTAGTAGAACAGCTCAAACGTGGAACCATGTTGCACAATGAGCACCTCCTGCAACCCTTGGACCACCACCCAATAGTACAATCAGGTCATCCAAGACCCAAGACATATTACCCTATTCCTAGACATTCAATTGAGACATGGAGGTAAAAGAAGAAAAAAGACAGCTGGATGAGAGATTACTTATCAAGTAGAACTGTATACTTTGTAACGCTCCGACCCTATTTGATCCGGATTAGTGGGTAATTGCGTGCGATTTTGTCGTTAAGTGTGTTTTGATCTTGCTTTTCTTTGGTTTTGAGTCTTGGAGAGATCGTTTGGGTTGAGTTTGCCCTGGTTTAGGTAGTTCGAGCCCTTTTTCGTAATTTTGGCCTTTGATTGACTTTGTCAGTCTTGCGTCATTCTGACGTCAGCGCGTGTATTTTGTTGAGCTTGTCGATCTTCGTAACTGTCTTGGATCCGAATGATTTCGTTTGCTCTCGTTGGATCGTCAGTTGACTCAAACTGACATTTGTGTAATCTGTTTGGACTTATGTGTAAATTGGACTCATGGTTATAAATATCTTACCTAACCACAATTCTTTCTCGCGATCGACAGCAGCTTGTCTCTCTCTCTCTCTCTCGTTCAGCTCTCTTTCTCTCTTTCCTTCTCAGTCTCTGTTTCATGAGGGAAGAAGAGAGGAGCCAAATTGGTGTGTGTTTCCAGTGGACTGAGCCAAAGCAACGGTCGCGTGTGTATGAATTTCGTCTGTGAGGCAAGTATAAGCACAAGTAGCATGAACACCGATTGGTATTGTTTTGATTGTTTGTACCTTACTCTTTGTTGTATGCATCAGTGTTAGACAGCCCTATTGAGTCAGTTTCGCTGTTATTTTTCTGTTTTCCGTCGAAAGGTTCGTTTTCTGTATGTCTGTAACTGTTGCAGGAAAATGACTCAGTGCACTCACAGCTAAACCGTGAAATGTGCTACGGCTGAGTCGTGACATGGCTTACGGCTAAGCCGAGACCCAGCCGTAACCCTAACCGTAGAACAATACAGGGTGACAATTGAAATAACTGAGAGTTAGCAAAATGCTACTCTTCTACGGCCCAGCCTGATCTAAGCCGTACATTGTACTACGGCTAAGCCGTGGACCAGGATACGGCTGCGCCGTAGAGTAAATTACGGTTGAGCCGTAAATGCGGATGAACAGTTTGGGGAACTTCGGCTCCGCCGCAGTGCAGATTACGGCTAAGCCGTAAGATGCCTACGGCTAAGCCGTAAGGTCACCTACGGCTACACCATGAGACCTTGAGAATTGAATGAAAAGGACTAGGTTTAAGCAAAAGACCGTATATGACTTTCATGTTAGAATGTAATGAACCTGAATATGCCCAATGGAATGTCTGAATGACGTGAATGATCTCGAGGGCTGCGAATCATTCATGACAGTTATCCAGTTGTTTAGCACCCCCCCATGGGTGTTGGTTTAAGGGACTTCGGTGCACACTCCAGACACTGCAACACTAGACAATGGTGCATCGGACAACTTAAAACTACATCAACATGCACGGTTAGAAACACTGGATAAATAGGTTAGGATTGGCTTGTAATTGACCTTGATTCGTAAAAGTACTCTGATTTGTATAGCATATTGACTTCGGCCATGCCCTCTTATGTGTTCTGCGCTGGACCTCTCGATTCTGTGGGAAATGCAGCAACCCCAGAGCGAAGCCCGGGCGGGACCATTCTATTACTGTATCTTTATCGTTGCTCCGGTGGAGTACTTGAGTCAGTGATTATTTGCTATTGGTACTCAATTGTCAGTGCTTCTTTTATTGCATTCAGTGTCAGTATCAGTATATGTGATGCAGTTCCTATTGTTCATTTAGTGTGATATGTGAGATCTGTATGTGATATGATTGATTGATTGAGGTGCATCATCCGATTTGATTGTGATTGGTATATGGCACTACTGAGCCTCAGCCTTAGGATGCCCGACGGGGTTGACTCTGGTTTAGTTTATGTGTTTGCCTCTGCAGAGTGTTCTGTCCTGGGACTCCAGACCCCGGGAACTAGAGACCCATGCGTACCCTGGCCCGGTCGCTGATGTTCTCATACCGACTGCTCTCGAAAGGGAGAATATGGCCAATGTAGTAGCCACTTTGACTGTTATCTGTTTATGATTCTGATAGCATGCTTATTCATTTGCACAATTGCTTAGTATACGAACATGCTTACTATGGATCTTGCATTATAACTATTGCTCATTGTTAGACACAATTTGTGTTATCTTCTTGTGGCTTATATTTTGCTAAGTCGTTGTACTTATGAGTTGTTTTTGGGTGTTGCAGGCTCAGATCCCTCTCCCGATCCTGCGTCGGTCGACCCGACTCCAGGAGAGGCTCGCGAGGCCCCCTCTGGCCTAGAGGAGTGGACTTGATCCATCCTCGAGAGTACGGTTTGCATCACTTTGTTTTCCCCATTCATTTGAGTCTGGGTCTATTGGGGGGATTTTTCTGTAACTTGTACCGTGGGCCTGATTGATATCGATATTTTGATTTTTGTGAGCCCTCTTTATTGTCATACGTTCTTGTAATTATTCTTGTCATCAGTTAATGCTTTTGTAATCCATTATGTCTTTTGGTATGTTGTGGTATGCCTTGATACGTACAGCTTCCGCGTACATTGTTTGCACGTGTGAATGATCCCTTGTGTGTGTATGCTTGGACGAGGTCTAGGTGTACATGCACGGGAGTACGTGTGTCATTGGTTAGACTTTCTCTGACCCCCCGGTCCCTGGGCTCGGGTTGTGACATACTTGATGCAGCCACATGCAAGGGGCCCATGCAGAGCAATTTAAAGTTGCATGGGGGCAGGCATTCCAAAAGATTTGTGGAAGAAGTTGCTCACACAAATCTACCTTTGGATGGCTTACACAATCGGTACAGTACAGTCTCTTCAGTAAGTATTCAGAAATTGAACTTCTTATTTCAAATTTACACTGATGGTTTTTGTTTCAACATACCCTGTAGGAATCACTAAAAGGATGATTGATCCATATCATTGGATTGACCACCCCTTGACTTAGATGAACAGAAACTCACCCTGGTAATCTTGTAAATTCCAAAACTTGGGTTTTCTCATTATGCTACAAATTATATCAATTTGAGTGCCTGAAACATAGAAAGCTTTGGGTTTAAAAATGAACCTAGTTAGCATATTAATGTTCTAAATTGTGATTTGCAATTGATATGGTGGAAGGAGGGCTGTCTCAATAACAGTGTGGTTGGATAAAGTTTAAAACAAAAATCTTGACAACATCTGATAATCATGAGTAGGAGCTTTTGGGCTGCTACAGCGTCTTTGACCAAGTGTAAGTGTTACCTGCATAGAATATTGGTTATTAGTAATGTTGGTGAATTCTGAAAACTATTTGATCTGAAAACTATCAGATCAAATAGTTTTTAAACTATTTAAATTGTTAGAGAATAGTGATTGATGAGAAATGTAGGGGACCAAAGAAGTTCAATTCTAATGTAAACATTGAATTAAACATCCTTACTTTCAACATGCAAAATTTTATGGCAAGTGAAAACACCATATGAATATACATCAAAACCAGCTAAAAAAAGTTGCAAAATAGAAAAAGTATAGTAGAAGAACTATAGCAATCTATGGCTTGCGAGCCAAGTAGCCTTATAAGTGGCTTACCAGGGAGACCTATCACAAAAAGTATAGTAGAAGAACAATTAAAATTTTCAATTGACCATCTTTGGCAACAAAAGTCCATTCTACCCAAATAAAAATCCTAGGTCCACCACTAACTTCATCAATATCCGAGAAGATATAATATATTAACATGACTCTAATGACATGGATAAGATGACAAACTCAATACGTTCGTACGTTTTTGCATATGTGCTATCTACATGGCTTGACCTGACACAAACTATATCAGGACTTTTCAATATAACATTATTCTATCGTTCACTAACAGCTCTAGCTTTTGATATTTCTTGTTATTAACATGGTATTAGAGATAGGGGTCATGTGTTTCAAAATTTTGGTGACGTCTTTTTGTTCAAGTTGGTCATTTGGCGTGTTTTTATCTACCTGCAAAGTCCTTCACCTAACAACTTGAGCTTTTGGTATTTCTGGTAATTAGCAAACCTATGAATACAAAATACACACTTGAATGAGATGAAAAACTCCACCTTAATAGGCACCCTTGTTGCTTTCAAAAACTCTTTCAAATATTGAAATCATTCAATTGGCACAATTTGATTGCTTCAAATGGTTCCAAAGTGCATACAATATATGACTTGATAATTTCTGAGACACGTTCCAGATGTTTGGCCCAGGTTGCAGGTTGCACGTATACTTGCAAGTGTTACCGTTGCTGGAGAGATCATTTCAAAAGGGAACGAGGGAGATCATGGAAGAGAAGAAAAAAAAAACAGAAGAAAAGAGGAAAAAGGAGCTCTAACTGCTTAGTGGCAAAGGAGTGGCAATATCACTGCCTAGTTAAGTAAATATAAATAAATTACAAACAAAGTCATTTTTACGAATAAATTCATCTTACATATGAATTAAATGATTCAATTATGAAAAACACATACATAATGAATTAGCGTGTGGTACATACCCATATAACAAATACATACCCTCATAAAAATGATAATAATATTCTTAACTAAAAATCATATACTTATGAGGAAAAACATACCTTTGTCAAATTCTAGTTTCATTTCCTGTGTTGATTCACCTAAGTATAAAGATATTATTAATCAGATGTTGAAAACAAAAGATGGTCATAAAATCTATAAAGAATGGTAATGATATCATTACCTAAGAATTATATGCTTGTGAGGAGAAATATTTTGGGTTAAATTTTAGTATTATTTTCAATGTTTATGCACCTCAGTATAAAAATATTACGGATTGGATGTTGGAGACAATAAAGAGTCGTTGAATCTATAAATAATTATATGATATCATTACCAGAAAATTATATAGTTGCGGGAAAAATAATTATGAGTCAAATTCTAGTATTTATGACCTCAATATAATGATATTATGGATTGGATGTTGGAGATCAAAAATGAACATAGAATCTAAAAAGGATGGTAACAATGTCGTTGCCTGAAAATTATATAGTTATAAGGAAAACACATTACTAGGTAAAATTCTTAAGGGAAGTGACATATATTTATATTACGTGTTCTATGTTCCCTGTTAGTTATACATTTTATGGATAATAATTTTGGTTCACAGTATTTTAGAGTATGTGAGTTTTGCCGTACCTGTTTTTCCCTTGGTGTCCTTGCTTGGTATTAATTAGTGCTAAGCGTATAGCAATGAAATTTGGGGTTGACTCTTTGCTTGGCAAAAAAAGAATTTATGATTCTTAGAATTCTCAACATTTTATCTTCCAGTTCTTAATATTAAACCATCAACCATCAAAATCATAAATATTTTTCTTTTTCACTAGTGAATTAATTGTTGACTTTATTTGGAAGGTTGCTGATGAATTTATCTTGAGATGTGCAGAAATTGAATGGTGAGGTTCTTTGGAGAAAAATGTGAATCTCATTTGATATTCATTTGTTTGATGTTGTTGATTCACCACATGTAGATCCAAATTCCTAATTGAAACATGAACTAATGAGCGGCCATATAAAAAAAATGGTGTAAAATATCCAACTTAAAATTTTATTTGTTACCAACATTTATTTCTTTAAGTAAAAGTAAGTTTGTTTACTTAGTTCAAAGCAAACCCTAATTAAGCATCGACATATAGAAAGTTCTTGGCTAAAAAATGTGCCAATATATTCTTAAAGCCCCAACCATATGAAAGATTTAAAAGCCTAACTATTTGCTTAGTGCACCCCAAATGAAATAGATGGTCTAAAAGCAATATAAATATATGGTAGTTACCTCAAGAATTTGACTCAGTAATGTTCTCTCCCTACAATTATACAATTTTTAGGTAACGATATCGTTACCATCGCTTTTAGATTCTATGTCCATTTTTTGCCTCAAACATCCTATTCGTAATATCATTATACTGAGGTATATAAACACTAGGAATGACAGTAGAATTTGACCTAGATTTTTTTTCCACAATTATATAATTTTTTGGTAACGATATCGTTACGTTTCTTTATAGATTCTACGCCCTTTTTTTGTCTCCAACATTTTATCCGTAATATCTTTATACTAAGGTACATAAACATTGAAAAAGGACAATAAAAATTGACTAAAAAAATATTTTTTCCTCACAAGTATATAATTTTCAACTAATGATATTGTTACCATTCTTTATAGATTCTACGCTGAATTTCGGTTTACAATATCTGATTAATAATATATTTATACATAGGTGAATAAACATAGAAAATGATATTGAATTTGACCTAGGTATGGTTTTTCCTTGTAAGTATATAATTTTCAAATAATGACATCGTTACCATTTTTTATGAGGGTAAATTTGTTCAAAAAATTATACCACACCTTAATTTGTTATATATGTATTTCTCATAATCAAATTATTTAATCCATATTTAGGATAAATTTATTCATAAAAATCCCTAAAAGGAAAAAGAAGCAAAATGACTCCTTGACCGCTTCCAAACATGCTAAATCTAAGACCTTCAAAATGCATCATAAGCCATCAAATAAAATTTTACTTTTTCTAAAATAACATCACGATTGGAGATGTTCTTAGTGGATACATAAAATTTGGGTTCTTGTGGTCTTAAAAAGTCTATGGGCATAGTTAAACGGTGACACTCATGAAGGCTATGGTCCTCGGTGGGTGATCACAACAGATTCGCACAATAGGCTCATCACGCAAGATCAATCTACATTGGTGGGCCCTACTTATGACAGAATGCCCTCTCGCCAGATGATCCCTGGCCTCGCCCCTCCCCTCGTCGGACACGTCACTGCCACGGCGCACGTTAGCTTCCCGCCACGTAAAAAACGTATGGTTTAAAATGCCGCCAAAACCACAACAATATCATTACCATCTCTGCTTTTCTCCATGGCTTCTTCTCTTCTCCTCCATCTTCCTCCTCATTTCTTCCACGGATTCCAACCCTCCTCACAATCCAATCCAATCTCATTTCAAATCCGCAGAAACCCTAACCCTCGCCTCAAAACCCCAATCTCCGCCTCCTCTTCCAACCCCTCCTCCTCCTGGGAGCGAGAAGAGCAGCGATGGATCCGCGAAGAGCAGCGATGGATCCGCGAAGAGCAGCGTTGGATCCGAGAAGGATCCCGCTGGAATTCCGAGCGCGAAGCCCTCCTCAGCGAGATCGCGGCGCTCAAACTCCGGATCGAAGCCCTCGAGCGCGAGAAATCGATGCCTTCTTCTTCTTCTTCTTCTTCGGTTTCTGATGCGATTTTGAATCTCGCGTCGATCCTGCAGGCGCTGAAGGAATCGGAGGCGAAATCGACGCCGGAACCCGGTCGGATTGCGGAGAGCGGACCGGGCGCTCGGCCGATGCTGTTGGAGGAAGGAGAGGTGAAGGCGATGGTGTTGGAGGAGATTAGGGTTTCGGAGAGTGTTGAAGAGGTGAGGAAGAAGAAGAAGAAGAAGAAGCTGGCGTTGAGGAAAGGATCAGAAGGCGAAGACGTTCGAGCGATGCAGGTTTGCGTGCTTGGGAACTGAAGGCGAGTTAATTAATTAATTTGTTCATCTCTGAATGGTTCTCATCGTCATCATCTAGATCAACATTCAGCATAATCATCTTCTTCGTCGCTGTCATCGTCATCGACATTATTGTGTTGCATTTCGTTACTGAAGCCGCTTTCTGCAATCCAATGGCTGAGATTGATGCGTTAGGATAAAAGTTGATGGATTCTAGAGCAAAGCTTGCTTCAGAAGTCAGGATTGCTCTGTGTTTCTGACGCTATAGCATGCAATTGCCATATTTAATGAACTATGAATTAGGTGCTTTCACCTTGCAGATAGATGGGAGCTGGTCTGGATTGTCCAAATGGTTTGTGTCCGATTGAATTCTGTGTTGTCGGTGTATTTATGAGCCTTTTGTTATAAGTTGTGTGAACCCGTATACTTTCTCACGTTGTCGTAGGGTTTATCATTTTAGATAACTGAATGCACCTAAATGCACATGATGTCATGATTTTACTTTCTAATCTCTACCCACTTTAAAGAAGCAGAGGCAAATCCTAAGCCCTTCCTACCCACTTTAAAGAAGCAGAGGCAAATCCTAAGCCCTTCCTACCCACTTTAAAGAAGCAGAGGCAAATCCTAAGCCCCAATTCTGGGCTTATGAAAATAAGAGCTGTGGGCTTATGAAATGATTCTGCGTTTCCAGATATCTTTGTCAACAGGCGTCTAATACATATTTGGTAACCCAATTTGATACATTTATGCCACGAGGCCTTTTCCAGAGCCCAGAAAGGTATGCGAGGATGACATTAGAGTTGACACTGTTACACTCTCTGATCGTTATTCTTATAGTGTCTGGAACGAATAATGTTGCAAAACATAAAAAATAGTTGTACACGAGTCATTGTAGAGAATGTGCCTTAGTCCTAAGTATGACTGTGACAAACTATCTGTTGTGGCTGTTCTGCTTTTATATGTTTACTCTTTTGGGTTCATAGGTATTGTTAGTTGCTTTGCCAATGTATGGTTCTTTTTGTTACACTTCATGTAACTTACTCAAATTCTAATTGGGTGCTGTCTGTTGTAAGTTTTGTTTATTAACTGGGCTTCGTTATGGCAGGAAGCTTTGCAAGAACTTGGATTTTATTCAGGCGAGGAAGATATGGAATATTCCAGCTTCTCAAGTGGGACTGAACGTGCTGTAAAAACCTGGCAAGTGAGTAATTACCCTTACGTTGAAGTTTCTATAGTACTGACCAAAACCATTTAGGAAGTAGTATGATATAATTTAGTTTTATAAAGTACATGTAGAAACATCCCCATAATATCTTCAAACTTAATTTAGTTGACTAACAAAAATCATGGATCTTTGGCATTCCCCTTATCCTCATCTATATCAACATGAAATTAATGGATATCTTGAGGTGGAACTTAACTTTGAGGGTACCATGTAAATCTCATGTTGGATTGCTTTAGTTTCTAGAACTTTAGTTGTCAATTCTGTGCCATTCTAGCTGGACTTCCTAAACGTTTTGCTCCCAGAAGGAAGCTGGAATGAAGCAATCCCCACTCCCAAACTTTTCGGCCCACATATTCTGGCCTGTTCCAATCAGAACAGGTGGAACATGCCTGTTGCAGCCAGAACTGATAGGATCTGTTCTGACCTGAGGCAGTCTGAGTTTTCTCTACACACGCACACCATCACCACCATCACAATCCCACTCTTCCACACCCCCCCCCCCCCCCCCCCCCCCTTCTCTCTCTCTCTCTCTCTCTCTCTCTCTCTCTTCACTTACCCAGCAAAACATGAAACACCAATTTCTTCTTCTTCTTCTTCTTCCTTTTTTGTGAGTGTTTAGAAAATCAAAATGGGCTCCAGTTTCAGTAGGATATCTTCACATTGGTCTTGGAAAGAACCTAAGAAGCTTTCTGTCTCTACATGCATAAATTATGGAAATATGATTTTTTAGTGTGATTTTAGGATTCTACTAATTTTCTTATTTTTCTATTTTCAAATATCTAAAATATTTTAGTTTTTCCCATTGCAAAATTTCCAGAATGGAGCTCAAGCAGCTGGACTTTCTGAACATTCCTATGGCCAAAAGATAATGGACTGTAGGATACAGGCATGGAGTTCACAAATGTTCTGAATACATTCATGATGTGTGCTCAATGTCACTCATATGTTAGCTTTTTGTAGTCTCCTGTCACGTTTTTGTATCATCTACAACAGACCCCCACCCCACTAACAACCAAAAAAAAAAAAAAGAAACAACAACAACAAAAAGGAACAATAGAAAAAGCCCCCGCTTTCTCTTTTTGGATTCACGAAAAATCAAAAATCAAAGGCAAAATGGCGATTTTCTTCATGAAAAGCTGTCCACACAAAATGAAAGAAGAGGAAGTGTGTAGATAGCGGGAACGCTTTTCCTTTCCTCATTTCCAATATATATATATATATTTCTCAAAAGCATTCCCATTGATCTTAAAGAACCGCATATGAATCTCATAGTACTTACATTCATGCATTTCATGTGCAATTGTTCATATGATAAAAAGAGATTTTTTTTTTTTTTTTACATTGAGGTCTTGTTAACATAATTAGATTCATGTATTGATTGGATTTCTAGGGCACTTGTACAACAGACTATCCATGAATATTGCTAATTATAATTTCCGTTTATAATATTACCAATGTTATTATTACCAGTTCAAAACAAATGAAAAGAAAATACTACCAATATTAACTGAAGTTTTAAATGGTCCTGTTTTACAGGCCTCCATTGGCACTCGTGAAGATGGGATTATGACTACAGAACTCTTGGAAAAGTTATTTATGGAGATGGGAATCGTGAATACTGACTTGAAAGCAAATGTAGATCAAAAAGAAGATTCTGTTTCTATCCTGGGGAAGGTATTGGTCAATTAATTACTGTCCCTATCAGAGATAGGCATTGACAATTAATATAATTTCTCTATCTTTTGATTATCTTAATTCTATAAACTAATAGTTTCCGTTAATTAGCCCATGGGTTTGGCTGATATGGTACAATTGTTTGAAGCATGAATCACATAAGTTTTATTCAATCATACCATCATAACATATCAGTTGCTTAAATATTGCCATCATGGATCATGTTATTGTTAAAATAAGTGGTTTTAGATTCTTAGAACTTATATCTCACCATATTATATGGTGTTTAATTTTCATGAGAGGTGGAAAGAAGTGAGTGGTAGCCTTTTTTTTTCTTTTTGTCTTATTTCTTTTGTTTTTGTTTTGTTTTTGTTTTTGATGTTTAGTAACCAAGTTATGCATCAAATGAAGCCTGTTAATCTACCCATGGTAGGGATGGCAATGGGGTTAGACCTTGAACCTGACCTAGGAAGCACAGGTACCGGTACGGGTACTGGTGCGGGTACGGTACGGGTACGGTACGGGGTACGCTGGTACGGCAAAATCCTTAAAAAATAGGGTACGGGTACGGCTGGGGTACGTCCATTAAAAATTCTATTTTTTAAAATTTTAATAATACAATAAGCTAATAATTAAAATTTTAAAATAAATTAAAACTCTTACATGCAACAAGCCAACAAATTACTTAATATCATTACAAAGTCAACATACAAACTATCGAGTTTAATGTCTATCATTACAACAAAAGTCAAGAGCCATGTAAACACCAAGATTACAACAAAAACAATAAAACAAAGCATTGGAAACAAAGTCATCCATCAACTTGAGCTGCATCGCCTTCATCATCAACTAATCTAGCTTCCATGTCAGGCTCATCAAGTGAAAGATCTGCAACTTCAAGTAAACCAGCACCCTCTAATGAATCAAATGTATCTCCACTAATGTCCCAGAGCTTGGTCTCTCCTTCCATGTATTGTCGACTCCTCCTTGATAGGAGACGAATATTGTTATGCACAAAGACCAAGTCTTCACAACGGTCTGGTGTCATTTTGTTCCTTCTAATGGAGTGAATGAAAGAGTAGGTGCTCCAATTCCTTTCACAACATGATGAGGAACATGGCTGACTAAGTAATTTCAATGCTAAAGATTGGAGAGTTGGTGCAGAAGACCCATGTGCATACCACCAAATAATTGGTTCCATTACTCCTCTATTAAATTTTGAATCAAATTCCCTAAAACTTTCCAAAGAACCTGAAAACTTGGCATATTCTGTTGTAACAATCCTTCTATCGTCCAGCTCTGGAAAGTATTTCTTGAGGCATATTGTTCTCATATTTGAGATCTCTTCATCCTTGTGAGGAGGAACACGATTGGGATTTTCATCAAGCCACGTTGCACTATAATACCTAAATAATAGAAAGATGAAAGTATAAGTAAATTATGAATTTTATATCATATTCAAAGAAATAACCAAATACAAAAAGTATTGGGTTGTATGTACCTAGGATTCAATGAATGTGCAAGGCAATGAAGTGGTGTGCTACTTTTAGTCCACCTTTCAACAAGTATTTGGTGCACTATAGAATAAAAATTGGACTCCTCATTTTTCAGCTTCCCTTCATGCCTATAAATGGCTGCCTTCACCTTTTCAATTATTGTATCCCACATCTCATAAACCAAGTGCAAACATAGCCTATTAGTATCACAAACTCTAATCATCTCATAGATAGGCAATGTGAAAGATAATATGTAAGCTATCTTATCCCAGAAGATGTCACTCAACACATTTTCCTTCACAAATGTTGCCTTACCAACATCATCATCCTTATAACGATTCCATTTGTCACTAATAACTATTGTCTGAAAGCCATGCTTGAGAAGATTGAACCTTTTTAGCATAACAACAGCAGATGCAAAGCGCGTCTCTGCTACAGTAAGCAACTTCATAGGCGCAAAGTCATTAAAAATTGACAATCTCATAGAATGGTTCACAATAAAATTTTTCATGAACATCACATCATTAACAACATGAGTAATCCAATGGCATTCATCATAAGCATAGACAGCAACTCCAGTTTGCTTTGCAAAACAAATATTCTTAAGAGCAAGATTAAGGGTGTGAACTACACATGGTGTCCAAAAAATATGCGAGTATTTGCCCTTAATGATTGATCTAGATGAACTACAAATAGGGGCATTATCAGTGATTACTTGAACCACATTTTGAGGTCCAACATTATCAATTACTTGACACATTAATTGGGCAATGTAGTGCTTGTCTTTGAACTCACCCTCACAATTAACCGCTTTCAAGAATATAGCTCCATCCTCCGAAGCTCCCATAAAATTGATAAGAGGCCTTCTTTGGGCATCAGTCCATCCATCAGAAACAATACTTACCCCTTTCTCTTTCCATAATTGTTTCAAAGACTCCAACAATCTTTCAACATTTGCCCTTTCTCTTTTAAGTAGTGAAGTCCTCAACAAATTATAACCGGGAGGTACATACCCACTAATTTGATTTTCTGCAGCAAACTGAAAAGCTTCTACAAAATACGGATTCCGAGCCAAATGAAAAGGCAATCCACCGGAGTAGAACATACAAGCAATCAAAGAATGCAAATGTTCCCTAGTACCTTGATTGAATGCCTTCTCCAAGGCAGTACTTCCAATGGCCTTTCTTTTTTTTTGGCTCATATCCTTCCAATCTAAACTCTCTACTTCCACTTCCAATATCCATTGTATTTGCCATCCTACTACTAATAGGATAAGAGGAAGGTGGTAAAGGAACATTTTTGAGTTTAGCCATCTTCTTCCGGTTTTCAGCTTCTTCACTTTCCCTTTTCATTTGAAGAAGAGCATCACCCTTCACATTAATGCAACATCTGATTCCCTGTCCTTTTATTTGCAACAAATGTGCTCTGACCCTATAGTATGACCCTTGAAAATCACCATTACAATAATTGCATTGCCATTTTGCATTCGCACTTCCTCCTCCCCTTCTTTCTAATATGGTTACGTAATTCCAAAAAGGATCCACAAGTTCATCAGTGCCACTTGCACTTACACTTGCACCAGTAGAACCCATACTACTTGATGAACTCATTTTTATCCTACAACAATCAATAAATAATCAAACAGCCAAACATTTAAAAAACAGCCAATATACTTAAAAAATGGAAAGGACAATAGCAACAGCAAACGACAGAGTAACGACAATGGCAGAAAAAAAATAGCAACAGCAACAGCAATAGCTATGTCAAACGGCAGAGCAGAAAAAAAAACAACAGAGCAGGAAAAAAAAAAGAAAAGAAAAATTAAGCAGCAGACATACGGAGCAAAAAAAAAAAGAAATAAAATATAGCAGCAAAGTAACAGCAGAGCCAAGCATATAAAAAAAACAGCAAATGCAAAGCAGTAGAGCAGAGAAGAAAAAATAAAAAAGAAGAAAATACAACAATAAAGCAACAGCCGAGCATAGCAGAGCATTGAAAAAAAAAAAAAAAGGAAACGAAGAGCAACAAGGCATCATGAGAGAAAAAAATTCAACAGCAGAAACACCCATCAGCAGAGCAGAGAAGAGCAGGGGAAAACAATTACAGCAGCAGAGCAACAACCATCAGGGAAGAAAAAATTACAGCAACAACATGAGTTCACAGCAGAACAGAGCATTTAAAAGAAAGAAGCAGCACAAATGCAAAGCAGAACAAATGCAAAGCAGCAGAACAACATGCAAAGCAGAACAGCAGCAGAACAAATGCAAAGCAGAAGCAGCAAAGCAACAACATCGGGCAAAGCAACAGAGCAGGGTAAAGAAAAAAAAAGAAAGAAAGGAAGGAAGAGGACTTGCGGTTGTGCAGTAGCCGACGTGCAGCAGCAGGTACGCTTCCTCCTCCTCCTCCTCCTCCTCCTTCTCCTCCTCCTCTTCGACGTTTTTTTCCCCCGAGCCGCTCCTATTTTTTTTTTTTTCTATTTTCGGATAAGCCTCCCGCTTCGTCTTCTGCCACTGCTGCTTCTACTGCTGGTTCTTCTGCTGCTGCTTCGTCTTCTGCTGCTGCTTCTTCTGCTTTCGCTTCGTCTTCTACTGCTACTTCTGCTTCTGCTTCTTCTTCTGCTGTTGCTTCTGCTACTGTTTATGCTGCTTCTTCTTCTGCTTCTTCTTCTTCTTCTTCTTCCTATCGCTCGTTTCTCCCGCTCATTTCCCCCGCTCGTTTCCTTCATTTCCTCCTCTGCAATTCGGGCAATTAGGGAATTGCCTCTCCTTTCCCCTTTCTAACGTTTTATATAAAATGCAATTTACATTTTGCCCCCTCCAATTTTCTTTTCTTTTAAAACACATATAAAACATTTAAATATTGGGATATTTTAATGGGTACGTACTCGGTACATACCTGGTACGTACCGGATACGTACCCATTAAGTCAACACCGTACCCGGTATGTATTGACTGTACCGGGTATGTATTTTGCCGTACCCGTACCCGTACCCATACCGGGTACGTACCCGGTATGTGTACGCCTGTATTTTTGGAGTACCCGTGCTTCCTAGAACCTGACCTGATTAGTATTTCTACTATACCAGACCCACCCCTTCCTGTGACGGGTTTGATGGTTGTCATACCAAACCTGCCCTATGACAGTCAAAGGTTGGGTTTATTATGAAAAAAATACATGTCTTAAGGGAGATTTGAAACCATAACTTCTAGAAAAATAGAAGTGCTCATTGCGACTTCCATTATTGAACTCTCATATGATAAGAAATGCACTTAGTTATATATGAAGTATGAATTAAATAGATATGGGGCGGGGCAGGTTATGTACCCAAAAAACCAAACCTATCCCGAACCTGACTCAGGTTAATGCATGAAAAACCATACCTAACCCAAGGCCTATCAATATGCTACCAAACAGGCCCCTAATAGGAGTGGGGCGGGGTGAGTTTCCATATAAACCCAACCCATTGCCATTCCTAACCCACTGTGAAGGTTGATGAAGACCTCAACAAAAATGGAAGTGATGCAACCCTGACCCATGGTCGCCATGGGTCAACCTATCCTTTGGGACCAGCCCACCTACCAGCCCATTAACTTATATTTATTTTATTTTATTTTTGGGTTGTTTCAATGGTTTATGTCTTTTAGTTTCTTTAAATTCAGATGTTTTAATCCCGACCATCTATGTGTTCAGCCCAAAGGATAGGTTGACCCATGGGGCCTATGGTTTTGTCCTACATCACGAACTGCCTCATGCAATTCAAGTACTTCAAGGATAGGAAGTATGTTAAAATAAATAAATAAATAATGAGGATGCTCAAGCTTTTCTTCGGCTTGGTGGAGTTGGGTTATTCTCATCAGGTGGAAGTCTTGACAATGATGTATGGTAGGTGATAGTTACTAGGAAATCCCTTCTGTAGCCTAATAGCTGTTTTTTCCCTTTAAAAAAAGGAAAAAGGAAAAAAGAAAAATAAAGAAGCCTATTTCATATCACATTGCAAAGAGACATTTCCTCGCGAAATGTGAGTATAGCTTGAATTGCAATGTGTGATGTTCTAAGGGCCAGACTAGAAACTTCCTCGAATTATCTAAGCAATTGTGAAGAAAAAAATTATAATCAATTTCATGATGTTTAATATAATTAGAAGCCTTGTTATTTAGTTTTATTTTTCTTTGATATCAATCCATTGCACATATACAAACTGAAGAATGCCTATTTTCATTCCATACCCTTTTCTTTATCATGTTTTTTGCTTTGAAATTCTTAAATCATGGTTATTTTATGGGCACTGTAAATATTATGATGCTTGAGAAACCTCTCGTATGTGTGAGTGGTTTTCCTATTCATGACTGATATCCCCTGCTAATAGGATGCTGCAAATGGACCTGCATTTACTTCATTAACAGAAATTTCTGAGATCCAAGAAACTGTCCTAGAAGAAAATGGTGTCACTGAAGTTGAGGTATCTCAACAAAGAGTGTTTCTCCTTGGAGAAAATCGCTGGGAAGAACCATCTAGGCTTAGTAAAAAGGACAAACCAATTAGTGGGAGCAAGGTGGGAGCTTCAACAACATGCCTGACTTGTCGTGGAGAAGGCCGCTTATTGTGTACAGGTACCTTTCAGATATATCTTTCTAGGATATAGTTATATACTGATTCCATTTTAAGGTGAATTTTAGATTGGAATAGACACAAAAATTACCTATTGTTTTATTTCTGGAGGCAACTGATGCCTTGGTTTGAAGCAACCAAGGAGTTTTTCATGCTTGAATAAAAAGTTCCAGAGAAAAGTATATTGTACTCCTTTTTTTAATTTAAGCTATGTAGGACGTTTTATGTGCCTCAGGAACTGATAACCATCTGATTTACGCATCTTACCTCCCTGCATTTCTGACTGCTTCTAAATAAATGATCAAAGTAAACTCTCCATTTATATTGATAATAGCAGAAGTGTTTCACTTTTATTAGTAAATGTTATCCTACATATTATAACTCTAGTTTGATATTAGGAAATAGAATTATGGGCTAGATTTATCTGGAAGTTGCATGCAATGAATACATATTAGCAACGAAATTATTTTTTGAAGGAAACAGAACTTAATAAACTGTTTCGTTTTGTTGCAGAGTGTGATGGAACGGGTGAACCGAATGTTGAACCACAGGTGAGATGGGGCATTAGTCATTCCACAACCACAGCATCTCCCCCTACCCTTCACCGTTTGTTGCCTCAAATGCTTCCTTTGTTTTTATTGTTTACTTTGCTTTTCAGTTCCTGGAATGGGTGGATGAAGGTGCAAAGTGTCCTTACTGCGAAGGCCTAGGGTTTACAATATGTGACGTATGCGAAGGCAAAGCAACAATCCAGACATAACTGTACTTGTAGTTGGCTATGTCTACATCTTCTATACAATATTTTGATGTAGATATATTGCATTTTCCTACTTGTTGTTTGCATTAACTGAAATTCAAGATGAGAACAATCGGTACTTGTTATATTTTCTGATGAGAAGGTAGATGACACAGGTTCTCTGCTACTAATTGCTTATTAAATTTCAAAGATACTGCTGCTTCTTGAAAGTCATTAGCTCATTGTTTACCTTAAAAGAGTGCATTCATACCTGATTGCTGTTGAGAACTCCTTGGTTATATGGTTGTTGACATATCTTGATTCGATGTTTGTTATGCAAGACATCTATATCAAGGATCAAAATATCAGCTGTGGCCGGCTGATAGAATGATGTATATACGACTATATGCATCTGTTGCGGTGATTCATATTAGCGATCTAGGTGAATTTTAAAGAAAAATGTGATAAAAAAAAGTTGGGAAATTATTTTCAAAAAATTCAGGATAGTGAAAAATATTTGTAGTATTGAGTGTTATATTAGTAACCAACTAGGTGGTGTATCATTGTTGACAATAACAGTACTTGTCTATTTGCTCATATATATTCATATTATTCAGCTATATTAATTCATAATAAACTGATAATTATCAAACAGCGTCATCAAGATTTAATTGCTATTATACATTTCTAAATTTGAATTTGCAATTTACGACAAGGCATATGGTATAAATCATTGTAATCATCAGTCTCATTTCAAATATGACGGGGTTGGTTTTATAAATTTTGCTCTCCATTTGGATGTATACGGAGCCAGATTCTCTCAGGTATATATTTGTTAGTTGCACATCATATCTATTTGTAGTGCTTTTATCTTTGTCCTTTTTGGCCATTAATCATTCATAGATATTAGAGATATCTTGCATATGGTCTTGAATAGGGATTTGCATATGAGCCTTTGGTTCCAGTGATTGTTACTGCATGTTTGCATGACGAAGGTACGGATAAAAGTGTTGCCCTTGCGCTGGATTAGCTATAGCTTCATGTTGTTGTTGGTTCTCATAGGTACTAATCTAAGCCGCCCTTTGTGGGGTATTAGTTTGATGGAAAGCCTCATCATGGATATGACTTTGGGGAAAAAAAAACTCATTTCAATCAGCTCATCACAGCCATTGATTTAGGAACCTTAAAGTTCAATGATTTTTTAATATATATTTCTTAAAGAAGTTTAATCCAACAGTGATTATAATTCATATAGTATCAAATTAAGGAGGTGAGGGTGTTGGACTGATGATAGGTGGGTCCCATTCCACTGGGTGGGGTGGGAGGGTGGGGGGATGATTATTGGATCTCGTAGCCCAAAAATTGTTGCCTCCAGGGCAATGTTCCTTTATTGGGGTTACCCCTCGCAGCTTGCTTCAAAAGGTAAAATTTGAAGCGGTTTTCACTTGCATACATGCCAATCATGCAAGAAATTGAGCAGGAGAAAAATAGATCAGTTCCCTCATCAAAGGCCATTCATGAAATTCAGGGCGTCCACCTTCTAGAGGATTTGTATGAGAAACCCGCATCTCCATGATGGAAAGGTCTCCCCGTGCATATAAAAAACAATGAATATCATCAGAATCATTGATTTAGATGACTTGAACTTGCAACTCATTGGTTTCAACGACGGTGCTTTAGGCTCTTTGGGGGATCATTGTTTATTTTGTCAGTTAAGCAAAGTTGCTCCCAGAAATAGATATGACCATTTTGATATCTATCAGCAGGCCCTATGCACACTTATTTGGATATCTGCATTGTCATGCACATGTTGTGTGTTAAATCTGCAACGAAAGTTATTCAAATCTCACTAGATATAATACCCATGCTTATATATTTGGAACCCCTACTGTACCTTGCAAGGCTATCAGGCCCAAGCATTGTTATTTCTTATGCTAATTAAGCAGAGCTCATGATTGCATTGGAGTATTGAGGCAAGTGTCTGTTTCTATGAATCTGAGAACCATGAAGAACACTACTTGATGATTGATATTTGGTATTCATGAGTCTTAAGCCCTTCTATATATAAAAAAAACAAATTCAATATTAACAAGTCTTGACTAACGAAAACTACTAAACTGGAAAAAAAATAAAATACTAACACAACTATATAAGTGACATGAGGTGTACTTATTTGTATTTAAGCTTATTGGGGTGAATTCCAACGTAAAGAAATCAGAAGTGGTTCAGTGTTCTGGAAGGATGGATGGTTAACCTTCTCAGTTTTGGAGGGTTGAATGTCAAAAGGACTTGCACATGGTGAGACTCTGTTTTAATTGTGTTTTAATCCCAAATCATAGCAGTATCATTTCTGTTTGTTGAATATCATCAATACAGGGATAAGATAGCTAGCAGAGAGAATGTTGCTTTAAAATCTATGCTACTCAGAGAGATGACTTTGATCTTGTTGTCTATTATAATCCAATCATTTCTTTAAGCCGCCAGCAAGTGGCAAGTAGTACAAAATCAACAGGATATGAGATATTCTCATTCCGAACTGTGTTGTAAATTTATAGATTTTATAATTCTGGTTCCTCTGATACCTAAGCATGGTCATGAGGTTATGTTTTCATTGAGCTACCAGAGTAAGGGAATTCAAACCCAGATTGATGCTGCTGGTTCTTCTGTCAGGTCAGAAAGTCCCTGATAAATGGGGCACATTAAGAACACAGGCCAACCAATAACTGTGGATAAAGCTGTTAGACCCACAGAAACGTATTACTAGTCCAATAACCATGACTATTTGATAAATTTATTAATAGAACATTATTGGGCCTGACCGATCAATTGCAGCTTCGTAATAGATATGATTTTTTGCTCCTTTCAAAAAATGATTTTTGAGAGATGTGATATCTCGGCCCCAAATTTAGGGTTTATTGGATAGGTAGATTAGTGGGACCCTATTCTTAATTGGTAGTTTGGAAGACCAATTGGTAATTTAGCTAGCCTAATTTACATTATCTCATCATCTCATTAATCATATCATGTTCATTAATCATGATTATCATAATACATTAGTGGACCCATTTCATTTAAACCTAAGTTGCCTATGTGGGACCACTATAACCTCTTTTGTAAATAACACAAGCCTATGAACTTGCTAGTAAATACCCAACATTCTAGCAATCGTTACCCTATATGAGGACACTCTTCCCAAAGCAAGAGTATCATTGTGCCTCTTAGGTAAAAACCTAACCCCCAAGTTCATCTCTACTCTATCTTCTTTCCTCTTACAAGCTTAGATCGTGTGAGAGAGAGAGAGATTTCATTCATTAGAAGTTAGATCCATCTTCTCCTTCACATTTCCTTTTACCCATTTATTGTTTGTTTGGAGAGAAAAGAGCATCTCCACCTTTTTTATAAACTTTTGATGTAAGAAAATCAGCCTACCTTGGTGTTTGTGCCCATTTAAATAGTGTAGAGTGTTTTTCTAACTTAAACACCCATCAAATCATCTCCTCATGGCATTCATCTCTTTTATATGTCATTTTTATGTTTAGGGATTTACTTGATCTAGAAGATTTGGTGGTTTGCACTTTAAAGCCTTGCATTTAGAATTTTGGAGCACCCAAAACAAGTTTAAGCAAGTAGTAACATACATGATTGTATTTAAACTTGATTTTTTTATGTTCTTTTGTTTTAGAATATTAGTACAGCTCATTCTTTACTTGTTTCATAAATGAGGATGTCTTGGTGGGTGAAAATGGTTTTTCAATAAGAAAATGAGAGTTTGGATTTAATGCAAAGGAATTGAATTAAATGGTATTTAATATGCTAGGTTACATGTGTAAAATGGTGGATTTTCATACAGGGAAAGGATGTGATTGATTGTGATAAAGTTTAAGCTTGAAAAGAAACTAGATTCGAGATCCCATCCCAGGCCCGATCGATCAAAAATGTGCCCAATCGATCGATTTAACCTTTTGGGTCTAAACCGATCGATTGCACCTAGGCCTAATCGATCAGGTAGGGTCTGACCCAATTATTTATTTATTTATTTATTTGTCTTTATTTATTTATTAATGGGTTATTCTAAAACTATTTTCCAAATTTATAAATCCCTTATAATCTAACTTAATTTGACTTGATTAAGTCAGTCGTACTCTAAGAACCTTAACCTTGATCGCGGGATCAAGTGACACACTAGAATATTAAAGGAAATCTCATGACTATGTAGGACCTTTATTTTGGAACCCTATATCTGATACTTGTCTAACGAAATCAAATTGGGAAAATAAAGAAAGTGTTAACTATCACTCTTCCTTATTAGAGATTATTCGGTTTATTTTAATGTTATGCCCTTCATGTATGGGTATAAGGAACTCGGTGTTCAAATTCATACATAATGCACTGTCAAGATATCGGTAGCACATGGCAATGGAATTTTTATGATCATTCCAAAGTGGAAAACTAAGTACATGGACATCTTAATTAGTTTAACTTGTAAATTATCCTATTTCTTAATTAATCAGAAATTATGCATATTTTGATAACTTTAAATCCGTCACTTATTTATATTATCAGTTCAATTATATTCATTTTATTATATTATCAATTCAGTTATATTCCTTTTATTATGTTATCAATTCAATTATATTCCTTTCATTATCTTCACATTTACTTTTGTTACTACTATTCATTATTAATATCATTATGCTTTTGTTACTGTAAATATTAAGTTAGTAAGTTCTGTGAAGAATGTTAGTATGAGAGCACGATGATGCTATCTATTCTAGCTATATTGATTCGTAGAGTCGGCACCACTGAGCTGAACTCTATGAGGCCCGACGGGGCTGAGTATGGGTTGAAATTTTATACACTGCTGCAGTTGGATTTTCTGTAGAGTTAGTCTATGCTCCTTTGAGCGGTCAAATTAGCTACCTGATCTCCTATTTCATTCTGATATCTGTCTCTCTTCAGAGAGGATTGTAGCCATGTGGTTTGCCATCCAGTTGTGATATTCTATTATCTTGATTCCTTCTGATTATGCTTTATCTTATACTAACATGTTTAGATTTTACTTTGCCCTATTTGATCAGTATTGCCCTTAACTCTATTTAGTACAACATGTTTAGAGTACTACTTGTCAGTTTCTTGTTAAGCTGTCATACTCAGGGTGCTACCCTTGGTGTTGTATGAGCAAGCCATAATCTCGACCCACTTATCGGCCCGATCCCATAGATTGCCATAGTGGTACCTTCATGACTAGCTGAGTGGAGAGCAGATGATGTCTTTTATTAGGCGTATCTGTTAGAGCGATTCATAGGATTTTGGGCATTTAGGATTTGAGCAATGTTCGCTTGCATTATCATATTACCATGACTATAGACTTGTTTATGTTTATTTCATTTGAGGATATATATTATATTTTTAGTCTATGACCAGTATGCATTTCCGCACTTTATGACTTTATATATATTCAAACATTTAGTATTATGCATAGGTTATGTTCATTTTTAATAATTCACTAAGTAGCTAAATATGGAATCTCAAATAGGTATTTATTTAGGCTCTTATATTGTTACAGGATGTTTATTAGATGAACTAAGTACTAAGTTTCGCAGTTAGATTTGAATAGTACGGCGTGAATTACCACAGAATTACGCATGCCACATCATAAGACTATCCATAATGACCTAATCTCGGGCCTAGGGTGTGACAAGTAATAAGTAAAGGTAATTACACAAAGAAATATGGTTAAGCTCACAATCATAAAATAGCAAAAGTACCTCTCTCCCCATCGGAGAAAGAAAAAAGAAAGAAGGAAAGAAAGAAAGAGTCCTGATTGGATGTTCAAATCCACACTTCTAAAGCCCACAAAATAGATGCTTGTGTTTAAGCTTTATTACGCATCTGCTTGACAGGATTTGATTGATGAAATTAATCATCCAATTAATGTCACTTCTGCTCAAAAATGACTCCATGATTAGCAGCGCCAGTGTGCTAGTCAAAATAAGCAAAGTTGGGCCCAATGGACCCCACAGGCACTCACGCTGGAACAACCCGCTAAAAAAGTAAGAAAAGAAATCCATTGCATCCAGCTGAAGTGGAAACTTTGGAGATTGATATCATCATCATCAATCAGGACCATCCACTTAGTCCCAATAGAAACCACTTTCTAATATTCAATTTGAAAGATATCAAACTGATTGGATGGCCCATAAATCCTGACGTTATCCATCTGCATGTGTTGGGCATCATCATGGTCTACTATCCCCAACGCTTTCTGAAACTGTTCCCATTTCAATCTTAGATCAGAATGAGAGTGTTTGGTCTTTTGAAGAGGATGTCATGTTCATGAGATGCTTTGGCCAGCCCCAACACAGAGGATCTAAAATGTCTGCCTCTAAATTACTACACCCCCTAGAGACAAACAAGAGTGATATCACTGATATGTCCATGTCTACGGATAATAAAGCAACCACTAACAGCAAGACATTACTGATTCCCTTCTATTAGCATTAAGACATTACCCGCAAATTTCAACTCTTCACTCAAATAGTCAAATGTGTGGTGTCCACTGAGTGTTCTCCATGGTGGGACCCCTTTCCTTACCCCAAGAGCTGAGTTCATGGCTCATGAGAGATAGCAGCACACACATTTAGACCCAGCAAGATAAATGAATTTCTCAAACCTTATGATAGCATCAGCACTAGAAATCATATGGTATTGGTTCCCAGGGTTGACACTGGAACGAGTTCTTGACCTTCCTGGTGGGTGAATAATAGGTTCTTTTGTCTACATCATTGTTGGTTTCAGTTCTGTGATCTATTAAATCCGCGAGATGGGTCCTTTAATCCATTATACTTATTGTAAACAAATAAAAGGCGCAATGATGTGTATACAGGGTCCAATCTCTTTTCGAAAAAATTTGGAGTGGAACTCTTCTGCAAGCATATTTAACATCGAGTGCATGAAGTATTAAACTAGCCACCAGCGAAAAACATGAAAAAACATGCCCCTTTCCAGTGTATTGAATGCAAAGTTTATTATATTGAAAGTGTGTGTGCAACTAGGACTTTGGAGAATGCCAGTACTAATCCTACATATGATGCCAAAGGGAAAGAGTGGATCATAGGAAAGAGTGGATCATAGGCTAAAAGGAGGAGACTTAACAGATGATAAAAGGCAAATAGAGGTTTGTACATTTTCATTTATCCATGATCGGGATCTATATATACACATAGATCCATTAATACATGTATTAACATTAAAAAATTAAGGAAAGAAGAAAGATTTGGAATGGATTTGTAAGGATTTTATAATTGGCTAAGTCATGGGTTGGACAAAACTTTGGGTCCATTGAATTGTATTTTATAATTCTTTTAGAATGAATTGTGATTCATGTCGCCGAAAGAGCTGAATTGAAGAAATTATAAAATGGAGCACGCATTTGAGTGCCCTTGAATCAGCGCTCAAGCACCCAAGGCAAAACTTTCTACACTTAAGCCCCTGAAGTTCATGCTCAAGCCTAATTTGAATTTTTGAGAAGAAACTGAAAGCGTGCTCATACACTTAAGCACCCTAGAGGAGAAAATTCACTTTCATGGTTCGGAATTGTTTCTTAATTGTGCCAAAACCGATAGTTCTTATTCTACAAGGAATATTCTTTTAAGTATAGATCTCATTATTCTAAATAGAAATTACACATTAACTATCACTTTCTTCTTTAAAGCTTCCATTGGAGAGATTAAAGCTGAAGCTTTGTTCTAAAGAGTTGTTTATTCTATATCTCTTATAGAAGATTATTTAACGAGTGAAGTGAGAGTTGAATCTAGTGTAGTGGATGGCATGGAATCATTTCGGTGTGAAGTCATACATAGAGAATTACAATCCTTAGGTTGTGCGATAACTGAAAAAGGATTGTGAATATATGTCACACCCCGCCTAACATGCATACATGATATTGCCTACTTTAGCCATGAGCCTCACAGTTTTGCTTCTGATATGCCTCAACCTACTAAAAAACCTCATGCAAAGTAAGAGTGCAAGCTCTATATATAAGCCTAATCACTGTCCTCTCTATAGTCGATGTGGGAATTGAAAATGTCACAATCCACCCTCCTTAACGCTACACGTCTTTGTGCAGTAACCTGCTAGCTCTCTTGGCCTGCCCACTTGGAAACCTGCCCACTTGTACCAAACCATGGTAGCCGGTAGGGATCTACACTCAAGCTAATTGAGAGTCAGCTCCGAAACCATTTGTCATAGCCCATCCTATACGTATGCATGATATTATCCGCTGTGCCCTATAGCCTCACGGTTTTGTTTCTGGTGTGCCTCAACTCACCAAAAGGCCTCATGCAAGATAAGGGTACAAGTTCTATATTTAAGCCTGGTCACTTTTCTCTTTATAATCGATGTGGGACTCCAAAATGTCTTAATCCACCCCCCTTAGGGCTACACGTTCCTATGCAGTAGCCTGCCGCCCTCGTGAGTCGCCCACATGAAAACCTGCCCACTTGCACCAGACCACGGCAGGGACCACACTCAACACTAGTCGAGAGTTGGCTCTAATAACAGTTGTCACACCCTTCTCTATACGCATGCATAATATTGTCTGCTTTAGCCAATGGGCTTCACAATTTTACTTCTGGTCAACCCAACAAATGGCCACATGTAAAGTAAGAGTGCAAGCTCTATATATAAGCCTAATCATTTTCTTCTTTATAGTCGATGTAGAACTCAAGGAAATCACAATATATCTCTTATAATTGTGTTATTCATATTGCTTAATTGAGTCCAGTTTGAACTTGTGATTTTTTTTGTTTGAATTTTCCATGTAAAAATTGTGTGCCTTTTGTCTTTGTGTGGTTGATTGATTTGCTAGTTTTTTTATTTCTTCCGCTACATATAAAATTAGAACTACAATCTAAAAATTTAGATCTGAAACGATCCTTCAAGATTGATGCCTTTTTAAAATTAATAAAAAGAAAGAAAAATAACATAAAAACATAAATCATGGATTAACTATTCCCAATTGTTGCTTTATTAGTTAGGGACACCGCATATTTTGTATGGATGCGTGAGTTTGAATTTCTTATGAAGTTAAATAAAAAAAGAGAAAAATGATATGATTCAGTGTCATCAAGATGCACAATAATCTATTTTCCACTTCTCTTTTATTGATTGTGGGATTAAACTTCTATTAATAATTTCACTTGCTTTTGAATTTTCCTCCAAAAACAAAGACATACTCCCTTATAAAGTCTGGAAAGATCCCTCCCACTACTGATAGTTTCTAGCCTTTAAAGCCATTAGTAAAGTAAATGAATTGTGGGGTTGAAAATAATAAAAAAAACTGATGAAAATATGCATATATGGGTGTGTCTGCGCGCGTGGTTGAGTGGGTGGGTGACAGGGACTGAATTGAAGTTTAACTTTTAAGCCATGACTAGTTAAACTATGTACGCAAGTCTCTTTATGTACTTACATGCACTTGTGAGAGATAGTTCAAGATCACAGGAATATACTCTGACTGGTCAATTTCAAGTTGAATGGGCATCAATTTCCACTAGTTGGTGTCACTCTAAATTGAGAAAAATGAAATGTTGGCTTGCCTGTCTGCAGACCAAACGGCTCGTATTCAATGAACCAAGGCATCAACAATTAGAAAATCTTGTAAATCATCAAAAAGCACTTCTCTTTTCTTTTCTTTTCTCTCTTTATTTTTTTTATTTTTAATTTTTTTTTCTTTTTGTTTAATGGTTTGTCTTGCTCGCATCCAACTGTAGAAGGGATGAGGGTTCTTTGTTCCTCCTGAACTCGTTAAGGACTGCATACCTATCCTGTGTGTGGGAGAATGTCTTTTGGCGTGATCCATCCAGCTTTGAGGGAAAGCAACAATGAGAAAGAGAGAGTCTCTCTAATCCTTTGCTTTGCTTAGTAAAGAGGATCGTGGTGGATGTAGCCCTTATTAAGTAAACCATGTAAAGCTTTTTGTTTGTGTGTGGTTTGATTGGTTTCTTTCTTTTTTTTATCAACATTGTTTATTTGTATTAGAGTACATAGAAATTAAATAGAAAAAAACTCATGGTCAAATGAGCAAACCAAAAGATTAGTAAAGATGTGAAGTGTGAATGATATGTGGTGAGGACTAGAGTGAAGGATATAAGGTGAGTAATATAGATGGAGACTTTGATTTTCTTAGGGTTTGAATTAGGGATGATAGTGGGATATTTATTTCTCATCTCCCTTTCATCCAGTTCCTTCTAAAAGAGGGGCTTTTTATCTTATTTTTGTATATTCACTTTGGATCTTTATGTTTAACTTATCTCTCAGTTTAGCTGTGGTTAACCCATAGGTTCCATTCTAAAATAAAAAATGAATTGAGGTTTACGTGTAAGTTCTGTACCTGGCATTTACAATTGAAAACTCAAACCAAGGAGATCCATGGTGCAGAACCAATAGGTCATCCACACCAAATTCAATGGTTATTATGCCTTTCAGATGACCACTATTTCAAAAAATGGTCCTAATGTGATCAAAATATTCAATAGCTCTAACCAGAGACATGAGGGAGGAATAAAGGAATAGATATAAGTAGGCTTCTCATAAAATCTCCCGAGTCTTAGGAACTTGGGGTAAACATATCCAATTGGGTGAAGCTTTTGAATCAAATTGTGCTACTCAGACATCTGAGGAGAATCTGAGGAGGTCTTTCAGGAGTAGTCCAAGGGGTTGGTTCACTTTTGGACATGCTAGGTTTTCTTTGCTCTTCCTTTCTTGCATACATTTGGCATGGCGCTTGACCCGCGTTTAGTGATGCTTTTGCCCGTATTGACCGAGATTTGGATGCTAGAGTAGAATTTGGATCATTCCTTTGGGTGTCCATATGGGGAGGCTCACTCTTGGATGGCTCCACTTTGCCTACATGCCAGTGGGTCCCAACACAAGGTCTAGCACTCTTGCTATTGCACTGCAAGATTACTTTTTGACTGTCGAAGGTTCACGAGAATCGGATAAAGGAGGACTTGGGGGTACCCAGTGATGTAATTGTCAAATGAGCTGTACATTCCTATTTAGTTAGAAGACAAAGTCAACTGCAAAATTATAGGATAGATTGCAGGATCTAAATTATTCTCTGTATATATTTTTTCCTAGAATAGCTTCCTAGCATCTATTTATACCACCTGTGTATAGTTAATTATAAAAAAAAATCAATTCTTTCATCCAATCTGACATGGTATCAGAGCTAGGAAGATCAAACGATCTTCACATTTTTTCTTCTCTCGACAGCCAAAACTCAGTCATAGAGAACTGGTTCATCATCTCTATATAGCTACACCCCTATTTGACCATCTACATGTGCATCTGCACTGCACATCAACAACACCATTACAACCCATTTCTCAAATTCCAACCACTACATCCATCCCAGAACCCAACACCTTCACTACCCACAGATCCTATATCCCCTCGGGTATAACTGTGCAGGATTATATGGAGGATATGAAAACTTCCTGCTTTCTTGTATGCCTCTAGCAAACTCTTCGTCACTATTTGAATTCCTTCCATATCCATTTTGCTTCCTTGCATCTTCAGCCAAAGAAAGTGCAATTGCGTGATCCACCTCCTCATTCTCAGCTCGGGATTGATTGTCAGTGCGCCACCGTCGGCCAAGGCTCGATCACCGGGACCTCGCCGCAGCTTCGTCACGGTCCCAGTGCTGTCACCACCGTTTCACGCCTGTGGCTACCAGGCGTCCTCCTTGCCATCATCGTCGACAGCCGAGGATCCCTCTCCAAAGCCGTAAGATTCCCCCTTTCCTTTCTCTCTTTTTGTTTGCTACAGAAGGAACCCTTTCCTTCTCTGTTTGTTGCCCATCATCGAGACACAAAAAAAAAAAAAAGACGCCATCCCTCCTTCACTGCACGAATCTGGAGGCAAACTTCTCTCGTACATCTGCTGTTGCGGCCCACCAGTGATCATCAAGTTTCGCACAACAACTACTGCAGCTTGGATGGCCCTTATGATATAGCACTTCGTCTCTCTCGTGCAGCAGACAGATCTACACTTGGAAAAAAAGACCAGATCTAAAGCAGGGCCCACCTACATCATTCTTCATCAAATCTTCTGAGCAGTAGGATCATCCTATATCTAACTGTACTAAGTTATGGCAAGAGAAGATTACTCCAAATCAAATTCAACCACCCAGATTGTCACCATCCAAGCAGATAACTCCAACTTCTCCACTGGAATCAAGTTGGATGAACATAACTATTCCCTATGGCATCAAGTCATGGAGATGAAGATTGCTGGACGAGAGAAACATGGTCACTTGACCGGTGATATGACCCAACCTGCAGCCACCGATCCGACATACAACAAATGGCGTGCGTCGGATTGTCAAGTCAAGAGTTGGTTATTGGATGCCATGCAACCCAATCAAATGAAACGATTTATTCGTTATGACACGGCCAAGCAAGTCTGGGATGCAATCACGAAAACGTATTCTGATGGTTCAGATGAGGCAAAGATCTATGATTTACACAGAAGGTCCTTCACGATGACACAGAATGGTGCACCTGTCGCTACTTACTACAGTGAGCTCACTGAGATCTTTCAGGAGCTTGATCAATTGAGTCCAAGTAACATAAAGGATCCAGCAGATATTGAAACTAGACGCAAGGAGATTGACCGTCTCCGAGTTTATATCTTTCTTGCAGGTTTGGACAATAATTTTGACCAAATCCGTGGAGAGATTTTGAGGATGGAGCCTAAACTTGAACTTGAGGCAATATATGCACACGTTAAAAGAGAAAGTAATCGACAAGGAACTATGTCTGAAGCTGGTGTCACATCCGATGCTACAGCTCTGGTCTCTACAAGGTCCAAGCAATCTCGGCCTCGAATGAAGTGTACCAAGTGTGGTTTAGAAAACCATACAATTAAGGGCTGTTATGAGCTCATTGGTTATCCAAAGGGATGGGTTCACAAAGGGCGCAAGAGAGATTCGAGCATAGCCTCATTCGTATCAACTGAGTCATCCCAAGAGTCTGCATCAGAACCTCCATTAGGTACCTCTGGTTCTACGGCCTTGGCCACTTCAGGTACTTTCTCCTGCACATCCTCACTTACTAGTCATAGATCATGGATTATTGACACTGGGGCTACTGATCACATGACATCTAGTTTCACTGGATTGCACTCTACCAAACCATCAAGCCAAACACATATTACCAGTGCCAATAGAACCACCTCCTCAGTTTTGGGCGAAGGGTCTCTATCTCTTACATCATCCTTAAGTTTAATCATGTCTTGGTTGTCCCTTCACTCGAATATGACTTGTTATCTGTTCCTCAAATCATTGATTCCCTTAATTGTACTGTGTGTTTTTGGCCATTGTATTGTCTATTTCAGGATCTTCTCACCAGGGCCGTGATTGGATGTGGTACTAGGAGGGGAAAATTGTATTATCTAGACTTGACAGATGAGTGCTGTACGAGATTGAGTAAAGCACATCATGTGCGCGGTGACGAGTCCGTCAGGATGAAGAAGATTTGGCTGTGGCATAAACGATTAGGACATGTTTCTTTTGATTATCTGAAGCTTTTATTTCCCGATTTGTGTTCCCATTTTACTGCATCAGACTTTTTTTGTCAAACTTGTGTTTTGGCGAAGAGTCATCGTATTTCTTACCCATTAAGATTAAATAAATGTTCTATGCCTTTCATGCTTATCCATTCTGATGTTTGGGGACCCTCAAGGGTTCTTACTATTAGTGGTTTTAAGTGGTTTGTGACATTTATAGATGACTGCACCAAGATGACCTGGGTGTTCCCCATGAAGAAAAAAAACGAAGTGACCACTAAATTCAAGCAATTTCATCAATATGTTGCTACTCAATTTGACAAGAAAATCATCACACTGAGGTCGGAAATGGAGGCGAGTACGTCAATAATGACCTTCATAATTTCTTGAGTCAAAATGGTATTGTTCATCAAACCACATGTGCCTATACACCGCAACAAAATGGTGTCACCGAACGTAAGAACCGTCACCTCTTGGACGTGGTTCGTGCCTCTTTATTTGAGGCTCATATGCCTCATCATTTTTGGGGAGCAGCTCTGTATTCCGCTGCATACCTCATCAATAGAACACCATCTAGTACCCTCCAGTATCAAACTCCTCTTCACACATTGACCACTCTCCTCACTATGCCGTCTACACCAAATCTCGAGCCACGTGTTTTTGGTTGTGCTGCTTATATTCAGGTCTATCCACATCAGCGTGGCAAACTTGATCCATGTGCCCTACGTTGTGTTTTTGTGGGGTATTCTGCCACTCAGAAGGGCTATAAGTGTTTCCATCCCCCTACTCAGACCTTGCATGTTACAGCCGATGTTACTTTCCACGAGCATGAGTACTATTACTCTGGGGGAGTGCCCACTCATCCTCTGCAGGGGGAGAGCAATATCTTTGTAGAGGATACTCAGATTGCAGAGGATACTCAGATCATCCAAATTCCACAAACTGTTTCAAATCAGCCTATGTCAAAACAGACTATTGACTCACCAGCGACGGAGGTACAACAAGAGCAAGAGCGGCAAGAAATCAAGACTCCAGATACTTTCCCTCCTATAGTCCCCCCTACAGTATCACCTACACTCATCCAATCCGGTTCTGAGGATCCTTCACAGGTAACTGGACAAACAAACTCACAATCTAGTACCTTACCTGAGTCAAGTCATACAAGTTATCAGTTACCTCCTCGTACAACTAGAGGGATCCCTAAACAACAATATGACCCTGACCCTAAAGCAAAGGTTAAATACCCGATTGCTAATCATGTGTCTCTACATAGGCTGTCTCCGTCATGTGCATCATTTGTATGTCAATTATCCACTGTGTCTATTCCAAGTAATGTGCAGGAAGCTCTGAAAGATCGCCGGTGGACTCAAGCAATGAACGAAGAAATGGAAGCCCTCCAAAAGAATTCCACCTGGGAGATGACTGCCCTTCCTAAAGGGAAGAGAACAGTAGGCTGTAAATGGATATATACAGTAAAATTCAAGGCAGATGGTACCATTGAAAGATACAAAGCAAGACTAGTGGCAAAAGGTTTCACTCAGACTTATGGGATTGACTATGGGGAGACCTTCGCTCCTGTAGCCAAGATCAACACGATTCGGGTGCTTCTTTCTCTGGCAGCAAACTTGGACTGGCCATTATATCAGTTTGATGTTAAAAATGCCTTTCTACATGGAGACTTAGAAGAAGAAGTCTATATGGACCCCCCTCCAGGATGCAAGATGGAGTCCAGTCAAAACAACATGGTGTGTAAACTAAGAAAGTCTCTTTATGGATTAAAACAATCACCCAGAGCATGGTTTGGAAGGTTCAGCAAATCAATGAAGGTTTTTGGCTACAAGCAAAGTAACTCAGATCATACACTTTTCTTGAAACATAGGAAAGGTAAGGTCACTGCCCTTATTGTGTATGTTGATGACATGGTGGTTACAGGAAATGACCCAGAGGAAAAAGCGGCATTGCAACGTCATTTAACCAATGAGTTTGAGATGAAAGATCTTGGTGCTCTGAAGTATTTTTTGGGTATTGAAGTGGCTCGTTCAAAACAAGGAATATTTCTATCACAAAGGAAATATATCCTTGACATTTTGACCGAAACTGGAATGTTAGTTTGCCAACCAGCTGATACTCCAATGGAGGTGAATCATAAACTTGGTGAGTTTCCTGACCAAGTACCGACCAACAAAGGAAGATATCAACGTCTTGTCGGGAAGTTGATTTATCTATCACATACGAAACCTGATATAGCATATGCAGTGAGTGTGGTGAGTCAGTTCATGCATGAACCAAGTGAGGCACACATGGATGCTGTGAATCGAATTCTAAAATATCTGAAGTCATCTCCTGGAAAAGGATTGATGTTCTCAAAGCATGGTCATCTAGATGTTCAAGGGTACACTGATGCAGATTGGGCTGGTTCGGTAACTGACAGGCGGTCAACATCTGGATACTTTACCTTTGTGGGAGGCAATTTAGTTTCTTGGCGCAGTAAGAAACAAAAGGTGGTGTCAAGATCAAGTGCTGAAGCAGAATATCGGGGTATGGCAAATGGAGTATGTGAGCTACTCTGGATAAGGAATTTGTTGAGGGATTTGGGATTCAAACCCAAACATGCCATGCAACTGCATTGTGATAACAAGGCAGCAATAGACATCTCACATAATCCAGTGCAACATGATAGGACAAAGCATGTTGAAGTTGACAGACATTTCATCAAGGAGAAACTTGAGGCCAAGATCATTGAGGTACCGTTTGTTAAATCCGAAGATCAACTTGCAGATGTTCTCACCAAAGCAGTCACCGGTAGAGTTTTTCACAGCTCACTTAGCAAGTTGGGGATGGATGACATATATGCCCCAACTTGAGGGGGAGTGTCAAATGAGCTGTACATTCCTATTTAGTTAGAAGACAAAGTCAACTGCAAAATTATAGGATAGATTGCAGGATCTAAATTATTCTCTGTATATATTTTTTCCTAGAATAGCTTCCTAGCATCTATTTATACCACCTGTGTATAGTTAATTATCAAAAAAAAATCAATTCTTTCATCCAATCTGACAGTAATGAACAACACTCTTTTGATCTTTAATTTTGGTGTCTAACTTAGCATTTGGAAATACTAATCACATGTAGTGATCCTTTCAAATCATCAGTATTCCTTTGCATTATTGTGGCATAAGCACCACTAGTTAAGGTTGTCATTTGTGAATGAAAACGTGGGTTTCAAATGTCTCAACTTATGTCCTACACAATATTAGCACAATTTAACCCCACTTCTTGGGTTCTTAAAACGGAGCCCGTCATTTCACGATTCTGGTGACTCGTTTATGATGCATGGTTAGTTAGATTAATAAAGGATTATCTATAGAAAGTTTGTTTTGATTTGATTGACATTATGATAATATTCGTTGACATATTTACATTTTGCCAACAAATTTCATGAATATTTATTTAATAGAGCTTGGTCCACTTCTTCCAACTTAAACACTAAACCCAAAGTCGGATCATTTGTTTGCCGTGAAAGTAGTTGACATGTGTAAATGACCCAAATGTGGGGTCAGAATCCACTATTTGTTGCTATCACAGCATTCCACATATAAATCTATGAACAGCTTGAATATTATTTGAAGATATCTCAACATCTAGGCAACATCAACGGTTGAAACTTGAATACGTAGCCATTTTAAACTATCGAAGAAGATAATCGGTTCTGATTTTACAAGTGGATCCCAAAAAAATAAAATAAAATAATCATAAAAGGCAGATTGGAAATGTCATTTATACATTAATCCAATGACTATAATGTTTTGATGATATCTCAACATCCAAATAATATCAATGGTTGAAAATTGGATATATAGCTGTTATTGCTTCCCAAGAGGATGATTGGTTTTGATTTTATAAGTAAATCTCACAAAAATGAAAAAATCATAAAAAGTGGACTGGTTATGTCATTTACTATATATTAATCCGACAGCGGTAATGTTTCAATGATTTCTCAACATCCAAGCAACATCAATGGTTAAGAATTATACACGTGGTTGTTCTTGAGCTTCACAAGAGGATGATCTGCTTTAATTTTACAAGTGGGTCCCAAAAACTAATAAAAAATCATAAATGACAGATTGATTGTGTCATTTACAATAGGTTAATCCATCAGTTGTAATTATTTGATAATATCTTAATATTCAAGCAATATCAACAGTTAAAAACTGGATACATGGCCGTGTTTGAGCTTCTGAAGAAGATGATCAATTCCGATTTTATAAGTGGGGCCTTCACAAATTAATTAAAAAAAAACAAAAGGAAGACTGCTCATATGTGGCACTGTAGCACTGCCTGCAACTTAGAAATACTGCAATGTGAAAGTGCTTCACACCTCTTGAGGTGTGAAAATTTTGGGCTCAAAAAGAGATACTTTTCATATCATTTTCACATGTACTTTACGCATCTCTTGTGTAAATTAGCTGAAATAAATTGAATGTATATAACCGTTATGCATCTACACCATCATTTATATCTGTAAATGAAAGTAAACAAACAACCCCTATACCCCAAAACTAGAGTCCAAGTTTCGTTGAATGAGGTGTTGTGCCCGATTGTCTCATTGTGCCTAATGACGACCCTCTTTTATTTTTTTCAAGCTTGGGACCAATATATGTTGAGGCACAAGAAGTAGGAGGAGAATTATTTAACTTCCCTTAAGTAATGTGATTTTTTATAAGAAGGGGTAAAGACGTAAAGTTGTTAGTTGCATCAAAACCATGATAAATTAGACTATCCCCAATAAATGATTTTCCACTAGCCTTCAGAGAAAATTCTCTTACAACTTCATCCATTTATTATTTGTTTGGTAGATGGATAAGTATCAAAGGTGTATCTAAGTAATGCGATACCCAGCAATTTAATCAACTTGGTACATTCCCACTTGGATAAACATGGAATAGCAAAGACAAATAAGAAAGCAAAGCCAACAGATATAATACAATCAAGAGAACAAAAACATTGACATTCTAAAACCATTTTATACTAGAAACAGAGCAAATAGCACTTCCAGTTGTTGGCCCATCTAAATCCATACTGGACTTGGTCATGTTTTAGACCTTTGAGTGACCCTAGTTTTCTTTCATAATAGACAAAGTAGTTAGGATTAGGCCTAAATTTAAAGGCCCGAATAGATAGCCCTGGCCTCAATTGATATATCTAGAACTAATCGGTATTATTATTTCTATTGCAGGCAGCACATAGGTCTACTTTTAGGCAGGCGGGTCGAAATTGGGCTTGAGTTCAGGTCCACTAATGAGTTGGCCAGGCTTGGACATCCTTTTTGCCATCCGACCATCCTCATCCATTAATAGCTTAAAGCGAGATGTCTAATTACATATTCACAACCACGAGCATTGCAACAAAGATCCGCTGTAGTGCACATGCCAAACATTTTTGTGTATAATGTAATGTAATCACCGCCACTTGATCATGATTCGACACTGAATTAGTGGTGGGTCCCACTCATCAAGCAGTGTGTGAAGACTGGATCATAACTATAAAATAAGCTAAGGAAATTAGCGTCTTTGGTGCAAATCGTAGCATGTATTACACTACCCACTAAAGATTTGAAAAACAAAAAGGAAGAAGAATAAAACAGAAGACAACCTGATGTTACATGCCGTAAAGGTCTTTTATGGAATGGAGTATCTGGTGAGAACTGTGACATAGAAAGGTTTCCATCTCTATTAATTAAAAGTTCAGTTGCTGCCATTCTAGTGAAGTGGACACTCATTTTAAAGCACTGACACATAGAGTACATGACAATACGGTACTCTACCAAAGCATCACAAATGATGCAAATGCACCCACCCATTTTTCAAACATGGCCTGCTGCATTTGATGATAATCTGATTTATATGGTTTTAGACTATTTCCTATTTGTCCTGAATCCTACGTGCAATAAGGATAGTTCAGATTTTTATGTATCCATTTGACATGGCTTTACTGTGGGTATTGACATTAGGGACGGTATGGGTCAGGCTTGGGATAGATCAAGATTAAGGTAAATATTTGTGGAGATTTCGGTCATAGGTTCTTATATATTTTCTCATGCTACGATAGATTTTGGGATTAAATTTTTGCTACATTAGGTCCCTAACTTAAAAAACTATTCTACATTGACAAAAACGACCCTCCTCTTCCTCTACTTTTTCTCCCCCTTCTCACACTCCCACTTGGGATTAGGGTTTCCCTTCACCATTTTTTGCCCATACTTACACCACTTGTGCCCATCACTATATGTCCCCATATCACTTGCTGTCTGCAGAACAACTTTTGACTCGCCAGTTGTTTTCAATAGAGGTGTCAAATATGTCATCTTCTTGATTCATAAAAAACCAAAATTAGTTTATAGGGCATATGATAGAAGAGCCAAAAGTTAAGGAACATTCTTTCAGAACTTTCCTTCGTTTTGATTCTAGTTCGTCATCATACTCAATCCTGATTCCAGCACCCCCGTCACAATTGGTTGGGTAATGTAATTGTTGTTCAGATGTTGTAAAGGAAGAAGATTGATCTCTCCTTGGTATAGGTGAATTTGATATATTAGTTGTTCTACCTGGAAGATTTGTAGATTCACACTCTCTAGAAAGCTCACAACATGAAATTTTAGTTTCATTCGTGTATTTATTCTTCTGAGATGAGTCGCGATTATGCCGACCTTTATACATAATTTATAAGCGTTTTGTAATTGGCTAAATTCATGTATTGGATAAAACTTGAGTCCATTGATCTGTATTTCATATTCTTTAGTATGGACTAGTGATCACATCGCAAGGAAGCGCTAAATTGAAAAAATCAGAAACACTGTACATGCTCATGCACTCGAGCGGGCAAGATAGGGGCGATGCTCTCAAGTCCATGAAGACTGCGCTCAAGCCTAATAAAATAGCTCACAAATAACTGGATATGCATAGCACATGCTCGAGCGCGCACACGATAGAAGCCCACTGACCTGTATGAATTTCTTTTCTATTTGTGCCAAAACTGCTTATTTTACTTAGATTTGGTTTCCATCCCTCAGACACTAATTTTAAATGGTTCCTCTCAACTTTAAGAGAAACACAACATCTTCTTCATATTCTAAGTTAAGATATCACATTGAAGATTCTATCTAAAGCTTTTTATAAAAGATTGAGCTGAAAGCTTCAAATTCTAGAGTTAATGATTCTCTTTCTTCATAGGAGATTTGTAGCTTCTACATCCTTTTGGAAGGATTGTTCTCTCGCAGTAGAGCTTCAATCGTGGTGGAAATCAAGGCGCTAATAGCAAGGCATTGAGAGATTACATGTCGAGGATTTCAACAAGAACAACTATAATGGTTTGTGTCAATAGACTGACTGCAGGGTTGTGAATATAGCTTATACTACAAAAGTTAGTAATTGATTTTGTCAACTTTGGACCCATGGTTTTTTTCCATTTGGGTTTTCACATTAAATTTTATATTATCTTCTTTGTGTAATTCATTACTATTATTATTCCACTGCATAGAAGCAGTAATCGATAACAAGATAAAATAAATCTCAAGCATTAAAAACTTTCAATTGGTATCAGAGATGGTCAAACTAAATTACTGTGTGTTGATCTAAGAGATTTTCTAGATAGAATTCAACAATGAAGAATGCTCTTTTATTGTGAAACCTCATTTACTGAAAGGTACTATCAATTATGCTTATTGAAAAACAAGTATGATGATATTTTTTAGGTGAATAGATGAAGGTATTTGGCGAATAGTGCTAACTGAATATTCCTTGCCAATGGTTACTGTTGAAGGACAAACTAGTGAAAAGCCAATAGCTCAATAGTCTAAAAAGGAAACCTATGCCCGCAACTAAAATAATAAGGCAATGAATGCAATCTATAATGGAGTATCAATGTTTGAATTTTGTAGGATCTCTACTTGTAAGAATGCAAAAGAGGCATGGAACATCCTTCAAATAGTTTATGAAGGAACTGAAAAAGTAAAAGAAACTAAGATACAAAACTTATCATTTGTTTTTTACCTGTTAAGGATGAATAATGAGTAGATGTTTGATGACTTTTACAAATTGAGTAACATTGTCAATTCAAGTCACAACTTAGGGGATTCAATTCCTAAAGAGAAGATTGTGGAAAGGATCATTAGGTCTCTCCAAGTTAGTTTCAATCCCAAGGTTATTACAACTGCTTAAGCTAATAAACTAAAAACTTTGAGACTTGATAAATTGGTTAGTAACTTGCAAACTTTTGAGACTGAATTTATTAATCATCAGCCAAAATTTTTTAAACTTGCATTGAAAGCTTCCCAATCTTACAAGATTTTTTAAAGTTTGAAGAAAGAGAAAGTTGCATCTGAGTCTGATTCTGAAGAAAGAGAGATGTAATTGTCTTCTGAATTTGTGCAACAGTTTAACAAGTTGATGATAGGAAGGAACATTAGATTTAAACTGGTGCCAATTAGAAATACGAGTTCATCAAACGGAGTTAAGTGCTATGGACATCAAGGTTATAGGCATATAGCCAACGATTATGCTAATAAGAAGAAAAATTCCATAATAAGGAACAATAAAGCCCTAAATATCACTTGGGATGTTGATCATTCTACTGATGAGGAAAAAGCTCTTGAATGTGATCCTAAACCTAAATGAACTAGAATGGGAAAAGAAAAGTTTATTGCTTGCATGGCTATATCTTTACCATTTGAAGTTGATTCTGATGATAATAATAATGCTGAAAAAGTGTCCCATGAAAATGTTGACTAGAAAGCTCAGTATAAATTTCTGTATAATCAAAGCAAGACACTGAGCAAGCATACTACAAAACCTGTAAAGTAAGTTGACAATTTTGAAGCTGAAATTGCATTTCTTAAGAAGAATCTAAAAACAGCACATCACAGATCACCCTATTTGAAGGTCGTAAAGGTTCTCTACTTGAGAGTTTAACTTCTAAAAAAAAAAAAAGAACGAGTCTTTGAGAATCAAAGTATTAAAGAATCGAGTTGAAATTAATGATCTGAATGTCAAATTGAAAATAGCATTGACAAAGTTGGATGCTCCAATAGCTACTCATACTAGTTTGACTGCACTTGACTATATTTTAAGTATTCAAAAGCTACATACTGATAAAACTTGTCTTGGTTACACTGATGGTGCTTTAACATCAAAATCTACAAGTAATATTGTTTTTTGTTAAAAGCACTATAAATGCATTCATTGCACAACATGTTGTACTAAAGAATCTTATTTATTATGTATCAAAGAGTGAGTTTAGTCCTAAATCTGCACGTATATCCACATGTCATCACTATGGAACACAAGGACACATCCGTCCCCATTACAACAAGATAAAGGCTCTGCCAAAAAATAAGTAATGGAAAACTCAATATTCTGAACCCACTGTGAAATCAAGTGAAATGTGGGTTAAAAAGGAAGAATATTTATCTATTTTGGTTTACACTATGCTAAAATTTTTTAATTCACAAGTATGGGGACCAAAATTCATTAGTCCTTAATCAAGAATATCATACCCCCACGCCAATGCTAATATGATATATCTTTGAGGGAGAGTTCTAGTTAAAAGGAAGCTGCTACTAGATTTTGGTTGACAAACATACTGCATGTTGGCACCACAAATTTATTAATTATAAACAAAAAGGGGAAGAGTGAGAAATTGGTAAGCAATTGAAGGAGAGTTTTAAAGTCTTAAAGACAATAGGAGCTAAAGTTTAAAAATTCAATTGGTATGAAGACATAGGAGCTGAAGATTGAGCTGAAGTTTAAAAATTCAAGTGATATGAAGACATCAGAGTTGAAGATGGATAGATTTTCAAATATGGCTCCAAATCGGTATAGAGTTGAATTGCACAGATATTCTGTTCTTCTATTGGTTATATAGCTGATAATCGTGTTTTTTTCAATTGGTTGCAACAATTTCAATTTACTTTATGCTTTTCTCGATATAGCTTTGGATTTATTTTTAGGTAGATAGAATGTATAGGTAGTTTTATCCATAAAGGGGAAATTATGAAGGTTTTTATAATTAGCTAAATTCATGTATTGGACAAGCCTTGAGTCCATTGGTCTGTATTTCATATTATTTAGTGTGGACTATTGATCACATTGTAAAAAGTGCTGAATTGAAGAAATTAGAAAACACTATACGTGTCCAATGGACATACTCACATGCTCTAGTGGATAAGACAAAGGCAACTGCGTTCAATCCCATAAAGACCACGCTTAAGCCTGACAAGACAGATCACAAATAATTGGATGTGCGTACCACGCGCTCAAGTGGGTGCTCACACATGTTCGAGGACGTAATGGTAGGAGGTCACTGACCTGCACGAATTTTTTTCCTATTCATTCCAAAACTGCCTGTTTTAGTTAGAGTTGGTTTCCAACCCTAAGGCATGAGTTTTGGGCTATAAAAAGAGAGTTCCTCTCAACCTTAAGAAAAACACAACATATTCTCCATATTTTGAGTTAAAAAATCACATTGGAGATTCTATTTAAAGCTTTTTATGAAAGATGGGGCTGAAGGTTTCAAGTTTTAGAGTTGGTGTTTCTACTTCTTCATAGGAGATTTGTGGTTTCTACATTCTTGTAGAAGATTATTCTTTCGCAATAGAGATGCGTTCGTGGTAGAGATTAAAGCATTAATAGCGGGGCAAGGGACTACATGTCAAGGATTTTAGCAAGAACAACTACAACTCCTTATATCGAGAGACTGACTATAGGGTTATGAGTATATCTTGTACTGTAGATTTTAGTGATTCATTTTGTTCACTTTGGACTTAGTGGTTTTTTTCCGTTTGAGTTCCTATGCTAAATTGTGTGTTGTCTTCTTAGTGTAATTGATTGTTTTTATTATTTAGTTGCATAGAAATAATAATTAAATCACAATCTCAAATAAATCCCGAGAATTAAAAACTTTCATTATTTCTATCTCATGACCACTGTAATAATGCACAACATTCTTCTTGACATTATAATCTGCATGATAACATCTATAGTAACTGTGTGAACACTCAATACCCTTCACTTGCTTCTCACCAAACTTTTGCTAGTTGTAGTAATCGACCATCAATGGTGTCTTTGCAACAAAATGAGCAAATCGAGATTTTTAGCCAAAAGAAGAATGTTGTTCGATATCTGGAGTTGAGAAGTTATCCTCCAACACTAGTTCTAGTCATTGTTGCAGTGGAATTGGTTTAAATGCAGATAGCATAGCAATAAGTTTGGGGCATTAGGGTTTATGATTCCATTCAATTCCTTACTTTTCAACTACTAACTTATTGACCAAAAAATAGAACTTCTAAAAATTAATCACTATGAATAGACAAATTAATCTATTCAATTCAAACAGATTTGATCTGTTGAGTTTAATAGATTTTATCTATTGCATTTAACAAATTTTGTTTCCTTTTCTTGTCCACAGAAGATTTTTTCTGTTGAATTTAACGGATTTTATCTGTTTGGTATTCCATGTCGGCCGAAATAGATTTTATTTGTTGAGTTTAACATATTTTAGCTATTGCATATACATGATTTGTTTGCCTTTCTTATCAACAAAAGATTTTATCTATTGAGTTTAACAGATTTATTTTTTTGGTATTTCATGTTGGCCCAAATAGATTTTATTTGTTGCGTTCAACAGATTTGTTTGTCTTTTTTGTCTACAAAAGATTTTATCTATTAAGTTTAACAGATTTTATCTATTTGGTATTTCATGTTGGCCTTTCTTGTCCATAGAAGATTTTATCTATTGAGTTTAACAGGTTTTATCTGTTACATTCAACAAAAAAAAAATACCAAATAGGTAAAATATTTTTTTTATGGAATTAAATATCCAACATGGATTTTATTTTGTAGATCTTGAAAAAACAAATCCAAATATATAAATTTTATTACAAATGGATAAATGTAACGAAAGTTATAAAATTTTCAAGCTTGTACAAATTAATGATATCACTGTTCATTAACGTCATTACAATTAAAACAAAAGAGGGGTATTTTTGTCACTTTTTTGTCACGTTTGAGCTTGAAAGCTAACTAAAATGACCTAATGCAATACTAAATTATTTCAACTAAACTTGATGGGTTAAGCAAAATATAGTTAGACCTAATGTGATATGAAATTATTTATAGGGACCTGCCTCTAAGTATCTTAATATGGATAACTAACCCAAGTCACGCCCGTTTCACCCAGTATCAGACCTATCCATAACAGGTAAAAGATATGTGATAGTGAGCCCACCCATAATGGAAATGGCTAGATTCAAGTTTGGTGTAAGAAGATACATTAAACATTTTAAGAAATAAATTAATTGTTTCTATTTTATGTATTTATTTTTGGGAGGCAGATGACTATTTTTAATCATGTGATACAGAAAATATGAGAAGGTACTTCAAGAAGAACTGCTACTACACTTTCTCGGCCTTTTGGCTAAGTTCAAGAAGAATTAAAACCAAAATCCTAGATCTAGTTCACCCCATTCACCAGAACTCAGATCTACGACAGGTTAAAAGTTTTCACTAATAAATATGTAAACAAGTCATGCACAAGTTAGAGCAGCTAGAGCTCAAAGATTTCATAGCCGAACTCGGGTCAAAATCTATGAACCCAATTGCACTCACATCAAAATCCATGAATCTGTAAGTGCCCTTAACCCACTAAACTACTGTCAAACCTGACCCAATAGGGGTGGGTTGAGGTGGATTCGCCCATTGAACACAACCCATTACGATCCCTAATAGAAGTGCTCATAAACAATTGCAATCTTGCAGACCATTATAATCTCTCTCATTAACAACGGCACTTAACATTTCAGTAGCCATATTTAACTAGGGATTTCAGTAGCCATATTTAACTAGGGAAGGTGTTACCCAATAACCTTCTTTTAGTGATCATTATTAACTCGTGTAATGTTCTGTGTAAAAGGGGATCACGCTATCACTAATATCCTGCTTTTTCTACCAAAAAATGTATGTACCATGCTTTGTCCTTGGCCTAAAAGCTCTGAAACACAGCACCCATTAGAGTACTACTATTTGCCCTTTTGGGGGTTTTGTCTAGTGGGTAGCACTATAAGGGGGGTGGTGCCCAGCCCTCGCACACACACCCACTCGACAAGGGCCAGGAAGTGTGTCTCAACTTTTTATCATCAGCCAATCCCACTAACCCAGCTTGTATTTAATGGATAAAATGACCACTCAATAGCTGAGGAAATCGGTCTTTCTCCTAGTTGGAAATCTGTTTTTCTCCTATTTAATGGATAAAATGACCACCCAATAGCTGAGGAAATCTGTCTTTCTCCTAGTTGGAACTGATGTGTATATTCCCCACACAACAGTTCTTGTGCCAAAAAGTAATTCTTGCCTTGTGAGAGATCGTGAGTGCAGTCCTTTTCACTGGTAAGTGGAGCCCAAGTGGGTCATTATCATCTAAAAGCACCCACATTAGGATGAATTAGCTTTTAACTAGACATTTCCCATCTAAGTTTTTCAATTTGCATACGTTTCTTCAGAAACTAATGCAGTGCGCATTTCTAATCTGGATTTTAGAAAGGTGGGCCTACATATGTACAATTAGGTTGTTAGCAACATTCGCATGTTTTGATATGCAGGAAGATGTTCATTTCTGGTGGTAATACATCGTATAAGTTTTTTTTGGATAAATTTAAATATCATATGTTTGGTAAAAAACTTCATTTGAATCCATTTTATATTTCTTCCAAGCCATTATCAAATTAAACTTGGGGGCCATAGGTCAAAGGGTTAAAGGCATGAGTTTGACCTCAATTATAGACCTAGGTCCATCATAAGCGTATCTTTCCATTCCACACACCCCTCCCTAGTCCACCCGGGAAATTTTCCTTGGGGGCTGAATGTAAAAAATATATATATATGAAAGAGTTAAAAAATTATTGAATTTCTAAAATTATAGAGGCGGTTTTTGAAAATTTTCAAATTTGAGTGGAGGATTCAACTCTACTTAAGCCTGTTAGTGCCCCTCCCAATGTTCCATGATGTATGGGCCCCATCATCTGGTGTGCGTGGTAAGATAGTGCACAACGGCTGCACAAGAATATTGCCTTATAAATATATATGCAAAGTTTCAAGAACAAAATGGCAGTCATTAAGCTCGGAATGATCTACTTTTGGGGTTCATTACAATCTAAGTCATTCACACTCAATTAAACAGCCCCTCACCCTCCATTAATAATATAAATTTAGGTGCTCTTTCCAACAATAAGGATTTTAAAAACTTTGAAGCCTCAAGATGGTACTTCACTCAATAGGATGATTTTTATTTTTTCAATTATTTTTGCATACTGTGAGGTCATAACAAGACCTTTCATGTTGTTTACATCTTTCTTCCTGACACATGATTACCCGCATATTACCTAGCTAACCAGGGATTATGGGCTTACACTTCTCACTTGTGTTGGCTCTCCTCCCCAACTCTTTTTTTTTTTTTTTTTGACAAGATAAGTCTCTTACAACTAGTGCTACTACAAATACTAGAGATTAATCTCCAATTATTTCTATAAAAGAGAGGTGCCTTACCAATGAACTACTAGCTAATGTGCTACTTTCCACTTGTGTTAACTTTTTTAGGTCTCATTGCAATAGCCCAAGGTCAAAAGAATTAAAAGGAAAAAAAAAAAGTTTTGTCCCAACACCTTGAATAAAGAATATCCTCATCCGTAATCATTTACATATATCTACATATCTAGTGAGGGTCACGGAAGATTCAGATGCTAGTAATTTCAAACAGCAACAGGCGGCTGCACGTGACTGCGACACGAATTAAAAAAGACAAGAAAAAGAAAGAAAGAAAGAGCATCGACCATATGCACAAGAAGGGAATAGATGTACTCCATTAATAAATCAATGGGATTCCAACCGAAAGAGTGGCTCAAAATTCTGCAACCAAATGGATTGAATTTTTTAAAGAATATTTAAAGAACAAATGTTGTAAATGTGACTGGAAGTGGCAAACCAGCGGCTACAATAACATGGCAACAACCCCTACTTAATAGGCTCGAGGCACCTTAACTTCTAGAAACATAGGGTTCCAAAAATTTTAATATTAGTAGGCAGTTCTCCTGCATAATTACCTCGCAAGATTCATAGCAACAGGACTGTGGATTGAGGGACAAAGAAATTTTGATATAAAGTTATTAAACTTTTGTGCTATGCAAGGGGTGACGATTATCAAAATAAATTAAGATTTGACATCTATGATGATCCCATATGAATCTTCTTCCTCATTCATCCCATTATTTTTGGGGCCCTAGGTGGGCCCTAGTAACATTTGCCTTGCATAGAGGCACAGTAGCATACAATTCGAATGCACTGAAGCATGGCTTTACCTTCTTACCGTACATACCAGTTGTTAGTTGTTAGGTACTTGAGTGCTAGCCAATTCATTAGTTTTAGACAAAACTTGAGTCCAATATAAATTGAAATTTTACATTATTAGTTTTGAACTATAGCATGCTTCATTGAGTCATTTTAATGGAGAAGGAAAAGCTTAGATCTATTTTTTTTATGACAGCATGTATTAATGTAGTCATAACTCTCAAATCGGGTGTAAGATCAAGAAATTTTTGACAGCATGTTCTAATGTAGTCATAACTCTCAAATCGAGTGTTAGATCGGAAAAATCTACCTACCATTGGAAAGATCTTTTCGAGTATATATCCATAAAGTCTAAGATTACGTTAAGTAAAACTAAAACAACAAAATTATGATCTCAGGAAGTTTGCAAAATGCAAGCTCGCTCGAGTGAGCCCAATCTTTGCTTGAACATTGGCCTAGCCCAAATTTAAAGACCCTAGACAGAACCATTGCTTGCTCGAGCAAGCCAAAGCTTTGGTCGAGTGAGCCTATATACGTTTCAAACAGCGTTGCAAGTTTTCCTTTCCTATTTCCACTCAACTTATATGTTTAAGCTCTAATTGGATTCCATCCTTAAGCCACAACACTTTGGCTATTAATGGAATTCTTTTGTGAATCCTAACCATGTCATCTCCCAATTCTAAACCTAAAATACCTATTGGAGATTTTTCTTCCTAAAATGCCTATTGGAGATTTTTTTTTTTCTCTCTGGAGCAGCCACTAAAGGGTTTTGTTATGTGTTCAAGTTACTGTTTCGAAAAGTTTTTTTGCTTACATTCTCTCATAGGAGATCTTGCATCTTAAGAGGCTTTAAGGTGGGTTGCATTAAGCATGGGTGAACGGTGAACAATGAGTCTGCGACAAAAAAAAAAAAAAAATTAAGTCCTTTAGTTGAGTTCAACTAAGGAAAAGGGTTGTGAATATATCTTGTTACTTCTAATTCTTTTTAGTATCTCGTTTTCCTTAAACCGAGGAAATCGATCTCATGATTTTTTTTCCCATGTAGGGTTTTTCACATAAATTTTTTTTTGTTTCTCTTGTGGTGTGATTGATCTAAGAAAATTCTTTTAATTTGCTTTTTAATAAACTAAACTGCATACTAGAAATCTGTCTATGAGACCTTAAACCCTCTTGTCTGTTTCCCTTACCACTTAGTAAGGTTCATTTGAGACCACGCACATCATGGACTAGTCGAAAGATTCTAAGATTGAAGCTGATGGGTATTCTTTTTTTTTTTTTTCTGACAAGCAAGATGAAATCAAATACGGTTGTTAAATTTAGCCCTTACCAATACATGAGGATTTTGCATTTTGAGAAAGCTGAAGTTATTGCAGTGGGTGGTGATCCCACTAATTGACTTATTGGATTGGATATGATATGAGTCCGAAAGGAAAGACGTTCATAGATAGGAAACGCATTTTTTATGACAAATATAATCACTTAAGGGTGGCCACCAAATTTCACCTCAGTTGAAATCATATACACCTAAAAACGATCATTGCGTGAATCATGACATTACTTATCGAGGTAAACTTTCTTCTCACAGTGTCACACATTCATCGACCCATTGGTATATTTGATCATTCCCAATGGACTAAAATGTGAGAGCAAGAATTTGTAGGAGTGTATGTGATATGAAGGGATCGGATCAGAGACCCACATGGGGCTATGGTCCATATGGCCAACGCCCCGTGTTCAAAGTTGATCATGCCCCATGTTTAAAGCCCTAGGGAGAAAATCCAAAATGAAGAAAACCCTCTCCCAATTGAAAACCTATCATCTTCACCTCTAATTCCGGACTCTTGCATCTTTATAGGAAGGAGAATTTTATAAGTGAATTATTGATGGAGTGCTCCACTTTTGAACTAAAGAGGGAAGCAATTTGTTGCTCTAGAAAATTTCAGATCTCAGAATTTGGAATTTTTCTTCTTGGTGGTATTTGGGTATATATGGTGAGGAAATGACATGTGGTAGATGAATACAGTGAAGATCTAAATGATCTAAATTTTGTTAGGACTTCTTTTAATCAAATTTATCAGATAACTTGTATGTTTATTTACACTAACTGGAAGAAATTTTAATTTGGATCGATTGATGTTAGATGTAAAATTGAGAATGCGTAAAGTATAAAGGTGCTTTTTCTTATACACCGGTCTTCTTATTTTCTAGTAAAATTTAGACTAGTATAGATATGGTCACTCGTAATTCTAATGAGTTTTGATATACAGTAGGAGATCGATCCTTCATTGTCTCTTTGGTGCATCACTGCTAATTGACACCTCCTAATCTACTGCTGAAAACATCTTTTGCCCCACTCAAATAAAAATTTTGGGCCGACCACAGGACTGAATCATGCAGGGATGAACACTTATGTGGGTCTTTGTAGGTCAACAGAATGAGATCATTCCAAACTAAAGAGTGTCTGAAAAGAGCTTAGAAGCTTTCCATGTAGTTACTTTTTTCAGTTTTGTACCATGAAAAATGAATTTATAATTAGAACAATTCCTTGACTATCTACATCTCCTTAATTTTTTTTTCTATTTTTTACAATAGAAAACGAATTTATGGTTAGAACATTTGCTTTAACTATCTACATCTCCTTTTCTTTTTCCAGTCTTATAAGATGACTCCATTTGACGACCTCCTGGGTTCACAACGGTGCAACAAGGGGAATCTTCTGTCTTATGGGCTCTTGTCTCTTCACATCCACTTCGTACGAAATATGAATTTATGCCATATTCTATTTTGTGGCTTTATCTAAAATTTACAAGGCATTTGGATGCGAGAAAAGGTGATAAAAAACATTACTCGAAAGATGATGATACATTCAAAGTTGTTCTTGTCTGATCATTCTACCCATTGATGGTTCTAGAGTCCCCACCTTCTCCTCCTCCTCTTTCCTCCAGAGGAGGAGAATATGGAGGTAGAGTACCCCAGATATAATACATTAAGGATCTGGTGTCTCAAGTGGATACAGATTCACACTTACATAGATAGTGAGAGTCTGATGCTTTTACTTTATTTATAGACCGTCCAATTCAATGCTTTTTAAAGTAGAAAGCAAAACAAGTGCTTCTTATCTTACTCAAAGAAAATTAAAAAGCTTCAGAACTTTGAGTTTTTAAGTAGACAACTGAAAAGGCTAAAATGCCTGAGAAGAAACTCTAGAGACAAGAATAAAGGGTGGAAGAATGGAATCTGGATCCTCCGACGCCAGCCTGATAAATCCATCTATGACTATGAGGCCCACCAAGAAAATCTCTCAAAAAGGCCAAATTTGACTAAATAGAAGTTAACTTCACATTCAAATTAATCATGATTAAAACACATGATTAAAATAAATTAAAGAAGAAAAAAAGGAAGCGCGCGAACTCACATTTTAAACATACTCAATTTGATATCACATTCAACTCTAATTAGAGTGAAATTTATTCCAACAATAATACATGATTGGATGATCATTCCAAGTGATTTTAAATTTTAGTGCCCATTTTCTTCATGTAATTCAATTCCAAGAATTCTAAGATTGAACTTTTAAATGTAGTTAAAATTGCAGAAACTAAGGTGAATATCCAAAAAAAAAAAACCACCATCAATTAGTCTTCCTTCATTAATGAGAAATCAATTAAAGAGATATAGAAAATGAATATGTAGTAATCACACTAGTAATTCAAATAAAAGAAAAGTCGAATATTTCATACACATCATCACAGGGGCGGAACCAGGAATTTTTTATTTGTGGTGGGGGGGTGGGGGGGTTGGTGTCAAAGTAAAAAGAAAAACATTCTAAGAAACCACAAATTTTAATATTAAAATCCATGATCGAAATTAGTGAAGCTTTACTCTACATTCTTTCATTAAGTTGAAATCATCTATTATTGTTTCAATATTGAATTTTTTCAGCAATTTCTTTTTCAATATATACAATCAAATGATCAAAAAAAAATCATCTTCCTTTTTGTTGCATAAAGCAAAAGAAACTCATTTTTAAAGTGGGTTCTTGATTTTCTCCTCTCTTTTTATACCAACTTTTATATAATAAATAAAAAGTAATCAATGGTAACGACCCATATGGGAAATCCAAGCCATTCATAAGCATGGTTACATGGCCTTTTGTCTCTTAAAATGAATTTTCTCTATTGAATTTAATTTGATATTTATAAACAAAGTTAATCGATGAAAAACCAAAAAAAATCTCTTTCTATTGTGGATGTAGTTTCGATTTGTTTAAATTTTTTTGAACAAAAAAAATACATAAATAGGAAGTGATTTTGAATGTGTTAGATTTCAAGTATGAGCTTCAATGCTAAAAAGAAAAAAAAAATCATGCATAGAAAATTAGTGCATTTATTATAGGAAGCATTTAAAGTAAAAGCACAGTTGATTTTTTCAACTCTCCTTTCTTGTACCTGTGATGAATTAAGAACAACTCTAAATCCATTCATAGACTCCACCCCAACAATCCAAGCTCTCCACCTCTCTCTGACAAGATTATTATGATCTCAAATTAAGGTATGTAGCGGCTATGACGAATATAAATTTGGGTAAGTAATATCTAATCTATCCCTAATCCCTTTTTTTTTCCATTTTCTTTCTTCTGACATTCTTTTCTTTCCATTTCTTCTTTCATTAATTTCATTTTCTTTCTTTTGACCTTTCTTTCTTCCCATTTCTCTTTGATTAGATTTTTTTACCAAAAATCGGATATTATTTAGTTTTTTTAATTCAGATTATATTCCTAATATTTAATTTGATAATTGACAATGTTAGAAGGGCCGCACTCATATAAGAATTGCCATGGAAAGGTAGGGCCATCATATAATAAACTCTACTAGCAAGGGGGCCAGTATATAATAAACTCCAATAGTAGGAGGGGCCAAATGATAAAGTTAAAAGAAATTTCCACAATAGAGTGGGGGCCATTGCTCTTGCTGGGCCCCCCAATTTTGCCCGTGCATCGCCACCTATCCTTACCCTACACTTCTTAAATAATTTTTTGGTGGAGCCCATTTGACCATAATTTTTCTACATATTCAATTTCATGCTTTCAAATGAAAGCTCACAAGGAATTCTCTTTGACCTAGCATTAGACAATGCAAGGATTAAACAGGAGAGCCACTATCACAAATACTGACACAATTTGTAAAGCATCATGATATTTATTTCAAACGTTAGAATACATACAAATTAAATATAGAGGGTGATTAAAAGTGAGGATTAAAAGAAATTTCCTATACTGAACATCAAATAATAATATCTTTTAAAAAAAATTGACTCAAGAGAATATGCTATTTGACACTCTTGTTTTAAAATTCATCTTTGATGTTCACTTTTAACTACTGTAGGTACGTAATCTTTGTATTTTAATACAAATAAACAGGAAAATAATTAGAGAAGAACACATTCAAAATAGTGAAGCGTTCTTCATATAACAATCAGTCTCTTTTAGGTAAAGGGTATGATTTGGCCATTTGGAAGCCACTACATTGCTCATGAGGATCTTTGATGGGCGTGAAACTTCATAGCCCATATAAGACATCGATTTCAAAGTGTCGTACGTGTTACACAAAGAAAGTAATCGTAAAGACTGCACGTCGACAAGCCATACATTTGGACCAATGGTGGATCTTGCGCAAGAACCGACATAAATGTTCTTGAACCCAAGCCATACATCTGGCCTAATGGTGGGTCTTGCGCAAGAGCCTACATAAATGCTTTTGAGCCCCACCTGGTTTTTGTATGTGTGTGTGTGTGTGAAGAACCCATTGGATTAGAGCAGTTTTCGGAAGGAACTTTAATAAATAAAATAAGCTTAGAGTTGCAATAACGCAGAAGATAAGAAATTTCACATCAACAGGGGGCAAAACTGGTAAAAAAATGCCGGTCCGGATTATGAGATGCAAGGTTCGACCCCGAGGGAGCTCATACTCATTGTCAGATTTTTCTTTTTTCAAAATACTGCTACTACCGATATTGCCATCCATTTCCCCCTATCATTCATGGAAACAACAACTCCAAGTTGCCCTTCACTCTCCCAACCCCTCGAATCCCTCATTCTCTCAACATCTTAATCCTGTAGAACCCAAGTGGGAACCACATTAGAAATTCCATCTTGCAGAACTCCCTCTAAAATCTGCTTAAAAGACCATCACACTCTTCTCAAAATGCCTCTCAAAATAAATAAGTAATGCCCACAAGCAACATGGACACAACACGGATATGCATGCAAATGTCCACATAAATTTTACATATAAAAGTGAAATTTCATATACGATATGTCTAATTACATTATTCACTTTGAAGTATGGTGCATCAAAGTTTATGATAGATTGAAGGTAAAAACTATTTCCTTTTTTCTCTTTCTTTATCTAGAATGACAAGGTCAATTGTCACACCCCTAGATATGGGCAGGATCTAAGTCCGTGTCTAAGGATATGAGAATTGAGGCCAATTTAGAATTATTCTCAATGATCTAATTCTAGACTCCAACTCCTTGTGGATCGAAGTCTTGCTTGAGGTTATGTATAATGATCGGTTACCATAAACACACGTGGATTCGTCGAAACATTCACCGCACAGAATCCGAGTGGGAACTACATTAGAAATCCCATCTTATAGAACCCCCTTTAAAGTCTCCATAAAAAACCATCACACTCTTCAGAAAATGCCTCTCAAATTCAAAAAGTAACACCCACATGCAACATGGACACAACAAGGATATACATGCATATGCAAGGCACACGAATTTTACATATAAAAGTGAAATATCATATACAATACATCTAAAGACATTGTTCATTTTGAAGTATGGTGCATCAAAGTTTATGATAGATTGAAGGTAGAAACCATTTCCTTTTTTTCTCTTTTTTTTATCTAAAACCACAAGGCCATTTGCTACGCCCATAGATTTGGGCCACCAAGTCCAAGCCCATATATATGAGAATTGGGGCCAGTTTAGAATTTTCTCAATGATGTTATTGTGAGCCCCAACTCCAAGTGGATCAAAGTCTTGCGTAAAGTTATGTATGATGATCAGTCACCATAAACATACATGGATTCATCGAAACATTCATTGCGCAGCAGGTACAATTAAGGTCATCATAATTACCAATATCATCAAAGAGAGCAACGGTCAAATTAATAGAAGTTTCATAGTTAATGTTCAAATGCAAAACTTCAATAAATTAAGTACATCTAACTCAGGCCGAAACAACTTTGGCCTCATTTGTTTAAATGCCAAATGTAAAATCCCATAAATAGACAATAACATCTCAAATTATGGCATCTGCACTCCACTCAATAATCTCGAGCATCTCTTAACCCTCTGGTTCGGCTTTTTTGTCGGTTCCTAAACATCAAATGAAGAAAGGTCAGATTGACATTATTTAGCAAATAGATGGCTATAGGAGGTAAACACAAATAGTTGTTGCAAAGTAATTAATTGTGATTATTGACGGCAACTGTCGAAGTATAATATTATACATAATCAAATAAGTGTAGAGTATATAGCAATGCACAAATATGGGAAAGCCCCTTAAATATGATGCACAAACACAGCTAAACCCATTCAATTCAGTTGCATATTGAATTACACGATGTACGCTGGCCCAATAGCGTATGTCTACCTCCAACTACAGTTGGTATAAATGTATGTCAAATCCTATCCACAGATAGACATCCTAAACCGTGGTAGGATGTAGTATCAAATTAACTTATAGTATTACCAATGTTGTTTTAATTAAAAGGATAATAACAAACTGAAGTGTGTTACGTAGATGAGTTATGTAATAACAATTAACCCATCTTAATTCTAGTCCATCACTAAATAAAGCCAATTTATATTATTAGGATAAAAGTTCACTACACCAGCCTATGGTCTAAGCTAACTGGTATACATACTCATTAAGTCACGCTGTCTACATAGTGGTCATTCAAGCCGCGATGGAAAATTATGATCATTTGGTGCCTATCGTGTGAAACATCCCATGGTTCTGCATCACCATTCCGTGCTTAATGTAAGCTCGTAGTATGCATCTAGTCAACCAGTGGAGTCTAAGGCTGCAGTACAACAAAATGTATCTTTGGCAAAGAAATCCGGAGATAAAATTAAATTTCATCGCCTAACGCTATATATTAGCGACAAAATTTAGATTTTATTACTAATTTTGAAAAATACTTATAATTTCTCCAGGAACAAAATTTCTTCGCTAAAGCATAACGTAAGGGACGATTGGAGATGAAATTTAATTTTTCATTGCATATTTTACACTTTAAGCAACAAAATTATGTTCCTTACCAAAATATATGAATTGTTTTCGAAATGGGCAACGAATTATATTTCATTGCCGCCAATAAATGACATTAGGAGACGAAAAATTAAACTTCGTCCCTTAATGTCATTCATTGGTGATGAAATTTATGTTTTGTCGCCCATTTCAAAAAATTTCATGTACTTCAACATGGAACACAATTTTGTCACCTAGAAAAGTGTAATATAGGCAACGAAAATTTAATTTCATCGCCTAATGTCATTTATTGGAGACAAAATTTAGATTTCATTGCCAATTCTAAAAAAAATACATATACTTTGGCAAGGAACAAAATTTCGTCACCTAAAGTGTAAAATAGGCAATAAAAAATTAAATTTAGTCACCAAATGTCCTTTATTGGCAATGAAAAATTAGATTTGTCGCCAATCTCAAAAAAAATTGAAAAAATGCCAGCATTATTCCCACGTAAGTCCACCTCCAACTACAATCAGCATAATAACATGTCAAAGTTTATCCACTAGCAGGGCCAACTTGAGAAAATTTGAGGCTAAAGCGACAATCCTAAATTAGGATTTTTTATTTTTGAATATTGTTATAAATATTTTATTTAAATCTAGTTTTCTCATTTTTTGTGATATAAAATTACTAATTAAGTTTTTATATTCAAGTTTTGCTACCATATTTTTTCAATCAATATTATGGCCAATCCACTTAATCTTTCCTGTTTACTAGCAATTAATAAAGGCACATTCTAAGCCTAGGCCTAAAAATAAACTAAAATGAAGAAGGGATTTTATATAAAAGGAGAACCATTTAGTAAAGTTAAATAAATTATAATTTAGACTTAAAATTATAAATTTTCATTCGTTTTAGTTTTTTACACAATACTTAGATTAAAAAAAAGATAAGACCATATCTGATTAAATACCTTTGCCAATTTTTATTCTCATTTAATTGTAGAAAATAATATTAATTTTTTTTTCTATCACTTGCCCACTTCTATAATAGTAGAAAAGAAAACAACGCATAAAGAATAGATGAAAAAGTTTCCTTGTGGATAAGAGTCAGCAAAAGAAATTAGTCCTTTCATATTATCCTATCCCTTTATTAAGAATTTGAACCAGTGTTTTAATTGTAAAACATTTTAAAATTTAATCCAAAAAGTGCATAGAAAGGGATTGTATTGACCAAAGTGAGCGCAAGTGGGTCTCATAAGGCTTTACTATAAAGTTTGGGTTCTCCAATTAAAAAACACATGGTGACCGTCGCAGAACCAATCAGGTCCTGTCACATCACCACTGGCCAGCATGCTATTCACAATGCATGCTAGGCTACCCACTGGTTACGTGGCGAGTCCTGATTAGTCTCGCCATGGTCACCATAAGAGTTTTCCTCACTTAATCTCTATTCTTTAATATAATCTCACAGGACAATATTTTCGAGTATAGAGAAGGAGCCCCATGCACCACCGTTATTATGAAGGTGTGGTTTGAGGATTTAACCTAGAAAAATCTCAAGTTGACATGCATATCTCTTAGAATCTAAACCATTTAAAATAGGCTTCCATGAAGTGTATGGCAGTATTGTCAGATTCTTACATCAATTATAATTTGTTCCACCAGTGTCTTGATTATTTGATAAAATTTGTGATTAATTGGGTATCATGCATATTTATTATTACATTTTTCATAAATGGTCAATCCAATGATGGTATAAACTCTCTATAAAAAAAAGAATTGATGGTACAAATTCTGATTGACATAAAATTTAAGGCTCCCCATATATATAGTTCAAGGGCATTTATTTTGAATTGTTCATATTCCAATAGGTGGCCCACTATGTGGAAATTCACTCCTTTGAATCAAGATTTCTCTAGGTTCAAGCCTAAGAAGATCTGAATTCGTGATATTTTTAGTCTACTTGGGACTTGAGTCACACTTATTCAAGTCACCAATCCAAGTGAAGCTCAATTCAACATGAGCTTGGCATTAAAACCACCAAATCCATGGTCAGACCATAAGGAAATTGAATGTTGGCAAATTCATTGGGATATGGATACAATAGGATTTCATAATTTATTTATGTGTTTTATAGGTGGACTATGGTATGATCTGAATTAAAGAAAGTCAGAAAAATGCAAAACCCATAGCACACTCAAGTGCCTAGTAGAACGCGCTCGAGTGAACAAGCAAAAAGATAATGCACTCAAGCCATCTTTTCTCGCGCTCTAGCCTGGCAGTCTGAATCCGCTAGTTTTTCAAGCATGCTGAGCAGTCTCTCTCACGCACTCAAGCACCTAATGCAGTCTCATGTTTTCAATTTAAAATCTTTCCTTGTTGGTTGCCAATCCTTGTCAAACTAAAATTACTTGTAACCCTAAACATGATACACAAATTTGGGCCAATATATATACTCTTGTTCTCTCACTCTTAAGCCATTCATCTCCTTTAAGAAACCCTAGTATCCTTTGGAGATCCATTTTCTTCTCTAGAGCATACTTTTGAAAAGTTGAAGCATTCAAGCAACTAGAGACCACCATCTACTCTCTCACAATAGATTCATCTTGAAGAGGTGTTCAAAGTGGTTGATTCAAAAGGGGTGAAGGTGCACGGCGAGGAGCCGGCAAGGTCGTCGCAATCTTTATCTTGAGTTGCAACTGGAAAGGGTCTATGAGTTATTCTTATAACTTTCATTTACATAGTGCTTGGTTGTCTCGGTCTCAACAATAAGACCCGCAGTTTTTTCCGAGTAGGTTTTTCACATAAAAAATCATGTCTCCTCTCTTTTATGTGTTTGCTTAATTCTAGATTAGGTTAAAGTTTGATTTAATTGAATTTCATATTAGAATCTGATTTGGAACTTTAACTTGAAAGTAGGGTTTCAAAACATTCACAGTTCAAATCCAAACTCACTTATCTAACATGTTGGTAGGGATCAACATGAAATGGGCCAGCTTAGACCAATACGGTCTCATAGCACAAGACTCTGAGTTATCTGAAGAGTGGACATGGCCTATTTTTCCAATCAATTGTATAATAGACATTTGTATGCTAATGAAACTAGCTCCTGTCTAATGCTCCAAATCCAAGCTCACTTATCTAACATTTTAGTTTGTTGATTTGGATCTGGCTTGAAAAATTGGCATGAGTTTCTTTAAGCAATTAAAAATGAATGCCAAATATGCTAGATATATATTTTCCATATTCCTTTGAGTCTATATAAAAGGAAAAGAAATTAGTTGAGAATTCACATTTAGTCATATTTTACCGCTTCAAAAAAGATAATCATATATATGTATTGAATTGCAATGTATTATAATGCGAACAAACAGGCCCGCGGAACTACTATAAAGTTAGGATTAACACCAATTCATAGCATAAAATGGTGTGTGAGAGTTTGGACTAAGAGCACCGTTACTGGTTGTGGTTCATTACATTAAATTTTGATATGAGTCCTATTCACTTTCTATTTTTAATGTATAACTTGCAACAGATTTTGTTTGCTCATTGGAGAGGTTGGTTCTGGAGGTAAGATTGTCGAATAGCGATCATCTGAGGCTTTTGACCGATAGTGACCTAAATAAATTAATTATAGTCTATCACATTATCGTGAGATGCCAGGGCAGCCCCTACCCATGTGAATGGTAGGCTTGTACCAGTGACATGGCGGACCATGATTGGTCCACTCACTAGTTACCATGGAAAAAAGCCATAGATGTCCCGAACAAGATTTTCTAGGTCAGAAGGACTTTGAGGATTTACCATAATAAACACATCCATTGAATGCTACCAACTATCTTATCTTAAATAATGACATGGAAGAACTAAGGACTTTCTTGGTGAGATGGAAATCTTTAGACAAAATCAACTAAGGACTTTGTCGGTTAGATGGAAAACTCTAGACAAAATCTAATAAACTTGATTTGTTTTTAGTGCTATTGTATTGTTTCACCAGTGATCAAGTAAATAAACTCAACCGAATTTGGCAGGCGAAAGCTTTCCACAATGCCAATCCGAATTTGGCATGCGTGCATAAGGTGCTCAAATCCCTACCCAATTTGATATTATCCATAGACCCAGAGGTTTTATATAGACTAATCCATATCGTGCCCAATTTTCTCGAGTTTCATCTTCCACGGACTCCTTCTCAGCCGAAAATTCCCAACTTAAAATGAGTGGAACTCTGGAATATGGCCTTAACCAAAATTCAATCCGTTTAAAATAAGCATCCTCACAGTTCAAAAAAAAAAAAAAGTGTTTGTAAAATTGTTTCTTGATTAAGAATGCAATTCATACAATCTCATACATATTCATAGGCAAAATCAACTGAAGTTGAATTACCCAAAGAGCATCTATTTTGATTGATTTAGATTTTAATAGGTAAACTCTATTTTAAATTCTCATTCTGATCACCCTTCCTCTTTCCCTCCAAGGATCTTTCTTCCAAATCCAAAAAAGACTACTTAAACTGACCCACACTTAAATTGGACCCATGCCTAAATTGTTTGAGTGAAATAGCAGTCCCACTTTGAAACCATTTGGAGTCTTACTGCTAGTAGATGGTGTTGTGATCACATAAAGGGGCCGCGGTCTCTCCCGATAAAAAAAATAAAAAAATAAAAAAAAAAAATTAAAGTCCAACCGCACTACTACCGTGGAAGCAAAACCATTCGCGCTTCCTCCATTTCCTCCGTGTCATTTCCCACTTTCCAACTTCCTTTCTTCACTTCTACTTCACATCCCCAGTTTCACCACCAAAAACACCCAAAAAATGCAAGAAACGCAAAAACCACATTTTCTACTGCCTGCCTCAGTAATCACAACCATTACTTACCTACAGTAATAATCGAAAGAATCCCAAAAACGCAAAAAAACACACATTTTCCACTCCCTACTTTTCCCCTCCCTCCCTCCCTCCCTTCCATATAAATATACAACCTCTGCATGACCTCCTCATTTCCCATTTCCTCTTCTTTTCCACACATTCCCCTCTCCTTCGAAATCCCGCTAGGATTTCGATTTCCGGAGAAAATGGTGAAATTCTCCAAGGAGCTCGAGGCTCAGCTGATTCCCGAGTGGAAAGACGCCTTCGTCAACTACTGGCTCCTCAAAAAATACGTCAAGAAGATCAAGCTCTGCCAAAACCATCCCGAAACCGACACCAATCGCAGCCTCCACTTCCCCGATCTGATCCGATATTTCTGTGCCGGCATCCGTAGCAGATTCCTCGGCGACGGCAATGGATCGAAGCACGACATTATTCAGGTCGAGATTACTTCTTTTTTTTGTTGATTGATTGATTGATAGATATCGGGATTGTGTGACTTTTTCATGAATGTGTCGTTCGTTTCGTTCCTCGGCAAGATTCTCGTCGGATCGGTTTCGGAAGCGGGAATGCCGCGGTGATTTTCCTCTGTTTTGATATCATCTGATACCTGTCGATGAAATCGTCGTTTTCGTAACGGAGAAATCGTTGTTTTTCGGATTTTCAAAACGGATTCTGTTTTTCGTGTGAGTCCGCTTTAGTTTCTAATTACCTGACGTGTAGAACTCCGAAATCTTCTCAGAGAGTCGGTTAACCGCGTTTTGGATTCAAAACACGTGTACGCATCGGCCGATATAAAGCTCCAAATCCGATATTTCATTTTTAACAAAACCGGAGCCGGACGTATTGGCCGATATATCGGTCGTAGGCTGATATTTCGGCTCCTTTCAGCCAATGTTCTCTCTCCATTTTCGGTCATGGCCGTATGACCAGTGCATTACCAGTGCATATGTATTTATAATCATAAACAGTAACTGAATTTCTCGCGATATTTTCGTATAGGTGAAGAAAGAGAGCGGAGATGAAGAGATTCAGTACAGGACTCACCTCATTGAGTTATTGTCGGACGGCGACGAGGTAAAAACAAAAATTGATATATTCACTTTACTAGTAAAGTAAAGTGAGGTAAGATATTTTCCCATTTCGGGAATTTGAATTTATAATTATTATTTTTTGGGTGGTGATGTTAAGATGAAGGAGTTTTTCGAGAGATTGGATGAAGAGCTGAACAAAGTGAATGAATTCTACAAGTCCAAAGAGAGTGAATTTATCGAGAGAGGAGAAGTTCTAAATAAGCAGCTTCAAATTCTCGTGGAACTGAAGCGGATCCTCCAGGATCGGCGCCGAAAGAGCCTTCCTCGATCCGACTCGGCCTCGTCTGACAAGCCCCGACCCTCCTCCGGCTGCTCTGGTGAGCCTTTTCTTCGCTCATCTCATGCCTTCTCTCTGCTAATGCTAATCAACGCTTCGTGGGAGTGGGACCCATCTGTTATGGTTCCATCTTCTGATTTCACGTACGCGCCGTTTGTTGATATATATGCATTTGGGAATTGTGGTAGGACTATAGGAGTACGTGTAATGTAGGAAGACTTTTGATTTTATGACCCCCTCGCCCAGACTCGGCCTGGCCCAGCCGAGTTGACTCCCTTTTAAGAGTAGAGCTGTTCCTATTTGTGGGGGTAGACCATTGATCCATTTGCCCTGTAACCGTTAAAAAAAAAAAAGCGAGGGGAGGTTTGTAATCCTTAGTGGAACTAGTGCAAAAACAAAATCATAAAATTTTGCATGTTATGGCTCCCCCCTTAGCGGACATCTATTTCCATGTTACCCCTTGTTATTTCGGAAAATCAGTTTATTTTTAATATTGCACTGAAAATATGGAGTAGTGGTCTGAAGCAATTAAGTTTTCATGTTGCACCCTTTATTTATGAGAGAAATCATAATAATTTTTTAATGTATTGTAATACTCTCTCCTCCAAGAACGTATCTAATAAAAGATAAAAGAAGAGGTTGAATATAGAATTGTCCTTGTGAATAAGGGACCATCTCCCATAGCAAGCATCAGGAATTTATGGTTATTCTTGTAGAAAAAGCACCCACTCCCATAAGGTCCACCCGGTTCGAGTCCTAATGGGTGCCCTTTCCTTCTCACTCTTAGGTACCGAGCAAAGTGAGAAAAAAAAATGAAGGGGAAAGCAAGTGAATATGGGAATTTTCTACATGGTAGTATACCATTATGGCAGCTATTTTTACCAAAGAGTAGAATTGGGTACTATCACTGTTAGTGTGGATATTTGTTTTCAGCCGTAAAAAAGAACTAAATAGGGACCGTTATATTGTGTACGTCATGTGTTACTGTTAGTGATAAATATTCATCCTATATTCTAATTATTGAAAGGTTTTCTTTATCTTTAATTGATAGAGCTATATATATGTAATATATTCTACTTATTTTGGCCAATATTCTAAATTAATAATAAAAGATTCAAAGAGAAATACGAAGTTGGAGAAAAACCAAGCGAATGGGAGGCCGTACCAATTATCTTGTTTGTTGTTATTTTAATGCTCTAATGAGAAAATTAAAGGTGGAGATAGAAGTGGAAAATTTTGTGTTTTCCTTAGATTGTGTTCCTTTTTTAAACTAATGTAGAGAAGAAAACAAAGCAGATAGGTAGAGAAAACCACACGTTTCAGCATTTTCCTTTATCAATGATGCAACCCAAATGCTTTGTGTGTTTCCACTATCCAAATCAGTTTTTTCTGTTTTCAGAGTGGGAAAGTCATGAAGAGAGCTTTTTTTTATTGTTCTATGATTGAATTGTCCTCACACTTTTCATCCTCAATGAAACCCAAATGCATTCAGCACAGTTTAACTAGGTTTCCAACCACAGTTCCCTGTTATATCCATTGACTCCCTTCATCTGGGCTTAGTAAACACTGTATTATATTTTAACCAGAAAGCGTGACGGAATCAGATGAGTCTACTCCTGTTAGCTCGCCCACTGACGACAGGGTCGCTGGATTAGATCGAAATGCAGGGAACTTCATTGCTTCAGCTCGAGCAAGGCCGACAAGGAAGGTGAAGCCGAAGATGAGAATCGAAATTCCGGCAACCACGCCTACACGGGCAATTACTGCCATAACGTCGACTTTGTGGGAGGATTTAGTAAGCAATCCAAAGAAAGAAAACCAGGGTGATTTCTTCTACAGGAAGAAGGTCCAGCGTGCTGAAAAGATTATTAGAGGGGCCTTTGTGGAGCTCTACAGAGGTCTTGGGTTGCTGAAAACTTACAGGTGCGCTTGATTTCCCTCCCTCCCTTTTTTTTAATCGTTAGCTTCCCTCTTCATTTGGTGAAAATCAGAGCTAGAAGTGTTTACTGTCTAGTTGCAGACTGACAAATGTAGGCAATGGGGACTTAAAAATGTATAGTATACTCTGTTAGATTAAAGTACACTCTGTTAGATAAAATGTATAGTATACTCTTCTGTAGAGCTCTACAAAGATTATACCGTTGTGCTACTATAAAAGGGAGGGGAAGTGGCGAGAAATCTGTCGTTGTTTATTTGTGATGACTGATGAGTTTTGTTGCCTGTGGGACCACCAAACTGTACTCCCGTGATTAGTTTAAGGTGTTTGGGTGATCTGATCATCTCATCTAATTTTTAAGATACAGGCAGTCACAAGAGATAGATAGGAATTTGTGGATCTCAATCTCACTGTCCCATTCTCATTAACTCAAGAGATATTCAGACTCTTTCGATTTTTCTTGAGATGAGTTCACGCATGCTGACCTTTTTTTTTAATTTTGAATGGTGTATGCATGCTGGCTTGTCTTTGCTTTTTTAATGTTTTCTTTTCTATTGTACCCTGCAGCTCGCTGAATATGTTGGCTTTTACGAAGATACTTAAGAAGTTTGACAAGGTGAAACGAACCCCTCTCCCATGACTATTGATCACTGATTAGAACCTATTTTTCTTTTTCTTTTTTTTTTTTGTTTTCTTTTTCCTTTTTTTTTTGTGCGTGTGTGTGTGCGCGCGTTTGAAAGATTGGAGACCTTTCCCTATGATTACAGGTTAGAACCCAAACTAGACCTTCATTTTAGCAAAGGAAAAAAGAAAAGAAAAGAAAAAACAACGTGTTTTTTCAAAAGTTGACCTTTTTAAGAGTTTGAAGTCAAGACAAACGCAGCACATATTAATATCTTGATATATTATCTAAGAGATAATACTGAGAACTTTAAATTTGTGTTTTTTTCAACACGTGACCCGAAAAAATGACACTAAATAAAAACTAAAAACAATGTTTTAAATAAAAACCAGAAACTGTGAATAAATTATTTTAATACTAATTGAGAAAAAAAAAGGGTTATAAGAACAAAGGAGCATATCAGGTGTGATGACCTTAAAGGTATAATGAGTGCGATTGAGGGATCATTTTAGATCTGAATTTTTATATTGCAGTTCCAATTTTATATGCAGCGGAAGAAATAAATAAACTAGTAAATCAATCAACCACTCAGAATAATTAGATTTGTATATCAATGTTGAGAGAAACACCCGTTACACAACTCACAATTTGTGCTTCAAAAAAATACTCCCTGTAAAATAAGAACTATCAATTCTAGCATGAATGGGAAACAATTTCATATTAGAAAAATTGATTTTCTCCACCAATGCGCTCGAGCATGTGCTAGCGCTTGTAGCTAAACATTCTAGGCTTGAGCGCAATCTTTAAGGGCTTGAGTACAAATGATTCTATCTGCCTCAGCTCGAACACGCTTACAAGTTCGCTCAAGCATGCATTCCAAAATCTATTTTCTTCACTTCAACTCTTCTAGCGACACTAACTGCAATCCATTCTAAAAAAATTATAAAATATAACTCAATGAATACAGAGTTTTGTCCAACCCATGAATTAGCCAATTACAAAATCCTTACAATTTCTTCCTTTGGCAATTCATTGACAAAACTTTTTAAACATGCAATCTACCCAAAAAATAAAATCAAACTTAAATTGAGTAAACTTGTATTAAAAATTATACGATCAACTTCAACTATCTTCATACTCTCCCTTTTTGTCCATAATTGACAAATAGAATTGTATCAACATGTAGCATATTTGTCAACTAGAATCCAGCGGTAGCTCCCCCTTAACTCCCCATTAATAATATCTTCATTGCAGTTGAGGGTGTGAGCTTGATCATCCTGATCGGGGGCTTTTAGACATTGGTACCCACATTTGCGTAGTTTGAACATTCTGCACAATATGTACCAATTCAGTAGGCAAGTCAAATTTTCTAACCCAAATAACTCTTATCTTGACCGTTGGCTCAAACAGTTGGTTTAGCCATTATTTGTTCTTTGGTATACCTCGCAGCTTATTACAATGGGGACAAAGGTGTCCTTTAATTCCAAAATGATGACATGTGCGTGTGGCATTAGGACAAGACAAATTCTTCTTCTTTGAAGTGATCCCAACATTAGTTATGCTTGCAGTATTTGGAGTAATAAGTGCTACAGAATTTGAAACGAAACTTTAAAAATACAGTTTTACCTTTAGGCTTCGAAATGGATACACCTTAATCATAACCGAGACCTTATATGTCATTAATCCTTTTTTAACTACACCAGATGTCAATGAGCATCTTTGATCCAGTATTCATCTTGTTCAATGAAGTTTTTGTAGCATCTAGCTTAAACAACACCATCTTCAATTTGTCATTCAAATCTTATTTCCCTGCTTGGCAAAAATGCAATGTTTTTTTTAAGGTCTGAAAATTATCATCCAGCAACAGATATTTGTGACCTTTAACAGTCAACTTGTTAGCCATAGAGTTTTTCCAATCTTCCAAGAGTTTGACCTTTCTATGTGTTTCTTCTAATTTTGCTTTGAGAAAAATATTTTAATCATCGGAAGCTTTCCACTTGACAGCGATCTTGTTACTGTACTTAGTTACCTTAACAAATTCATTATACAAAGTATTGTTCTTCTCCTCCTAATCCAGTTTTTCATATGACACATCATCATCTTTTTTGGACAACTGTCAGAAGAATCATGTGAGGATCTAACCATGCAAACAACAAATTTTTCTTTTCCTGTAGCAGGATTAGGAACCTTATCCTTAGATTTTGCTTCCTATTCATCAAAAGACTTATCTCATGTAGTATTAAGAGCCTATTTCTTTGGCCTCATTTTCTTGTTCACGCATTCATTAGCAAAGTGACCATAGCCCTATCACTGAATCATTTTTGAAGACTTCCTCTCAAATTTTGAAATATTCACTTTAGTTTTCTTTGCCTTCTTAAATTTCTTAAATTTTTTCATGAACATAGCAGCTTCATTGGGATCTACATCATTAAAATCTGAATATAAATCACTTTCAACTCTTTTTGCTGATTCCTTGAAAACTTTCAAAGCAATACCTTTAGACATAAATCTTCACTTAGCCTTGTGGTTTGCCTTGAAAGTTTGAAGATTACTAACTAAATGATCTACCTTGTGTATCAAGATTCTTATCTTCCTCAATGGCACCAATGTTTGTGTATCAAGATTCTTATTTTCCTCAATGGCACCAATGTTTGAATTGAACCTTTCAGTAGAGGTCTTAGAATCTTTTGACAATTCTATTTTCAGGATTAGGCTCACTTAAATTGAAAATAGAATTAACAATATTATTCAGTTTAGCATAAAACTCATCAAATATCTCATCATCTTTCATGTTAATGGTTTCAAAGGCTGCCATCAATTTTTGATGTTTAGATTGCTTAGCAGTATTCGTACCCTCATGCATAGTTTTCAATATAATTCATGCTTCTTTAGCAGTTTTGCATGTAGATATTCTTCTAAACTCAGCAACAGACACTCCATTGTAGAAAGTATCCATTGCCTTATTGTTGCAATTGGAGGCTTGCTTCTCTTCTTTAGAACATTTTGACTTGTGTTTAGGAATAGAAATTCCTTTAGTCTCTACAATAGGTTTAGTATAGCCTTCAGACATCATCATCAATTGACTTTAGATAGCCAATCATTCTAACTTTCCAATAGGCATAATTAGATCCATAGCAGTAGTGGCTTGGTAGTAAATGCGCCTTCACAGTTGTTGAATTCCATTCTAAAAATCACTATGATCTACACATAGCAGATTAGTGTAACCCACTTTGATAACAATTGCAGAATCGTTTCTGACTTAGAGTTCTATATTGCAGTTCCAATTTTATATGCAGAGAAAGAAATAAAGGAACTAGCAAATCAATTAACCACTCTTAATAATGAGATCTGTATATTAGGGTTAAGAAAAACACCCTTTATATAACTCACAGTTTGTGCCCTATAAGAATACTCCTTGTCGAATAAGAACTACTGGTTCTTGCACAAACGGAAAACAATTTCATATCAAGGAAGTGTGATTTCTCCTCCAATGCGCTTGAGCGCGTAACAGTTAAACATCTAGAGCTTGAGCACGGTCTTTAGGAGCTTAAGTGCAAATGATTCTGTCTGCCTCCACTCAAGCACACTTGCAGGTACGCTCAAGCACCTAGCCAAAATTTTGTTTTCTTTACTTCAATTCTTTTGGTGATACGAACCACAGTCCATTCTAAAAGAATTATAAAATATAACTTAATAGACCTAGATTTTTGTCCAACCCATGAATTAGTCAATTGCAAAATCCACATTCAACGATGAACTCACCTTCACCCACATGGGGCCAAGAAGATCGTGGTAGAGATAAGGGATGGAAAGGTCTCAAAAAGATCTATTGGTGTGCAAAATGTCTTCATTAGATTTTCCTAATCCTGTGATTTATGTTCTCATGTTTAATGGTTTTGGGAGACATCAATTTTTTAGATTTTAGTCCAATGATAAGTATCAAGTTTGTGCATGTGCCAGTTCATGGGGGTCATTTTATGTGAAGGGGTAACTTGTTGAAAGGTGAGCCCAGGTGAGTTCAGCAACCCATTGCACTAGATCATGAGCCATGAGAAAGTATAGTTTAAGAAAATGAAATGTATCAATTGTATTTATCAATGTAAAAGTGTATATGGTAATTAGAATATTTTTTACAGTTCCTTGGTTACTTGTAACTCAAGACAAGAATTGTTAATCTAAAGAATCTAACTTGGAAACTAAATGAGTATCCTAAATTTTTTATTTAAAGTATAAATATTAGAATTTTCTAAATTTTTAAAATGATCTTACATGGGTGCCATGAGAAAATGCAGATTCTATAAATGTATCATCTCATAAACAAGGCCCACAGGCCACACAACAAGCAATATCTTCAAACACAGTCAAAGATAGAGATCAATTACCACCTTATTCTCCTTAATAGGAAGGATGTAACTGAGTCTCCTAAACTCAGCAACTCACAATTAGTAAAAGGAGGTGGCCCTAGCAAATGATGAATTGTGTGACTAGGATTGTTAAACTAATTTAGTCATGGAATGTAATGACTTGTTGAGATGGCTTATCTGACAACTGTATTCAGTTGTAACAGGCATTTAACCCAAAATGTAAAATTACGTGCTTCGCCAGCAACAATATCCCCGCTCATCTGCTTATTTTTTTCTTCTTCTTCACAGTTAAGCGAGGATATCGCGGCCCATATCAGATTTAGGAAAAAATTACGTACTTGGCCAACAGCGATATCCCTACTCACATGCTCATTTTTTTCTTCTTTATAGTTTAGTGCGGATATCGCCGCCTATGTCAAATTCTGAAAAAACAAAAACTTTGCTTTTGGATGGTTATCATGCAGGTGATGGTGGGTGGACGGTGATGATGGGTAAATTTGAATATGGTGGTGAAAGAAAAATGTTAGAGGTTGAGGTTGACTTAGATGTTATGAACTGGAATGGTAGGGAAATGGGATACTAAGGAAATGAGATGAGATAATGATGGGTTAGAACACTTGGGTAATGCCTATAAAGTGTTTGACGAAATGACTGAGAGGGACGTCTGTTTATAAAATACTTGGTCGGCATGTATGGAAAGTGTAACAACTTGGGACATGCCTGTAAGATGTTTGATGAAATGACTAAAAGGGACTTAAGATTGAAAAGAGAAAAAAGAAAATGAAAGAAAGAAAAATGGATGTGAAAGATGATATATTTAATGGGTATATATGATACCAAAGTGTTTTGGTAATAAACTCTCACTTGCACCTAAGTCCAAGACAATAAAGTCACCATATCATGAAGGAAAAGGAGGAAGAAGAACGAGAAAGGAAGAAGGAGGATGAGGAAAAAAAAGTTCGTATATGCGAATAAAAGAAAATATCACTGCTCAGCAAAATAAAAAATAAAAAAAAGAAAAAGGGTTCATGAGACCACTGCAGTGATTACATATATTTTAAATTAATTTTCATCGATAGGGAGTCTAAAGAGAGCTTTTCTATAAAATCCTCTTTCTCTTTCCTAAATGCGCGCGCATGCTGACATTCAAATCCATTTTTCAGTTTTTATTCTCTCATGATAGATGTTGACATGTGGCTGAAACACAGTGAACTCTTTTGCGTTGCTTAGATGATTCACGTCATCATCACATGGAGAAACAATGGACGGACCTTTTTAGAAAAAGCGATGGGTGATTATGATAGCATCTCCTTATTCACATGAATGACATGAAACCAGCAGCTGTGATGTTGTAGTTCCTGCCGTTATTTCAACCATCCGCAGAACCCTAAAATACAGATGAAAAGAAGAAAAGTTTCCATTTTCACCAGATTTTTTTCCTCCAATTTTAATATGCTGGCAGTCAATAATCAAATAAAATATATAAAAAAAAGATATAAAGATCAGGCCCATTGAATCAATGCCTTGGATGGGTCTAATCTAGATGGAACCTCTACAACCCTGTACCTGGTCAAACCTTTTTAACCTGTAAAACATACTCTCAAGGGCTCTAAATGATTAAAAAAACCCTCCTATTAAAAAAGCACTATAAATGACAAAGTAGAAAGTGGCTTTTTTCCAATTTTGTGCAGGTACTATCGACTTTCTCTTTTTATACTCTTAATTTGATCCTTAATTTTATTGTACATGGCTGAAACAACTGCATGATCTGATTTTAACATGTTTCATGCGATTCTGTTTTAACGTTATTGTGAAACTATAGTTGACCGCAGAGGAAGCCAAATTGGACCTTCCAGTCAAAGTGGTTCCACCTCCAATTATATTTTTCAAATGTCACTTTCAAGTTCCTAATAAAATGGGTATCTTTGCAGGTCGCAAACCAACAAGCATCTGGGACGTATCTCAAAGCGGTGAAAAAATCACATTTCACAAGCTCGGACAAGGTATGGCACCCACTCCCTCTAGAGCAAAGTGTAGGCCCACATAAATCATTCCCATCTGTGGGAGTTGAAAGATGGAAAGGTCTTATCGTGAATAAGGACCAGAGAAAAAAGAATCTCAATTCTATCAAATTAATGTAAAACCCTTAATTAATTATAAATTCTCTTGAGATTCAATCCGGGTGAGTAAAAATTAACGTGGCATGAATGTCAAATCTGACCTGTACCAGAATCACTTAGGGCGCATAATAATTGTAAAGTAGTACATTAATCAAAGGTGGGGCCAAGTGGACCCCATAGACTTTAGTCTGCTTGTAGGAGAAAATCTTTCACCACCATGTGTGTTGTGGATTCAGACTACTGTGTTCTAGTGCAATGTATTGTTACTGGCATCTTAATAGATTGTGTGACTCCTGGGTGTTCAGGTGGTACGACTGGCTGATGAAGTGGAGTCCATATTCACAGAGCACTTTGCCAACAACGACAGGAAAAAGGCAATGAAGTTCTTGAGACCCCAGCAGAACAAGGCTTCACACATGATATCCTTTCTAGTAGGTAATCAAATATCACAGCACTCCACCACCACTTCCTTTTTATAACTTAACAAACCTCAACTGCCCCACCCATAATAAGTAGGTATTTTAAAAGCAAGAACTTCCCCATGTTGGTCTGTGCCAAATTGATACCCCATAAGCGGGTATTCATGAGTTGACAATTTGAAACTGACAATAATGAGACACTTAATTTAATAATAAAGTTCATATTCATACTCATTACCACAAAGATGCTCTATCTGAGACTAGGGAACATGAAGGTTAAAATCCTGATTCAAGGCTTTATGGTTAGTAGATCTAAACCCTAGAAGCCATTAGAAAGAAAAGAGAGTGATTTCAAGGCACCGTGTTACTCAAACAAATCATGTAGATTTCAACCGGATTTTGAAATCATTGACGGAGTTAACAAGTCCTGCAGCCCTACCAGACACAAGAGACTTTAATATCTAGCCCACGTAGAGAATCATAGGAATAGACTGAGTGGATGTTTTTAACAGTCAAATCTAAGGCTACAAATTGGATGATCAACAAATAAAGGAAGAACCTACATCTCCTAGACTTTACCTTCTTTTACTATTTTACTGTCTCACATACAATAAACACTATATGGGGACATTGTATGGCCAAAACCAAAACCTTAATTTATGGGTAATGATTTTGACTTGATGATTTATGTGGGCCTCTTTCTCTAAAAGAAACATTTTCAAAATATGCTTGATGAAAAAAATTATGATTATTTTTTTGTAGTTTCTTTTAAGACTATTAGATGTATGTAAATATAATAACAAAAAAAAAGGTTGGAGAGGATTGAGTTCTAATATATTTTAGGTTTTGAACTCTACTCATAAGAAATAGTAAACAGTGATGCATGCTATGTTTTCTACTTTCTTCAATTGACTTGAGGAAGAGAGAAACCCTCCTCATTTTATTTTATTTTTTTCCTCTGTTGCAGGGGTGTTCACAGGTTGTTTTGTGACGTTATTTAGTATATACGCCATCCTGGCCCATTTATCTGGCATGTTCTCGGCTTCAACAGAGACAGGATACATAGAAACGGTTTACCCTGTTTTCAGGTACTAAATGGGTCCCCCCAAAACTATCAGATTGTGTTTCTGTTACGACTAAGTCACATAAATCATGAGAAGGTACACAATTAGATTCCAAAGCAACTCTCTGGATCACGGGGGCCAAATGGCACCCGTAAGTTATAAAATTGACTCCCCTGGTGTTCAGTAGACAGCTGCCCATAACTAATTATGGAAAGCTGTTCCTAAGCTGACCTCATGGGAACTCCAATTTGGAAAGTAACATTTCGCTCATATGGATACTGGTTGGCATTCATATGGAAGTTTCCTCATTTGCTTATGGATAGGTATTAAATCAGATTCCACTACAGGTGGATTGATCAATGTGAATAAGATAGAATTTCACAAAAAAGTTGAATTTTTTTTATTTCATCCGTTGATGAGCCTAATGCTTTATATTATTACGAATGATGTTAAATTTGGCATACCACATATCCAATAGGAGATGTGTGATGTGTATGGCTTGAATTAAACAAAAGTGGGCCCTATATCAAATTTTCTAATAGTTAAATGAGTAGCCATTCTTAAAAACTATCCAAAGCTTGTCCTAGTCCAGGCCATTCAGTTTCAGGCCTAATCCTTGGACGGGATCCTGCTTTATGTTTAGAAGTCTGGCCTTAGAGCACCTCCTTAGCAAGGGAGACATGTCGGTGTTACACATGTAATGTTAGGGAAGGGCATCTACTCAGGCGTTTAAGCAGACATAGGCTCAAAGAAGGACCATTTGGCTGTGAGGCAAGGTGAATTAGCAGAGACCCACCCACAGACCAAGAACGCCCGAATCTAACCCAAAGAAGCTAGACTTCTTTCTGGACCACTAATGGCCTTATTCATAATGCTTAAGGGTGTCAATAGTAGCATCTCACCTCAAAATAGGAAAAAGAACATGCTGTGATAGTTGTCTCTTGACAAATTTCAATGAAATGAATCGTCAGCATCTGATCTTGATGAAGTAACAAAAAATGATGGGCCTCTGCCTGAAAATTTTTGGGTAAGGATTGAATGCTTGATGCGTCAGATCACACCAAATATAGTGTTAGGCAACTCACACCAGCTCATCACTATGCGTCAGTCAATACTCAATAGAGAAAACAATTATCATTTTCACAAAGAAAGATAGTTGTCAAATGCAAGCTTCATAATATTTTGATATGTTCAAGAATATAAAGAAAAAGAATGAAAACCATCTCAAGATCAAGGAGACCAAGATTTTGTTTGGTTCGCCACTAAGAGCTAGCCTACGAGGAAAGACGAATGTGTTTTAATCAACTAGAGAGAACAAGAGATACAACAATGGGCACTACACGCACCAAAAACAAAGCATAAAGTCCCTCACAAATTAGTCCCCTAGAGAGAACAAAAATTAAGATCCACAGGTCAAAAATGTTAAGCCTCCACTGATTCTGTTAGCTTTCTCTCATTTTGGAATAAAAAATGAAAAAACTTAACAATAGTAAGAATACTCTTGATGGTTAATTGAGCATATTTGGTTTTGTGCAGCATGTTTGCTCTACTTAGTTTGCATGTATTTCTGTATGGGTGCAACCTTTTCATGTGGAAGGCCACTAGAATCAATTACAACTTCATCTTTGAGTTCTCACCAAGCACAACCCTCAGATACAGAGATGTCTTCTTGATCTGCACCTCTTTCATGACCATGGTTGTGGGGGCCATGGTCATCCACCTCCTGTTAAGATCCAATGGGTTCTCACCAAGCCAAGTTGATGCCATCCCTGGGGTACTTTTATTGGTAATGCCTACACATCCCTATTTCCCTCACTCCCATTGAAACTTGTTTTTCTTTTAATTTTAATCATAAGAATCCTTAGTCGAAGAAGCTCACGTGTTTGTTTCTATTTTCTTTCCTTTCATTCGAGCATTTTTGTCATTGTCTACTCTTTTGAAATATTGTTTTTTTATAACTCTGCCTTAGTTTGATGCGAAAACAAATCAAATGATTAGTCATGTTGTGGTGCCATGTTGCTCAAAGTTGATCCCATATATATTTTCAGTTCTTCATAGGCTTGATCATATGCCCTTTTAACATTTTCTACCGCTCGAGCCGCTACTACTTCTTGCGAGTAATACGAAACATCATATGTTCACCATTTTACAAGGCAAGTTCTGCTTCCCTATCTCTTGTGGCTAAGGAACTATATGATATGAATAAGTAGATTGACTAATTGCAATATCAACGGCATTTTGATGCATTTCAGGTATTGATGGTAGACTTTTTCATGGCCGACCAGCTAACCAGCCAGGTAAGCTTTTGACATTTTTAAGCTCAAGTCTATAGCATTCAAAACGACTAATAAACATATAAAATTGAATTTTCCTTAGATTAAAAATAAAAGAATCCAAGAGAATGAAGTCCTGAAAATTCTTTTCTCTAGTTTACTAACAGAAAACATTCTTCAATTTCTATTTCTTTCAGATTCCATTGATGAGGCACATGGAGTTCACGGCCTGCTATTTTATGGCTGGAAGTTTCAAAACTCATCATTATGAGACCTGCACTCGTAGCAAGCTATACAAGGAGCTTGCTTATGTCGTCTCATTTTTGCCTTATTATTGGCGTGCAATGCAGGTATGCTTACACACTCCTTCATACATTAACATATATGGATAAATTGACAGGCATGCTGCATGTATCTGATAATGTGATGAAACCATTTGGGTTTCACGGTTTTGTCATGAGACCATAGATTGCAAGGCAGCTTTTGGCATTGTGAAAGGATTTTTGTTATGTTAGCTAATTTTTGGGTTGGACAAAACTCTGGGTCCATTAAATTTTATTTTAGATTCTTTTAGATGAATTATAGTTCGAGTCACCAAAAGAGCTGAAGAGAAAAAAATCTGCGAAAATTGATCAAGGCCTGCTCGATCGATTGAATATGAGACAAAAGCCCAAATCAATCGATCAAACCCTTACTCGATCAAACAGATGACAGAAATTTTCCCACCGACCTACGAGATTTTTATTCCTTTTTTAAGTAGAAGTTTCCAATTTTGTGCTAATTCCTATCCAGGTTCAATTACTATTATAAAACACGAAATTTGGGCTATTTAAAAGGGTTTTCTTTCAACCCTAAGTACAGATCTTATTAACCTAAGTGAAGATTATACATATAATCTTCTTTAGATCTTTCATTGGGAGTTAAAGTGCTGAAGTTTTGTTCTAGAGAGCAGTTACTTCTACATTTCTTGTAGAAGTTCTGAAGCCATCTTGAGTGATCAAGGTGTGAGTTGATCAAGTAGAGAGCAGTGCACAGCGAAAGAATGTTCGTGAGTAAAAAGAGTTGCAGCAAGAAGAACTCAGTCCTTATAATACAAAAAGGGTGTGAGTATATCCGATAACTGTTTGACTTTGCTTGATAGTTGATCCTTATTCGATTCATGATTTTTTTACTGTATTGGGGTTTTCCACATCAAAATCATCTCTTCTTGTGATGTATGCTTGTGTTGATTGATTTACTTTCCACTGCATTTACATATTGTGTGATTGTTTGGCATTCTAGAGATTCCCTAAGACCCACACACTGGAAAAGTCATCGGTATAAATATCAACAGATGAATGTAGTTCCATAAACATATCAGAAAAAGAAAATTAAAAAGAAATGTTAGGTCACTGTTAAGTATCTACGGTGGAACGAAACTACCCCACACATGCGCGCAGGCAAAAATAAAAAAGAAGAAGAAAAATAATGCACAGACCACATTCTATCCACATCTGATACTCTGATACAAACATGAACACATACACCGCACGTGGCTTGACTTGAGCTATTTGATTGATGATAGTAGTTCTTTTTCATAATTCAGCTTGCATTTTACTTTTTAACAGCTATAATCTACCCAATACAAGAAAACAGATACAGTCAAAGGTATTTATTTATCTAGAGATATTCTTGCTTATTTTTTGATGAATTCGAATCGCCATTATCTGCAAATGGTAATAAAAGAAGAAAGACAGAGAGATTCTTATAAGCATTTCACAATCTGCACTTGTCTGAAAAAGGGTTCAAAATCTGAAATAGAAATAACTAGCAGCACACCTTGAATAATTCCAAAATGGCATCCATCATATCTATAGGTTCTGATTATCATCTGCCAAAAATTTGACTTGAGATTCTGAAGTAGCTGAGTTTTAAATAACAATGAGCAGCGAAAATGAGTATGTCAAATTCTATAAATGTACACTTGATTGTACCATTCTACTCTCACACATAGCATTTCTTTGTTCTTCCAGTGTGCAAGGAGATGGTTTGATGAAGGGGACATCAACCACTTAGCCAACATGGGAAAATATGTCTCCGCAATGCTGGCAGCAGGTGCCAGACTGACCTTCGCAATGCAACCGACTCCTCTGTGGCTGGCCATGGTCATAGTCACTTCCTCTGTGGCTACTGTTTATCAGTTGTACTGGGATTTTGTCAAGGACTGGGGGCTTCTCAATCCAAAATCCAAAAACCCGTGGCTTAGAGATGAGCTGATTCTAAAGAACAACAACATTTACTATGCAGCTATAGTAAGTTGGCTCTATTTCTTTAACATTTTTAGACCCAAATTCTCATCTTCTATTCAATTGAAAGGACAATTTCTAAGAAAGATGTTGTTCAGGCTCTGAATTTGGTCCTGAGACTCGCTTGGGTTGAAACTGTGATGCACTTCAACATCGGAAAGGTTGAGTATCGATTGCTCGACTTTCTCTTGGCCTCTCTAGAGATAATCCGGCGTGGTCATTGGAATTTCTACAGGTGATTTGTCACTATTTTCCATATTAACTAAACAACACTACAAGGCTGAACAAAAATTATGCTTCTCATATCAAGAATTCATAATGCAAGGAAAGGGTGCTGTTTGGGTGCATCTAGCAGAACAGATGATTATTGCTTCTGTTGTGTTTGGGGTGCTTCAAAATTTAGAAATTACATTACACACAATGCATTTGCTGTTCCGTACCTCCCGAACTTAGAACATCTCCTATTATGCACTGCCCCCAAAAGCGCATTTGAAGGAGTAACCATCCATTCTGCCAAAACATCCAAATGTACTGAACATGGGATCATTCATGATCTGCAGGCACCACAGTGTTCTATGTTTATGTTGCATACTTTCAATTCTTGTTCCCTTCTAACGATACTTGATCATGAATAAACAGGTTGGAGAATGAACACCTGAACAATGTGGGCAAATTCCGAGCAGTGATGACGGTCCCACTACCGTTTCGCGAGATTGACTCTGATGACTGAGATCAACGGCATCTCCTAGTAGCTAGTATTGTTGCAGACTGTCTTACTAATAACACATGAGCGGCTTAGCACTCACTCATCATTTATCAAGGATCCATTTAGAAGGAAGAGTAAAGGCTGCTTCTGTAGTAAAAAGCACAACTGACGGATGAAATTGAGCCCTTTTTCTTAATGTACAGTCAGGTGTTTCTGATCTGAAGCAAAGTTGGCTTCAATGAAGTAATTGTGTCCCTGTGCACTGGAATTCATGTTTTTTGTAATGATGGTGGCAAAAAAAAAATGTATTATATGTGCCTAAGCATTTGAATCTGAATTGAATCCCTGTGAACAATGCAAACAAATATGAGCTCTAGGTAGATAAAAAAATTTCGCTCTGGCGTGAAGGACTCAACTTGGCTCACTTTTCAGTAATCCTACCACTTATAATTTGATAATAGGGCTTTTGCTCACTGTCAAATTGATCATAGGACCAAATAGAGAGGCACTTGCGAGTTGTGTAGTTTAAAAACTCACTTGGTCGAGTCAGGCCAGGTCAAAAGATAGTGCTAGACTCGTTGTTTAGCAGACTGAGTTGACTCATGCAAGCCAAGTGGTTCATTGAGATGGTAACTATGGCTGTTGAACTCAAGCCATTCTCCTGGCCTGCGTGGGACACACCATCTCGATTCCATGCCCTTGATTTTAGGATGAAAACTCCGATGGGAAAATCTGCCATATTTCTGATTCTGTTATAAGATGTATTATCATATGTGGATGCCCACATTGGGACCCACATGAGATAAAGGAATTACTAAGGGTTAGGGTTTTTCCCTATTGGGTTGCTTGAGGAGGAAGCAATCTTATTTTATAAATAAGATCCTCCTCCCCCCATTATGTACACAGAAATCTTATGAATAAGAGCTCTCTCTCTCCCTCCTTGTTCTAATACGTTATCAGCACGATGAGCTCCGGCCTCGTGACTCCAGAAAAGAAAAAAAACAAGCAGAGGAACCCGATGAAGAAGGGTGCAGTTTCATCATCGCCGCTGAAAATAGCCATGCAGATCTAAGGCTCGGACGGATCATTGACTCTCAAGGCGATGAAGGCCATTTCAGTATCGCAGATCGTGGGATCTTATAGCGGCAACGAAGCTTCTTTCTCAAGATCCGTTACTGTTCGGTGTTCTTGTCAAAAACGTCAGATCTGTTAATGTATCGATGTAAAGGAAAGTGGTTTGGTGTGAAGATAGAGGGAGAGATGGTGTAAGTATGGATTAAGCAAGAGAGAGAGAAAGGCTTGCGGCAATGGGTCTGTGTCATCCGACCTATGCCATGTTGGGTGCGCTCGCATGGCAGACATCACGCTTGCCATACCAAGCGGAAGAAAGCTGCGACGGAAATCTCTCGTTATATCATGGCAACATCTCTAGAAGCACGAAAAATGGCAGTCGTCCCCCTGCAACTTCTGCCAGTGTACTGGTTCTGTTGATCTCACTTCTGCAAGAGATCCGAGAGTCGTTCGATGTCTTCAAATGGGTCTTCCCCTGCAATTTCCTCATCTTCGGCCTCGACCACGACTTCCCTAACAGAGGTGGGTTCTACTATTGATCCCTCGTTGTAGTAGACATTGAACCGCTCCAGCTGCAGATCCGACGACCCGGTGTAGCACCCGGTCGGATGGATGCCGTGCTCGTCGCACACCATTTCCCAGAACTTGGACCCGATCTGGTTCCCCCACTGCCCCCCTTCGAGCGCGAAGGAGAAGCCGGAGAAGTTCCGGGAGGACGAGGAGGACAATCCGGTGGAGAGCTTCATGAGAGCGAAGAAAGACGTCGCCCTGACTCTGGCGGCCGATGTTCTTCAGGCGGGGTACGATTCGGATGAGGAGGTTTACGCGGCCGCAAAGGCGGTGGACGCGGGAACGATCGAATATGATTCGGATGATAATCCAATTGTTCTTGATAAGAGGAAGATCGAGCCCATACCCGCCTTGGATCACAGTAGCATTGACTATGAGCCGTTTAGTAAAGATTTCTATGAGGAGAAAGCTTCAATTTCTGAGATGACATTGTCACGTGGGTTTGTTCCCCCACTTTGGGTATGGTGCACCGAGGCACCACAATTAATTATAATCCCTCGAGTATGGATTTTGGGCAAATCAATCCACGTTCGGGTCAGCCCAACCCGAAAAGGCCCATAATCAATGTGACATCACTGATGATGTCATCAAATGCATATCAGATTCAAAAGACTGTTTTACAAGATCAAAGGGCTGTGATTTGAAACTGTGATATCTTAACGACCCGGAGTCCGATTTAAGATCGATTTGTACATACGGAAAGCACGCGAGCAGATCTACACATTGGCACTAAAAGGAGAACGTTTTAAAGGTTAAGTAATTTCTCCTTATTTTATAACTTTTTATTAGTTTGATAATCTGCATTTAACTTTATTCCTTTTAGATCTATAAGTATTTATCATTTTAATTTGAGTGATGAATTGTAATTTCTTATCAAAAGGAGATCATGATAAAATTAAAAATCATGAATCATAAATAGAACCAGAAGTTCTATGCAAGAAATTGGAACCCGAAGTTCCATACGATATTTAGAACCAGAAGTTCTATATGGAATCAATAATTCGGACTCAAAGTTCCGTAAATTATTTTAATCTATGCACCAGAAGTTCATTTGAATCCGGACCAGAAGATCCGTCGATTCCGGACCAAAAGATCCGTTGTTTATTTTACTCTGAAACCAGAAGTTTTCAGATCTACAATACGTATTCGAAGTTTCATATGATACTTAGAACTAGAAGTTCTATATCGAATAAATAATCTGAACATGCAGTTCTGTATGTTATTTTAATTTAGAACCAGAAGTTCTAACTCGGACCTGAAGATCCATGAATTATCCTAATCTAGAACCAGAAGTTCTAACTTGGACCTGAAGATCCATGAATTATCCTAATCTAGAACCAGAAGTTCTAACTCGGACCTGAAGATCCATGAATTATCCTAATCTAGAACCAGAAGTTCTAACTCGGACCTGAAGATCCATGAATTATCCTAATCTAGAACCTGAAGTTCTAACTCGTACTGAAAGATCTATGAACTATTTTAGAACTAGAAGTTCTGATTCTTAAGTTGAGAACCTAATGTCCTCATCACATTTTTATTATTATCTTTGATTGGATGTTAAGAACCTGAAGTTCTACATTTTATTTCTGTTTCTCACATACATTTATTTTTATATTCTATAACATTGTACTGCATGCTTGATATAATTACTTCGGTATAATTATCACTACTGATTATCTGAAACTTTAGTTTTGATGAATTTATTATTGCCAGAAGCAGTAGTTCCAAATAATAGAACCTGAAGTTCTATATCCAATGAATAACGTGGACCCGAAGATCCATACATTATCTAGAACCAGAAGTTCTAAGATTTGGAATATGAACCCGAAGATTCATATTCATAATTAAACTTGGAGCTTTGATTTTTAAAGATTCAAAGTAGTGTAGATCGATACAACGGCCATGAAATCAAACCTGAAGTTTTGATAGAACCAGAAGTTGTGATTCAAACCTGAATCAGTTGAGAACCCGAAGTTCTAACTTTCTGATTGGCCAATTCTTCATTATATTTTGTCATCGGATATTGAGAACCCGAAGTTCTATTTTTGTTTGATTGTTATTGGTAAATCGATCTTTACACACTCTAAAAGGCTTGATAATACTATCAAAGTCGGAAATAAAATATCCCTGAAGGATATGGCATACGCTCTTATTTTCCGCGCCATTATATCCCCATTAGACAGGGATGATCACCAGCAGATGGTCATACACCCAATGCTTGAAATAAATGACAGATTAGTCAATTAAAATCCCTCAAGAAGAGGTAGATATAATATGTTCTCCAGTAGAGATGCAAACAACCACCCCAGGAGAGGTGCTTGACAAGGCATTTTATTTGGAACTTGGGCGAACCACCAAGCATGGTCTGGAAGACCTACAACTACTTTTATGAGTTTGAACGTTGAATTCAGTTCTTAGATATTTTGTTGAATGCTAGGACTTATTTTTAATCCCCCGTATATTATGTTATATTTGCTTTGAATGCTGAATTGTTTGGTTGTTTTTACTTTTATTTTTGCAATGCGATTAACTAGTTATGTAAGTTTATTATTACTTGCTATATGGATTATGGAATGCATGATACTGAGGATAATATATGTCCAGTAGATAGTGCAACAAAACACACTACATTGAAAAAAAACCAGAAGTTTTTCTCTGAGTTAGTGTTTCATTCGTGCACGGCATCGATCATAGCTGTATCCATACAAATATTTAAATGCTCCTGAAGAGTCTACCTAATGGTATTTGCACATCATTACTAGTATTGACAGCCAGAAGCTGATACTAGAAAAGCTAAGTGCATTCTCCTTATATTTCAAGGCTATATTACAAGACAATCTTTAAAAATCGAATCATATTCGATTATGAGCAAAACGACAAAGTTAAGCCAGAAGCTTGTTATCCTAGGGGTCTTATGCTCTGGTAAATTATTGATACTTCTGTTCCGTACTCCTTAGAGTACCATCTATTGACCATCCTTTTCGCGAAGGGTATAGTGTGACATTAGTGAACTCATCAAATCCTGCCTATTAGCACAAATTATTACACTTAGGGTACACTTCCTTGGGCATATTTTTTTATAATTTTATAAGACTTGATAGCGTAGGTTTGTGACTTACATGAACTCAGAACGTAGCCTCTATGTTGGTTATACTTCACCCTAATTAATGGATATCTAGACCCAATGACATGAGATATATTCATTGTTCGTTTTTGCTGATTGTCATCTTGATGAGACAGTCTTCTCGCCGTTAGGGGGAGATAAGAGAGTTCCTGAAGAACACCTTGTTCCTGAAGAACAATCCGTTCCTGAAGAACGGCGAGAATTAATGTGGAATACTTTCACTCAATCTCATCTAGATTTATGTACTTCACAATGTGAGAATGAAGTACGGATAATTGTGCACTTAATTACAAATGAATTCCCTGATGCTTTTAATGATGCAGCAAAAGTGACTAGGTCACATGTATCGGCTATGAACACACAAGCACGAATTAATGTCCCTGTAGGACAAGTACAAATTAATGTTCCTGAAGAACAAAGTCCAAATATGGCAGCAAATGAATCCACACATGCCAGAAGCATGGTAGACTCAGCTCCCCAGAAGAGGAGAAATGAGCAATCATATCCCAATCATACTCCAGAAGAGGTACACTCCAGAAGAGTTTATAACAAAATCCACTCTCTCCAAATTTCCTGAAGAAATTAATGTCCCGGAAGAGACATGAGTCCCAGAAGAGACTCTGGAAGCCCCTGAAGAGGCAATGGGTACCCAATAAATAAAGAGATCTCTATACTTTATAATTATTCAAGAGAGAGATGGAATAGAAATGAAATTATCATCGATGACGCATTTGTATATGCGGTAGCTACTCAAATATCAAGAGAAAATGCGAATGATGATTGGGATACAAAACCATGTTCTATAAATGAATGTCGACAAAGAACATATTGGCCAAAAATAAAGAGATACCATTAAGGAATTACAATCTCTAAATAGACGTGGTATATATGAACCTATAGTACAAACCCCAAACGGTGTTAACCCTATAGGTTACAAATGGGTGTTTGTAAGGAAAATGAACGAAAGGCAAACTTGTGATACAAGATTTCCTGTAGAAACTTGGGATTGAAAACATACACAGTTATATATATGAAAATCCCAGAAGGATTTGCTTTGCCTGAAGCAAAGTAAGAGAGTACGTACTCAATATAAGTAAGACGTTCATTGTACAGCCTGAAGCATTCCAGAAGAATATGGTACAATCGTCTTAGTGGATATTTATCTAAGGAATGGTATGAAAACAATCCCATTTGCCTGTTCCTATTTATACAATCCTTAAATGGATTTATAATAGTAGAAGTTTATGTTATTTACATAAATAACATATATCTAATCGAGACTCCAGAAGAGCTCGAGAAAACTATTGACTATTTTATCTCGACCCGCAGATCGAGAGAAGTTCTAATGAGATTTTTATTCTTTATAAATATGCTTCCCATATATAGTTTTGCACAAAGGCTTTGGATTGGTATTAAACAAATGCTATGATATCTATGTCTGTTTTATGGTTGAAACCAAATTTTGTAGGATATACAGATTCAGAATATATCCCTGATTCTCATAAGGGTCGATCATAGACATGTTATATGTTTCTTCATGTCAATATCATTATTTTTGATATTCTACTAAATTGACTATTGATAGCTACTTATTCTAACCATGCTGAGATTTTTAAGCCAGTGAGGAATGTGTATGGCAAAAATATTTAACTCAGCATAGATGTAGTTCTTGTCAATTACCTCTTAGTACAGGTACTCCGAGCATTATTTGCAAAGACAAATGGGGCATGTATTCAATAGATTCAAGAATGATACATTAAAGATGACAAGACGAAACACATTACACCAAAGTTCCTCTTCACTCATGAGCTTCAAAAGAATAACAAGATTGAAGTCAATCAAGTTCGTTCAAGCAACAACCTGGCTGATCAGTTTACGAAGTTTTGCCAAAACTCAGTATTTTAGAAATTGTATACGAGATTGATATGCTTAATTATGTACAAAGATGTTATCATCAGGGGGAGTAGTAATCAGGGGGAGGCATCCTAAAGTATGCTACCCAGGACATATGTGCGCTGTACTCTTTTTCCTTCTCTAGGTTTTGTCCCACTGGGTTTTCCTAGTTAAGGTTTTAACGAGGCAGCATTATGCACGTCCAACACCAAGTCAATGATCCTGTGGAACGTTGTACTCTTTTTCCTTCGCTTTGATTTTTATCCCACTGGGTTTTTCCTTTGCAAGGTTTTAATGAGGCAACTGTCATTGAATGGTGGTCATCCAAGGGGGAGTGTTATAAGATGTATTATCATATGTGGATGCCCACATTGGGACCCACATGAGATAAAGGAATTACTAAGGGTTAGGGTTTTTCCCTATTGGGTTGCTTGAGGAGGAAGCAATCTTATTTTATAAATAAGATCCTCCTCCCCCCATTATGTACACAGAAATCTTATGAATAAGAGCTCTCTCTCTCCCTCCCTGTTCTAATAGATTCTAGTTTTCAGAATTGGAATCAACAATTTATCTACCGCCCATTGTTATTGGTGGAAGGGATAAAGTTACAATGATGATCATGATCTTGCCTACAGCACATTGTTGTGATTGGAACCATTCCTCAGGGGCCCACATAGCCATTGACCTCAAGGCACCAATTGGTGGACTGCGAGTTTAGAAGACCAACCAAACAAAAGTATTAAGTGGGCTCATTATCAATTTTCTCTTCCATTGCATATGCTGATTCCCAGCAAGTGTGGGGATTCCTTGGGATCTTAGGATTGATAGATTTCAACCAGAATGATTGCTGCTCTAAGAAATAATGAGTATAACTGGTATGGCTTTAACAGAAAAGTATGACTGGTATGATACACTTGTGGGGCCTACTCCAGCCCACATGAAACTTGGTGAATTCTGAATTCTTGGGTGTTCAATGGGCATTCTATTCACAATAGGTAAAATATCATCTTGATTTGGTGACCACAGCCATCTGAAGTAGGTTTCATAACAAATGGCTGGTACTATGGCTGTCAAGGGCCTTGGCAGGGGCCAGGGGGTCTCTGTTACCCTATCCTCGAATACGAGGGTTGAGACTTAAGATTGGTCTGAAGCCCTTGAGGATCGTGAACTAGGCTGGTACCATACCCTAACGTACCAAGGCTAGGCCTGAGCTGAAGGAAAAGCTTTTTTTTTTTATTTTTTTCTTTTACACCACCACCAACTGTCAACCAGATTAATCTGACTTGATTATATTTAATTAGAACAAAAAAAATCTTTAAAAAATTAAAAGGGGATTTTTATGAAAAGTTTGTCTCAAAATTGAGGAATAATAGGGAGGTCCTAAACTTTAAAAAACAACGAGAGACGAGCTCCTACCAATTTTTTATATTTTATTTTTTACTTGTTATCCTTATTCTATGATATCATGAAATATTTATTCATCTCAAAGACTTATACGAAAAAGTTCATCCTAAATCTAGATTAATGAGTTTGACTATGAAAAACACATATAAAATTAATTAGGGCACCATAGCTTTTTTTTCTTTTTTCACAAACTTATCCTGGAACCGGGGTAACAATTTCATCAAGCTCCTATGATGTCCACCCAGTCCTTCTTTTTTTTTTTTTCTTTTTCCTCTAGCTTTTTCATCTTCCATAACTGAATCAATCACCTTTTTGAAAAATAGGCAAAGCAAATTAAAATCAAACAAAAATGCATCTTTCATGCAAGAAAACAACTAGATTAAAAGAATAATTAAACCATTAGAAATCATACATATTTTTCTTATCTTCCTAAAAGACCGCAACACATGTTTATATAACAACTCAGTATAAGCATCTTTCTTATACTCTCATAGAACAAAAAAGCTTATATTCAAAATCCTCATTTATTGTAATTATACAAACAAGAGGAGAAAGAGAACTCATTCTAACAAATAACATATTCCACATTAAATATGGATTGACACACACAAACACAAAAAAAAAAAAAAAAAAAAAAGGAAAACTTGTTTCACAAAAATCTAAGATAGTGAATGCACTCAAAATTTAACCTAATGACAATCACATTTATAGAAAAGTTGTAGGAACTCACCTCATTGTCAATTTCTATGATTTTGATTTTCAAAAAATGGTGGCAACCAATAGATTCCAACAGAAATGGCGAAAAGACTAGAGGAAGGAGAAAGATCAATCTAGATGAGTGAGAAGACTTCTTCGGTAGGCGAATAGAATAACAACATCCAAAAGGTTGATAAGAGATACAAAAGGTGAACAAAAAAGAAGTAGGGAAAAGAGTAATAGGCGAGTTTTTATCATCAACCTAATGATATTGTTAGAGGCAAATTAGTCAAAAAAAAGTACAATCTTATTTTTTTATGTATTTGTTAGTAAATTCATTTAATTTGAGTTTAAAGTTAATTTTTTTCGTAAAAATCTCATTATTTAATGATATTTTAGAACGTTGAGTTTTGATATTCATGATATCGTGGAATAACATGGAAGAAGAAAAACATGAGAGAAAAAAAAAATGGAAAACAATCCCCCCGCCAAAGGAAAAAACAAATTGACCTTTCTCAATCCAAACCGTTGGTCAATTCTTCCCTGATTGGCCCAAGCATCACTGTGATCAAAGAGATGATTAGTGTTGATGCTGACGTCCCATCATCTGCATTGTTTTAGTCCAAGAGAGTATTTTGACCCAACGGTGCAGATTTGAGAAAAGCATCATGTCCCCCACCTACTGTCGACATTAATTTTAACGAGCCGCAAAGAGAAGATTCTGGACCGATCATTAGTCCACGTGGAGCAACGACGACTTCCACCGTTGAATTCATGTGAGTTTAATCCCCACCTATTTGCCATCTCTAGGGTTTCGTTTGCTCTTAGGCCTTTTTAGGGTTTTCTTCATCTTGCTTTCATCCCCTTGCATTGCAGAGAGCATCCGATGGAGCAGCGACCTTTGCATGGCACTGAAGATTCTGCATCTTCTCAGGTATAATTCCATCGATTTGAGACTTTCTTCACTTTGGGGTCTCAAAATTCTACTGGGTGAATGATATCTCTCAAGAAAAGTTAAGTTCTTCTTTGAATATATCATGATCTTTCTTCTTGTGCTGTTTGGATTTGGTTGTCTTAGATCTGCATCCATGAATGAAATCTTAAGAGTATGAATGTGATTTAGGAATGGTTGATTCTTGGTCTAATATGATCAAAGATTACTACCTACCCTCTAACTAGATTGTTTTTAGGGATCGATGGCAAGGAGTATATTCATCTGAGTAATCATGTTTTTTTTCTTAGGGACTTTAGAATCATGGGACAGTGACTTCTCTAGTTTGCAACTAGGTGGGTTCATTATTAAAAGAGAGGCCTCCTCTGAATGAATGGTCTTTTAGAGTAATGTTCATTCATATGATTTATGAAAGGATGGATCGTAGCCCATTTGTGATTTGAATCGCCAATTAGGTATAATTTGGATGAGTGCTTCTAAATAATCAACAGATTCCTACTTTCCTCACAAGTTTTAGCAATTTTTTTGTTTTAATATTTAGGCCCCTATATGAAATTACCAAGGAGGACATTCACCCGCGAAATCTTAAACTCTAATTTCTTTCTAAACACCAACCCATTTCGCTCTCACTCTTCCCTTCTACGCACATCATTGTCCCTTCTTCCTCCATCTCTTTCCTAGAGTGCTTTTATCTCTTTCATTTATCATTCTTCTTTCCATCCGCTTCTAACTTTCCATCACATTGTACTCGCTTTCTGTCTCATCATTCTCAACCATTGTATTTCTTAGTGAAACATCCCACTTGGCATCAATTTTGTGCAATGGATAAACAAATGAACAACTAATTGTGCTTTCCAATCATATTAGCAGCGAGAAAGTGAGTTGTTGTAATTTTTTTTTTCCGCTGTTTCTTTATTATTAAGTTATTTTTGTGTTTTTTGTATTTGTTTTGCAATGCTTTCCGGCTTTCGAGGCTGAACGAAATGTATCTGTTCGGCTTGACACTACTGAACAGAATGTTTTAGTTCGAAAGTGTTCAGTCGAACAAACTTGTTGTGTTTGGTTGTATACAGCCAAACATCCTTGATCTGTTGGGCTGAATACAACCGAACAGAACAAGTTTGTTTGGCTATGTACAGCCAAACAAAACCGTTATCAGTCTTTTAAATTCTCAATTTAATGGAAATTTTTCCTCCTTTCTAATCAATCAATGGCCCAATATAGGATGGTGGGTCTACACAATGCAGTCAAGTTCGCTCCGAATATGTAATTGACCATAGTCATGAATTTAACACTCAAGAGGTAAGAAATAAAGTTGAATTATTTTTTTAAATTAATGTTGTCAGTTACTATACTCTTATTTAATTGTGATATTTGTAGATATTCAACAGCCGGGCAGCGTTAATCACGTGGGCTCGTGATGTTGGAAGGAGAAACGGATTTGTTATTATCATTAAGGTATCAAATGCTGCCCGAGTTGGTGTGAAAGCTAGAGTTACCCTTGCATGTGAGAGAAATGGGCATTATAAGCATTCTAGGACCAATGACGAGGGACATACTAAAAAAAATAACAAGCAAACAGGTTCAAAGAAATGTGGATGTCCGTTTACATTAAAGGGCAAAAAGTTGGACACAAATGATGATTGGATGTTGGAAGTTGTATGTGGTGTGCATAATCACCAGGCTACAGAGTATGGAGAGGGGCACTCATTTGCAGGAAGATTATCAGAGGAGGAAACAAAGTTATTGGTTGATATGTCTAAGAGTATGGTTCGACCGAAAGAGATTTTGGCTACATTGAAACAAAGAAGTAATTTAAATGTAACCACAATGAAGACTATTTACAATGCACGTTATAAGCATAAGGTTACCGAGTTGGGTGGAAGAACTCAGATGCAACAACTATTGGGAAAGTTGGCTGAGCATAATTACATCAAATGGCATAGGAACTGTGACAACAGTGAGACTGTCACTGACTTGTTCTGGACACACCCTACCAGCTTAGCCTTGTTGCGTGCATTTCCGCATGTCTTGATAATGGATTGCACTTGCAAGACCAATCGGTATCGTATGCCCTTATTGGAGATTGTTGGAGTGACGTCCACAGACATAGCATTTTCTGTATGCTTTGCGTACCTCCAAGTTGAACATGAAGATAATTACATATGGGCATTGAGTGTATTACGTACTATCATTGGTGACGGTGTTCTTCCTAATGTTATTGTTACAAACAAAGAGGTGGCACTCATGAAAGCCATCCATATGGTATTTTCCAATGCTGCACATTTTTTATGCAAATGGCACATTAGTAAAGATGTATTGGCGAGATGCAAGAAGTTGTTTGAAACGAAGGAAAAGTGGGATAAGTTCAATATGAGTTGGAATATGTTGGTGTCTGCCTCCACAGAAGAAGAGTACATTCAGCAACTTTCAATGCTCAACAAGGAGTTCAATAGTTATCCAGAAGCACTTCAGTATGTGAGATGTAATTGGTTAGATACATACAAGGAAAGATTTGTGTCTGCATGGACAGATAGATATATGCATTTGGGAAATACAACAATGAACAGGTAATTAGAATACTTATTACTAATCTCTTACGCAATAATACTAACTAGTTGATCAATTACTAATCTTTTTGTCATTTTCTTTTTTTTTTTGATAGGGCAGAGACTTCACAGTTGAAGAGGCAACTTGGATCAAGCCAAGGGAACTTTGAATCATCTTGGACACAAATACACAGTTTGCTTGAGTTGCAGCATGCAAATATTAGAGAATCATTCGAAAAAAGCAAGACAGCTGTGCAACACAATTTCAACCCCTTGGAATTTAAAGAGCTTTGTGGTAACATTTCTAAAAGTGCATTGGAGAAGATCTTAGTAGAAACGAAGAGAGCCAATCTAGTTGGTCTTGACCAAATTGCATGTGGGTGTGCTATTCGACGCACACATGGTTTACCTTGTGCCCACGAGATTGCAAAATACCTTAGTGAAGGACGACCGATTCCCCTCAATTGCATACATCATCATTGGTTCAAGCTTGATATGTTACCTGATGCTATGCCCAAGAGCTCTAGTATGGAGTTGGATATTAAACCAGAATTGGAGTTACTTGCCCAACGGTTCAATGAATATGATTATACAAGAAAGTTGCAACTTTTAAAGAAGTTGAGGGAGTTAACAAGGTCGGACAGTACGTTCTTAATAGAGCCAGAACTTAAGAGAACCAAAAGTTGAGGGAGTTAACAAGGCCAAACGGTACGTTCTTAATAAAACCAGAAGTTAAGTCAACAAATCGCATGTGCTTGGCCAACTAGGGCTGAACAGACACAATTTAAAGAAAAACGAGTGGGTTTTCAACCCAAAAACACCAAGAAAAAAGACACATTGATTCAATATGATCACTATGAATGAATATCTAACCGCTTTAACAAATTTTTATGCAAACTCATTCATCTAAGGCATCCAAAAATAGAATGACCCATTCCAAAAAATCTCTGAATGCAAAGATAACAAGAGTGAGAGGGAAAGGAAGAGAAACATGAGAAATGGAAAAGAAATGTTACCTTAGTGAAAGGAATGCAAGAGAAAGGTGAAGAGAGGAACCCTGAATAGGAGATGCCTCTGAATTGAGAGGGTGAAGATCCACGATCGAGGTTTGGGTTTGGGTTGTTTAGGTAGAGTGAATAGTGAAGAGATGGAGGGAAAGATGTGGTGTGTAGAGAGAAAGGGCAAAGGGTAGTTCAGGTATAATGGGGCAGTGTAGAAAGAAAAATAAAAAATTTTAAAATCATATGGGGAGTGTAGCGAGAAACTGTGTGTGGAAAGTAAAAACTTGTGTGTATTTAGAAGCACTCAATTTGGATTGTAAAACTGTGTTATGAACCACAAAGGGAACTGACCCACTTGATAGATTTTTGTGATCAAGTATGTGGATCTTGAGGGGGAAAAGTGACCATGTTGGTTTTGCTTCAAGTTGTGTAGATTTTTTAAGAATGGTGGTTTTGTTGATGCAATAAAGAAGGATGCTTCCCGACAATCAACGTAAGGTGAGACAGGAAGTCCTTTAACAAGAAATTGGTTATCTCATCAAGTTTTTTTTTTTTTTAATTCTTGTCTGATGGAAGGAAAAGCTATACTAATGGAAGAAATTAAGAGCATGTTCTCATAAAACCTATGAATTGTAAGTTCCAAACTTATGGGGTCTTCTTTGACACTGAACTCTCAAGACATGCTTTTTACCAAAAACAACTCTCAAGACATGCTATTGCTATATCTTTTGAACTCCTTTTGGAACTGTTTGCTTGGAAAAATATTGAGCATGAATAGAGGTAATACCATCAAGATTGCCATAAGAATCTCCACTTCATTGCAAGATGTGGAGCAGACTAACTTGAATCTAACTTATAATTCTTGAAAATGCATCTAGTGCATGGACATCCCAGTTTTGCTTTAAACTCCTCTCTACATTTTGCTTCTTGACTAGATACCCTGTTGAACTGGATATAACTTCACACATCTTTCGTTTTGTTCCACTCGCATCAATAGATGAAGTCCAATCTCTTGAATCAACTATAGCCACCTATACTTGGCTCACCACATTTTTCTACGGTTATTTTGTAGAGGATAATTCATACCCACATGATGATGTGTCCATCTCACATGCAACTTAAGATGGACCTACAGGCAATTGAGTCATTGCAATCTTACCGGCAAGGCTCATGATTCAATCAAGACCTGGTCTGTATTCTACACATTTATTTTACAACCTCGTTTTACTTATTCTTAAATCATGGCAATTCTCAGTTGTGGGGGTTTGGTTTGGTAAGAGTATGACTTATGGTGAAAGTCACCATAGACATACACATACATATTCATTCAAATCAAATGCAAACAAGTATACATCCATGATCCACCAATCCAATACATACACAGATGGGCCTTCATATATAGACACTTCAATAGAGCTGTATTCATGCACATATATATACCCCTTTGTCGTTGCAATAAAAAAGCATTTATTCTGTTGTGCTATTGCAGTTAACGAGCATCTTTTTTTCTGCTGAGTTGGTTTACCTCCCAAGAGAGAAGTGGATGGGAGCCCAAAGGATCTCTCATGCCACCTTGAAAGGACCTAGTGTGGTTAAGGAGATCATTATCGGTGTCACACTCGGTCTGATTGCAGGTAGCATGGGGTAGATGCACCATTGGAATGAGCAAAGGAGAACCAGGCCCTGCTATGATATGCTGGAGAAAGGTGAGATCAGGGTTGTTGCAGAGGAATACGGTATATAGGTTCACATTTCGTTCTGTTTCTCCATGTAGAGACACTCCTTTTTTAGTGTCTTGCCTTGAATTGTCCTTTTGAATTTTTAACTGCAAATATGCAGTTTTGGGTTACTGATCTTGTAAAAAAGAAAAAAACTATTCAGACTGAAACTTGAGAACTGCATTGTTTTTTTAATACCATGCATTTTTTTTTCTTATTTGCTGTTGTCGGATCAATACTTGCAACTCAGCTACTGTGTGAAAAGTTGACTATTTGTTTTCCCATTCATCAAGTTGGCCAAGCTATTCGGGATGTTTTTAGAACAATTGAGATTTTAGGCCTACAGAGAGAAACTGGTCGTGTGTTGAGGTTCTCTGTTTTCCCATGTTTGGTTGAAATTTGAGAGAGAGAGAGAGAGAGAGAGAGACCACTACTAATTGGCAGCCCCTAGAGAGAGCCTCTCATTATATCTCAACCTCTAGAGAGAGCCTCTCATTTTATCTCAAAATAACGCACTTGGCAGCCTCTCATAATATCACAAAATATTGCATGGAAGTGCTTTCTGCGGGAGTGATAGGAGTTGAAACTAGTCCATGATATTGCACATTTGAATTGGCTTTCAGATGCCAAATGCCCATAAGATCGCTTCACAAAATAAAATTCTTACTATTGTTGCCCACTGCTGTGTTTATGCATACATCATCATTTTATAATATGCATATAGGACAATATTCATGTGGATATATCCCTCACCGTTTATATATCTAAATATATATATAAATATATATGAAAACGGTCCTCGATAAGGTTAGGGCATTCCTCCTTTTAAGCGACGCATTGCAGCGTCGCCCGGCTGCAGTGAACAGTATACAAAGGTTACTGCATGACTTTGAGCTAGTGCGGTTAAAGAAGTTAGTCCATGAGAAGAAGAAGAGGAATAGGAAAATTAGACTTGCTACTTAGAATATAGAAACTTTGACAGGCAAGAGCATGGAGTTGGTTGAGGTAATGAAAAGAAAAAAAATTAGTATAGCTTGTATACAGGAGACACGGTGGAAAGAAAATAAAGCTAAGGAGCTCACGGATGGGTATAAGCTTTTTTATGCAGGAAAGAGTAATACAAGAAATGGAGTAGGTATAGTTGTAGATAAGGATTTAAAAGAGAAAATTGTCGGGGTAAAGAGGTTTGGTGATAGAATTATAGCAATTAAACTAGTGCTAGAGGAAGGCATAATTCATATCATCAGTGCATATGCTTCCCAAGTAGGATTAGAGGAAAGTATGAAACGACAATTTTGGGAGGAGATAGATAATTTAATGCGAGAAATCCCAAATAGTGATAAGATTTTTCTTGGAGGGGATTTAAACGGGCATATAAAAAGAGATAATAGAGGATATGAGAGAGTGCATGGAGTGCATGGATTTGGAGAAAAGAATGAATTCGGAAACATTATATTGGATTTTGCAGTGGCATTTGATCTTATAGTAGCAAATACTTACTTTAAAAAGAGAGATGATCATTTAATTACATATAAAAGTGGGAGTAATAGAAGTCAGATGGACTTTTTTCTAGTTAGAAAACAGGACAGATTGACTTATAAAGATTGCAAGGTTATCCCAGGAGAGAGTTTGACTATGTAACATAGGCTTGGAGTTTTAGATATTTGCATTAGAAGTAGAAAGAGAGCGATAGTAAACAAAATGGACCTTAAAACAAGGTGGAGAGATTTGAAGGGGGAAAGAGCAAATATATTTAAGGACAAAATGATTGAGAAAGGAGAATGGAATATTGAAGGAGAAACTACAGTAATGTGGAATCAAATAGCTAATTGCATTAAGAATATTGCAAATGAGGTACTTGGCGAATCAAAAGGAAAGAGACATATTGATAAAGAAATATAGTGGTGGAGTATAGAGGTTCAGGAAGTTATTCGACTAAAAAAACATTGCTAGAAAATTTGGCAGGGGATTAAGCGTATGGAAAATTTTAAGCTATATAAAAAGGCAAAGAAAAAAGCTAAGAAAGTAGTAAGTAGTGCAAAATTCAAAGCATATGATGACTTCTATAATAGGTTGAGAACAAGAGAAGAATAAAAAAATATTTTTAAGCTTCCAAAAATAAGAGAAAAGAAAATTAGGGACTTAGATCATGTCAAATGTATCAAGGACAATGAGAAAAACATTTTGGTGAAGGACAACAATATTAAAGCAAGGTGGAAGAAATATTTTAGCAAACTTCTAATGAAGAACATTTGGGCGATACAAGAGTTAAGAATGATACTTCATCACAAGAGCATACTTTTCTCCGTAGAATTAGAGGAGTGAAATCGAAGAAAGCATTGAAGCGAATGAAGACAAGAAAGGCAACAGGCCCATATGGTATTCCGATAGAGGTGTGGAAATGCTTATGAGAGGTTGGGGTAAGTTGGTTATATAGGCTATTCAATAAGATACTTCTGACAAAGAAATACCGAATGAATAGAGAAGAAGCATTGTAGTTCCTATATATAAGAATAAAGGAGATATACAGAATTGTATCAACTATAGAGAGATTAAACTTATGAGTCATATATGAAGTTATGGGAGAGAATAATAGAGCAAAGACTGAGAAAGAAGACCAAGATTTCTGAAAATCAATTTGGTTTTATGCCAAGGAGATCAACTATGGAAGCTATCTTTTCACTTAGGTAATTAATGGAAAAATACCAAGTAAAGAGGAAAAATCTACATATTGTCTTTATCGATTTGGAAAAAGCCTATGATAGGGTACCAAGGAATTTAATTTGGTGGGTCTTAAAGAAAAGGAATGTCCCCAGAGGTTACATTGAAATTTTTAAAAATATGTACGAATGAGCAATAACAAATGTGAGAACCACATGTGGAGAAACATGTAGATTTCCCGTGACTATAGGTTTACATCAGGGATTAACCTTAAGCCCTTATCTATTTGCATTAATTATGGATTAGTTAACTGTGCATATTCAAGAAGTAGTACCATGGTGTATGTTGTTTACTGATGATATAGTATTGGTGGATGAATCAAGAGAGGGTGTAAATGCAAAGTTTGAGAGATGGCGGGGGGCATTAGTATCTAGAGGCTTTAAAATAAGTCGTACAAAGTCAGAATATATGAATTGCAATTTCAATGGACATATACAAAGTGTTGAAACCACTGTTAAAATTGAAACCCATGAGATACCACGTAGAAATTATTTTTTGCACTTAGGCTCGATGATTAGTAAGGATGGGGAGATTGACGAAGATGTGGAGCATAGGATACAAGCTGGATGGCTGAAGTGGAGACTAGCTTCAGGTATGCTTTGTGACAGACGAATGCCAACGAAATTAAAAAGCAAATTTTACAAGACAGTGGTTAGACCAGCTATGACATATGAAGCAGAATGTTGGCCAATTAAGAAGACGCATATTCATAAGATAGATGTAGCAGAAATGAGAATGCTTAGGTGGATATGTGGTAAAACTATGAACGATAAAATTAGAAATGAGCGCTTTCGAGAACATTTATGGGTATCACCAATATATGATAAGATTAGATAAACCCGTTTAAGATGGTTTGGGCATGTTGAGCGTAGGCCAGTAATGACACCGGTAAGAAAAAGTTTGGATATACAGGTAGAGGGCCCATCAAGAGGTAGGGACAGGCCGAAGAAAACGTGGATGGAAGTCATTAATTCAGATTTGGAGAAGTTTCACTTATCGAGATATTTAGCTCAAAATAGAACGGAATGGAGAAATAGAATTCATGTAGCCGACCCCAACATGGTTGGGATAAGGCTTTAATAATGATGATGAAAACAGTCCTATAAGGATGGCCCTTACGGACCAAATTTAACCATTTTGCATAGTGATGCCTACATTGCGAGCTATCTAAATTGATCACACATACAATCCTTATCAATTGCATATGTGAATTAATTTTAGGTCCCATCCAAAGAGACTTGGTGGACATTTGCAATTCATGGGGACATATGCATGATCCATTTGAATGGCTCGTAATGTGGGCCTCACTATCCAAAATGGTTTGAAATGATCCGTAAACAGTCCTTCCAAGACCATTTCTCATATATATATATATGAAAAGATTATTATGTATCTATCCCTCGCCAGGGACACTTCCTTTTTTTGGAAAGGGTTAATATATAAGAAGACAAAATCATTATAACGCATCACACATTTTTAACCTCATTAGTTTAAAAAAGAAAGTATCCCTCACCCTCACCCTATGGTAGGAGATGGATACTAATCTTCCTCATATATCTCTCACCATTTTGGTGAGAGATACTCCTTTTTTTAGAAAGTATTAATGTGCAAAAAAACAAAACTTTACACCTTTTTTATCTTATTAAGTCCAAAAAAAAAAGTGTCTCTCACCAAAATGATGAGGACATATGTACATGAAGACTCTTCAATACATATAAATATATATATGAAAAATTATCAGGAACACTCTATTTAAAAAGAAGCGTTTCTATCTTCCAATGAGGGACAAGTTGTGTGGTGACTTTTTCATATTTTTAAAAGTAACATAAAATGATTTTCCACATTTCTAATCTCCTATTCATTGCAAAAAAGGTATTTTTACTTTTAAAAACACCTGACCACTATTTTATATATATATATATATATATATTGTCATATATTTATATATGACAATATTCATGCCAAGCTATTGCTCAAGAGAAGGTCTGCTCAAACGCGTGAGTCGGCACATGTAACAAAGAACTTAAATGCCCACCCACAATTCAGTCGTCCCTCTCAAAACCTAATCGAAAGAGGAAAAAAAACCCAATCGAATGGTAAAAGGCTCGTCTCTCGCTCGTCTGCATCCCTCTCTCGCTTGCCTCATCCATCTCTGCCGAAGGCTGCAATCGCTGGATAGTTCTTGTCGTCCCTTTAGTCTTGCTGGCCTCATCCCCGCTCTCTCACTCATTGCAATCCCTCTCCTTTCTTGCCCACACAGATTACTCTCCTCCCCAGCGTTCTTTACCCACTACAATCATGGAGGCGACCATGCTAGGGAGGAAAGAAATGTAAAGGGCATTTAAAATGCTATAATCATTCATACATGTGAGAACACTGCCTTTTGGTTTCTTAGTTACTCCCATGCACTATACCGTCTTTGTTTTCTCTTTGAATTGACTAAAGTGGATGGTGGGATGGTAATAAATGAAGTAATGCATTGTACTAGATTTCATTTTCCATGTCTCTTCCTTTGGGCCTGCTTTTTTTATAAGAATTTTTGTCAAAAACTTGAGTTGTTAGGGTTCTTGAACATCTTGATATTTGCAAGCATCATGTTTCTTCATAAGCATTTTAGAATGCCACATACCTGAAAGGTCTTAAATGACCTTTGGAGTTCAGAAATTCCAACCCCTTAACTTTTTTATGAAATTCTTGAATACTCAAATACAATGGAGAGTTTTGGTATTCCACCATACTAGAGAATTTTAAAATTCTCCAAACCTGAATTCCATGCATTCCACCAAAGAAATGGGGCCTTTGACTTAGACTAAATTAGAGGTTTTGAACACCATGGCCTATCAATCATAAATCAAAAACCAACAAAAAAAAATGTGTCTTCCTCTTTTAGGGGATGGGGCCACCAAAAGATGTGCCCCTCATAAAACATATATGTAATTATTATAATGCATAAAAATTTATGTGAAATAGATCTGGTGGAAGCCAAATATTAAATTTTGTGCTACCTCATTGAATTATAAAATAGATATAATTATCACTGTTAGTTTAGATTTAGAGCCCATTTACAAAATCTAAACCAGTAAAGGACTTTAACAACTGAGGCCAAAATTCACAAAATCTGAGTTTTTGCCATCATTAAATTAATTTAATGTAAAACACATAATTTGACCAATTTTTTCTTGTGTAATTTAATCATGTGAGCACCAATAATCAATTTAACAATGGTTTTTACTCTGTTTGAACTAAAATTTACTCTCTGATGATGAGTGGTTAAGATCTCATAAATAACCCTTAATGATAATCAAAGAGGGTTCTCTTGTAAATTATTTTGAATTAATACATTGAACTCAGAGAATTTGAATTACGAATCAAATGAATTTAAAAGCAAATCAAGTAAACCTATCCTACTGAATTTGCGAAATGAGGTAATTTTTGAGTCGTGAACTACGAACTTGAATGTGAATTAGACGAGTTGTGAATCAGGCAACTATAAGCTAGCATCATTTCTTTGCATTCTTAGAATTTTCTTTCATTCTTTTGGAGGAAAGATGCATTTGATTTGTGATCAAACAGGATACATATGAGGTGATAAAAAGCTAGGCACATCTGTGATCACAATGTCATTGTGTTCAGAGGAAAGGAAAGCTTCATCCGTCGAGACCATTCATCATAGACTAACCATTGATCAATAAACAATAAAGGCTTTCATTTCTCATGAGTTTTTATATAGCCTCTAGAGGTTCAACTCTGTTACATAGCCAGCAAAAGGGCTGCCTCTATTGGGCTGGTGTTGCAGCTATAAGAGGGCCAAGAAAGTGCCTTGATTGTGAGTCTTTATGGCCACATCAAATCCCAAATTTAGGGCATGAGATGGGGCTAACTAATAGTACCCACATTTTTTTTTTTGAAAATTCATGAATTGAATTTCTCAAAAATATAATTTCAATTTTATCATTATAGTGTTCTTTTTTTTTTTTATTTTATTTGGTTCTATTGGGCTAGTGGCCAAGGGGGACTACCTAAATCTAACTGTCACAACGGGTGTATGTGCCCACAGAGACATTCCTTTATCTTTTCAAGTACATTGAAATTGGAGAATAGAGTTTTAGTCAAGTGATTAGCTAAATCTGAAATTGAGTCTCAAAGTTTTCTTACATTGCCAATCGGGAAATCAGGTTTTGAGAGAACTACTAGATATATGAAACGAGAGTTTCAAATTTGTGACTTCCAGACTTTAAAGAGTAAACACAAGGCTCAAAGCAACTGAGCCACCGCCTTAACGGCTTACGTTTCAGGTTTTTAAAGTAGATGAATCAAGAGCTTATCTTTTTGTTTACGTAATGGATTAGTACTTGGCCAAACTTGATGTCTAGACCTGAGTTACTCAACTTAGAGGATCTCTATTGGACTCTGGTTGGAGGTATTTTCGAGAGACGGCAGAGTCATCCTTTTGTTTAATTACTTCTTAGTTTACTTCCTGTCTGGATCTATATTTTCAATCATGAAAAAGGGAATTCATGCCAAAATAGTGAGTAAAGGATCCATCCTAATTGACTAAAGTTAATTGTCCTACGGATTAAACACACTAAGATTATCCCTTGCATCAAAGCACAATTGAAGTCTATGAGTTTGCCCAAAAATTCATAGTAGATCTATTTGTGACTGGAGTAAAATTTTCATCCGCTAATGGATATATTGGAATGGGTTTAAAAAATTTCCTCTAAATACTACCTTAAAGAACATGGAATCATTTCTGGGCAATTTAGTCAGAAAATGGCACCTATGTTAGTGTGTTTAAGGTATTAACAAGATAAGTATATAGAGTTGGATGAATTAAATATTGTTAGGTGTTTATACGGTTCAAATATGTATTTGAATGTCGATAAATTGCTCACGCGTCATTTGTGGGTAATTCGTTAACTGACCTGCCAACCTGACACAAGCTTGAGGTTTGTATTGACATTTTTCAGAACGGATTAATAAAGCAGTTGGGTTGGAGTTTATCCATACATGTTCCTCACCTATGATGCCCAGTTATGATAATGAGACAACCCATGGAAATGGTGGAGAAGATGTTGATGTTCTGGTGGGAGAACAGAAGATTTTTTTTTTTTTTTTTTGGCATTTTAGACAAAAAAAAACGCAATTAAATTGGCTAGTATGGTATAAGAGGAGAAAAAAAAACTAACAGATGAAGATGAGAGAGAGAGAGAGAGAGAGAGAGAGAGAGAGGGACGACAAAATTATGGGAGGGCATTTTAGATTTTCGGCGGAGGTTATATATATAATTTCTTTTGTTAAGATAGATGAATGGGGTGTTTGATGATTTGTTGGACCAACCATAGGCCATGCCATAGCTATTGGTGGGCTTCAGTGATAACTATCCTAAACTTCTTGGACAGCAAATTGCAGATAACTCCCTCCCTTACAGGCCAATGCTTGAACCTGTGATTACCGTATCTTAGGAGAAGTTTGATGCAGTTTCACCAATCTTGTGATTATTTAAGAAAGGTTAAAATACACTTTGCACTGATCCATTGGTTCTATTTCAACTAGTTGCTTTCAGTGTACCTTTTGAGTAGTTGCCAACTGATCAATTCCCATTTGATAAGTTGCAATCTGTTACCTTTATAAATTGCTGTACAATCTTTACCAGATATAGATAAAAGAAACAATTTTGACTGTAACTTGTATTTACTACTTAACAAATGTTTAAACAAGGTTGACGACCCCAAATGATCAAGTAAGATCAATCATCGAACCAGTTTCATGCATGTGTAGTCTGCTTTATTAAGTGAAAAATGAATAAAAGAAGGAAATGAATGCAAATATAATCTCTCTGGGTAAAAATAAAAAATAAAACTTATTGACCTGAAGAACCAATGTATTTGAAATTCCTACTACAATCCCTGAAGTATGCAAAGGGTCCCCATTCTTCTCTTCTTTTTCCTAATAAAAAAAAAAAGAAAAGGAAATGAGAAGGAAAGAAAGAAAAGTTCTTACATTTTAGCAACTTCCGCATATTGGAAGGTCACATTTTTTTTCCCATGCTATCAGGTGGTCACTATAGACTGAGGCATTTCAAGCTTAGGAATGGTTTTGACGGTGATAAGTGACTTCCAGGGCCCTTTTGTTTTAAATTAAACTCGTAAGAATTCATAGAAAGATTGGTTCAATGAAGGAATTTTAAAGAGGTGAAAAATGAAGGATATGCATTGAGATGTAGATGGGACACCAACTCTTCTAGTATTTTATTAATTAGAGTGCTGGCTGGGTACATGGTTGGGATAAATCTTTGATGATGATGATGATGATGAGAGTGCTAGTTGGGTATTCATTTTCCTATCAAAGAAATTATACTATGCTCATTTGTGGGTCCTTTCCTTTATTTCTTCCATGTTGATGGAATAAGCTTTCCAGAGAGAGATCTTCATTTAAGCATCTGCACTCCAAACAGTCCCAATCTGAATGACTCTGAAAAGAGAATATAGCAAATGAATCCGAAAAGCTATGGCATATAAAGGTGTAAATAAAAAAAGAATATAAAGTAGTTACTCAGTACACACAGTATGCATTTTAGCTTAAATACACACCTCAATGTGTGACCCACCTAGGACCCCACTTGGGGATTGCACCCATGGGGCTATCTTCATCTACCTAGGGCCTATATGCCTATAAAATAGGGAAGGCTACATATATTCTATTTCATGAATGTGGCGGTCCTTCCCTATAATGTGATTTATGCCTTCAGGTAAATCCAGAGCCTCCTACAAATAATATGGAGAAATCAGCAGGAGCTTGTGCGGAGTCCATAAGCCTACTTATCCTAGGTATAACAAGTGATTGGGTAATTCAAAATGGAAGATGTATTCATCCATTTCCCACTGTGCAGCACACAATACATATATATGACACACGAAACAGGCTTTTGAATATTTTGCATCACCCATAGTAGATATTGAACATTTCAAGATTTAACTGTAAACGAGTTACAATTACAGAGCATAGCAGCAAGTAAGACACCAACAGAACATAAATACAGTATGCAAGTTTATTCAATACATCAATCAACAGGGAGTGTTCATTGGAGATGCACAACAGTAACTATAAAACAGCGCAACACATTTCCAATCTCTTTTAAAAAGATGAAAGCACAAAATGCACGGGCTCAAATCTGTATCCTATGACTACCACAGTGCCAAACACCATAAGGCAGGTGTTTAGTGCAAAGCCAAAATTATATAACAAAATATAATCTAAATACAGCGACAATAAGTCTTTAGTGCATGTGAATATTTATGAGAGGTACTTCCAATGTGCAGGACGATCTCTAGAAATGAGTAGAACCCGAGAGCCCGAATAATCAAAAGATGGGCAGTACAAGTCATCTGGCCCAACAACTTCTTTTACTTCACTAGTACCTTCATGGCAAACAGAGAGTGGTTGCGCTTCATTGAAGGTGTCAAAAACAAACAATCCCATTCCGCATATTGCCATGACAAATTTTGAATCTCCCCATACTTGAGTGATGGACGAATGGTGGAAATGAGCACTGGATGATGGCAATGCATAAGTGCTGACAAGCTGTCCCTTGCGCAGTGAGAAGTGTTGCACTAGTGAGCGGGAAAGTTCTCTTGCAGACAATCCTACCTCTGTGCTACCAAGAAATATGGAGTCTCTGTGAGAAAAAATGGAGTGGCAGTTAACTCCAGCTTTGGTTATCTTCAGCCCAACACCAGATTGGAGACGGAAGTCTAAGATATTAATTGTTTCTCGTGTGCAGAACACGCCATCATTTCCCTCTGCTTCAGATGAACTTACTCTGCATATTAATAAGTAGAAACAACCAGTCAGAAACAGCAAAAACTAGATAAGTATGTGTGTGTAGACACACACATACATACACAGACAACATTTATCACAGTTTGTTGTTTCAAAAGTGTGTTTGCTGAATTTTCCATAACTGCACTTTGTTTCTCCATGTATTGTATATACCTTTATCTATTTCCATTTGCTTGAGTGTGCTTTTGTGTGTGTGCAAGCACTAGAGATGGCCATGGCTCCACCAAAAATTGTTTAAAACGCCTAGGCGGGCCTTCTACATATTATCCATTCCAAGGAAAATCTTCTGGGTCTGGCCCTGTGTGCAAGTGTACCTTTATCTTCATCTATTTCCAATTGCTTGATACTGTGTTTGTGTGTGAACAAGTGCAGACAGTTACCAACATTCAAAACCCTATTGTTTATACTTTGTAGAGTGAGCCAAATGTTTCCACTTGTAACAACTTTTCCTGCTTATTAACATTAAATGTAAGGGGACAAAAACATGAGAGGAGAATTTTATGAGAAAGCCTGTCTGCAACTGCCACGGCAGTCGGTGTTCTTGCTGAAATGTTTAAATATCAAACTTTCCTTGCATGTGGCCTTTGCACACAATAATAAACTTATTGCACAAAACAAAACGTGTATTAAATTTACAGAACTAGCCACTTTTTTCCTCCCTTTTTCCACTCTTGTCCCATTAATTATCTTAAAACAAATCAGGCATTAGGTTCTATGTTAAAATAACTCCATGATAAATAACAGTAATATCAAAATTTTCTCAGAACTCATTCATGCGAAAATTATTAGAACAAAGCCTGACACGAGTACCATACTATCATTAGTGGATAAGGGGTGACATGATATGTTTAAATGACTTTTTACACCAAAATGCTAGCAAACCTTCTGCTATATATTTCCATTGTTGCAGTATGCTTTATAGCATTGCCTATCAGTTCCACTTTCTGGTTGAAAACTTGGAATTGCCAAAGGTTTAGTTCCAATTGCTCAAGCCAAAACCAGTATTTACATTTCTTTCCAGTAGAACCTTTTATTTCATTTTATCATATACCTTGTTGGTATTTTGCATGTATTTACAAAATAGAAAAGCCCTTTATTCATGTAACGGAATTTAAACAATTAAGAAGCACCCTGTATTTCCTCTTTCCCAACTTTCTCATAAAGCCAAGCCATTGATACATGCACAACAAAGAATATTCCAAGTCAACTTCCCAAAACGAAGAGCTTTTGTAATGATTCTATACACACAAATGATCATTTGACACTTTCCCTTCACTCAGATGTTGGAGATATTTGTTTTCTTTAATCATTTTTAATCTTTAGAAATTTCGATGCAAATTGAACACACCATTCCACTGCAATGCCAGGGTTCTGGTCCAGCAGGAAACACTTTAATAACCATAAAAAAAGTAGAATCTGTTAGTGTGATACACTGATACTCATATATGCACTATCTTAGTGTTGTCAATTCTGTGCCAACTGTCTAGTCCAAGACCTTGCCTCTACAAGCCTCTCAAAGAAGATCAAGTTCAAACACAGCGGTTCAAGTTTTGCAGCACCCACTTTTCATCAAGGAAGGATCTCCATTTTGTGTCAACCTATTCAGGTAAAAAGACCTTAGGCAAACAAAGAATAAGCCATTAAAACCCTTGTCCCAAATGGTAGAATCAATAGGGTATAATTGGCCAAAACTGAACGCAGGTTCACTGCCAAAGCAGTATCCTTGGTCGACTGTTAAGCCCACTAAGGTCCACCGCAGTCGCTCATTCTAGAACCGCATTCCTTTGTATTTTGGACCTTGGTCGACACGCGGTCAACCATGGAGTTGACCAAGGCAACTAGGCAGCTATTTTGACTATGGGTCAAACTAGCCATTGAGGCTAGTAGGTTAACCAAAAAATTGGTTTCAGCAAACCGCCAACTAGTTGTTGGGAGCTCTTCTGTATATAGTTGAGCTTCTTTCAATGGTGGAAGAAGAGACAACATTCTTAGCCTTCAAAATCCATTTTCCACTCACTTTATAAGATTTTTTGTAGGTAAATCTTAGAGCATTTAAGCTCATATAAGAGTGACTAGTGGAATTAGGATCTCTAGTCTTGAGGTTATCCTACTCCTCATTGTATACACCCTCTCTACTCTTCAAGACCATCTCCCAATCACTCTAAGTGCCCTATAGGTATATCTTTGAGCATGCAAAGCTCATTAAAGAATGTATCCATAACTAGGGACTTGACTAACCCATTATCAAATCTTAGTCAACTTAAACCCAAACATCTTTCCTCACTCAGTTGTGCACACGTTGGAGCATCTCCATCACCAAGGAGCTTAGGAAGAGATCAAAGCTTGGAGCTTCAGTTTCAAGGATCAAGAATTATCTTTGTCAAGAGGCAAGCATTCTTGGGGTAGAATTTAATCTCTTTTCATTGTAAAGTGGATTAGACCTTAATGATCGAACCACTTTAAAAAAACATGAGTTGGTGGATGTAGGCTTTTGTGATCAAACCTTAGTTACCTAATTCGCAATTCAACCAATTCGAATTCGAGCTCGTAGTTCGCAGTTCGACACTTAATCAAATTCAAAAATTCGATGGAGTAGTTTACTTAATCGGTTTTAAGATTCGCTTAATTCTCAATTCAAATTAGATGAGTTTTAAGTACTTGTTCATAAGTCCAATTATGAATATTTTACAAGAACTTTAGATACTTCAATTAGTAAATAAATAATAATATTCACAAAGAATATGATATAAAGAAAAGTATAAAGCCATTATAGTCAAAGCTCCCATCTATGTTAATGGTGGGCGAGTGGTGAGAAAATATATGCCTCCCACTAATAAGCATAGATGAGAATTTTCAATTTAATAAAAGGAGGTCCCATCATCAAATTAACCAATCTAAGACATGAACATCTTTTTTATTATTTTCATCAGTTGTTGTATAGAAATTAAACTTGTTGTGCATTTAAGTTTGTTCAAAGTAGAAATTTGATGAATCTTATAAAAGATGAGAAAAATCATTTTCATCAATTTGAATTCCTAATAATTGGGCTGCACCATAGGCTTCTTTATTGGCCCAATGAATTTCATTTATTCAAATTCAAAACCTAAAAAGACAAGAAATAGGGATAAGAGAGAAAGTTAAGTATTCAACCTTTTTTCTCTTTCAAAGAGACCCATAGAGATAAAAAGGGAGAATACCCATCTTTATCTTTCCGGAACCAATGGATATAAGAGGGAGGTTCTTTCTCTTCCAAATGGACCGATAGTGAGAAAGAGAGAGAAACATGCACCAAATACATTAAATGTGCACCTTTTTCTCTTTTGTAAAGAGATGCATGGAAGGGAGAGTGAATCACGTTTCCCTATTCTCATGTCCCCATTCCCACTTTCTTCTCCACCGAGTACAAACTAATTCCTGGGAAAACCCCAAATCCAGCTAAATTGAATCTTAGATTATTCGATTTGCAGTGGACGGGATTCGAAGACTAGGAGACCAAATTAGGTAACTATGGATTGAACCACCATATCAAAAAAATTAGGTGTAAAAGGTTTTTGAGGTGAGCCAATTGAAAACCTCTCATAGTGAAAGGTAAGAAACCGTTGGGTTTGGTATGCTTGGGAGTGGATGTAGGTCAATGACCGAACTACTATAAATCTTTATGTACTTCTATCTCTCCATGCTTTGTTGTCTTTCATATATATTCTTTGAGATACATGTGCTAGATAGTCATATAATTGTTGATTTTAGCATACACTGTGCTAGAATACCTAGAATAATTTGGTATATCATTGAGTATTTAGCGCACACACCTTGGATAGCTCTGCTCATTTTATCACTTGATTGTATAATTATATAATTTGTCCAATTCAAGTGTATTTTGAGTTGGTGTTTGCTCGGAAATAATTTATTTAATTAAGTTAAAATTATATTTAGCCCTATTTACCCCCCCTCCTCTCTCTCTCTCTCTCTCTCTCTCTCTCTCTCTCTCTCTCTCTCTCTCAAGGAGATGAATTGGTCTAGCTTGGTCTTTTAGAGCCAACATCGTAGTTTAATACCAAAAGAATATAAAGGGATGTCTCCTCGTACTTTACACCTTTTTTTTGTTACTATTACATTTTATTAAGAGAGAATGTTGATTTATGACCAACGAGAAAAGGAACATTCGGAGCTAGTTGGGATATGAGATTGTCCCTCCTTTCACATTGTACAAAGGCCTCCTAACCATAGTTGTCAATTCCATTCCGGTCACCATTTCAGTTTGACCCTGTAGTGCAACGTTTCGGCATTCCAATATTCCATTCCGAAAAACACGTGCTTGAAAAATGAGATATATATATATATATATGAATATCTAAGTTTGAACAAATAGTTGAATACTAAAATATACTAAAAATGAATACTTACATCACTTAAATTAAACTACACTCTCCAATTGACCATTTTCAAATTTTTACCACATATAAATATAAGTGTGAAACCTTGGCCGAAATGGAGCAGAATTGTACCAAAATTGGGACCGGAACTAGGGCCAAAATGGCTGGAATTGGGACTGAAAACTTTTAGGGTGGCATTCCGTTCCGCCCAACACCAATTCCAGCTAGAACGGAACAGAATTGACAACTATACCCCTAACTCCCCTTTGATAACCTTGAAGAATATTTCATAAATATTATCAATGCATGGCTTAAAGAGGAAAACATTGAATAACCAACGGCCAAAAATTGCGCAAAATATATGCTGCATACAAGATTCTTATTTTCAAATTATCTGCTAGAAGCAGAAGAAATAATGTACTCTTATATCTGTCATATGCAACTTTAAAGCATCAGACTGAAATGTTTTTATGATTTAGAAGGGAGAAAAAACAAAGAACAATCAAATCATTAACTAGAGTAGATTAGTAAGCTGTGAACTGAAAATCATAATAGCAAAGAGAGCACAAAGTTCTGAAAAGAAAGGCAATTAGAAAAGCATAGGAAAGAAGAAAATGACCTCCGGCGAACACCACCACCTAGCTCAGCTTCAGTGTTATTAATATGAAGTGCAGTGACCTTTCTGCCGAATGAAGAAATAGACAGCACTGACTGCGGGTTAAGCGTGTTGACATCCCAAAGAGAAATGGCTTCTGTTTCAGCTATGACTACCTTCCCTTTGTTTCTCCATTGTAAAGGGCTAGAGTAATCCATTGCTAAAATAGGCCTCTGTACTTCCCATTTCATAATCAGATCACTGTCACGGATATCATACATGCTAACAACCTTCTGCCCACTAGCAGTTGCCACAAGAAGTGGACCACTAGGCTTATACCACCATTGTTGATTTACTGGAGCCAGAGATGTGGATAAATTATCCCTTCTATATGGCACCCTGTTGGGTAGGGGACCAAGTACTGTTCTTGATGTAGTAGTAATTCCATCCTCAACTTGAAAAGATCGAATAGATTTTGTATAGAAATCCCATGAGCAAAATCCAGAGTCCAAAGTATTGCCAGCTGAGGCTGCCACCACATACCTTCCTGAGCAGCCATCTGAATCAGCAGCACGGATTAACCAACAATCTCCCCACAAGTTACGTGAAACCCCTGAAGGGGGCTTATATACAGATTTCTCCTGAAACAGAAATGGAAACAGATTGTCCAAATACATGATCAGTCACAAGCAGCATGCATTTCAGGCTGTTTCTACATCCGCTACTGCATTATCATAGTTCAAAAGCGTGGTTTCAAAACTAGTAATGGCCAAGGTCAAAGCTGTTCTGAAACAGCCAATGCAATAGACCAAAACCATTATATTGGTTCAGCTGATCCTGTATTTATTTTCAGAATTATATTGTATAAGTTCTAAAAATGAAAGATCCAAAAAATATATATATATAGAGCTACTTTATTGAGAATGTCACCCTTGCATCCAATAAAAGCAAACTGAAACACTAAACCATGATTATCGATCGCGAATATCTGAAGCAATATAAAACTAGTACACAGGATTGTTTCTTTTGAAAATAAGCAATAAATCATAAGTTTAAGAATAATAACACCAAGGGCCTCTATGATACTGAAAATCTGTGAACATTTGACCTGTCAAGAATTTAAAATTCCCATTGGGGAATGTTCTATTTAATTGAGATAATTCAAGAAACCAAATTCCGGCCGGAGTGTGCAATGACCCAAAATGCCCTTGATAGCATCAAAATTCAGATTTTGTAATGACATTTCTATGTCATTCATGAAAATCCATGGCAAGGAATTTGGCCCAAGAACTTTAGAAATTTCTCCAGAACAGTTTTTTTTCCAAGCTTTGGTATTAAACAGGCCCTTAATTTAACACATAATTTATCTTTTCAGAATAAAACAAGATACTGATATGCTTCACAATAGAATAACTGCCAAAAGAAAAACAAAAAACAGATTGAGTTCAGATTAAAAGCCCACATACCTCAGAGTTTGTAACATCATAGAAAGAGCATGAACTGTCATCATGAGCAAGAAGAACTGATTCACCGTCAGAAACAAACCATCCTCCAGTGGAGGACTTGCGCCCAATCTCCCTCAACTCATCAGCAGATGAATCTTCCGTCTCTTCCCTACCGGCCATTGAAAAGTTATTTTCCTGGTTGTCAAAGTCCTCAAGATTTTCATCAGCCATGAGCTCAATATCCTCATCTTCCACTCTGCTTACCGTTTTCTTCGAAACTCCTGCTTCTGTTTTTGCAGCATTATTTTCATCCATTTCCTGAATGGCAGCACACTCCAACTGACCATGCCTACTGTCAGAGTTGATCGGAGGGCGCTTCCTATCTAGTGAAGCCAAAAACTCCAGAGCAATAGGATTGTCATCAATGGGGCTCAACGATTCCTCTTCCTGCACTGAACCCCCACTCGCTTCAGGAAAATTCGGTCCGAGGATTTCTTCTTGTCCTGCTGAATGACCTAACGATGCTCGACTCCTAAGTAATTTGTGATGAGGAAAGAGCCTTGCTTCCAATTCTTCATGATTCAAGCTTTTAACTGAATTTTTCAAGCTGCCAGGGAGTCCATCTTGACTCTTCTCTGGAATTTTAGCCTTCAATTTATCAGTTTCACAGGAAACCGGTTTGCCTTTACCATCATCCTCCGCACGACCCATTGCTTTCTCAATTCCAGAAATCTTATCCTGAATATCCAAAAGGATCAGCTTGGACGAGTCCGGGTCGTTCATATCAAGCATCTCCTTGGTCCGCTTGATGTCTGATGCAATCCTCTTCACCTTGCCTTCCAAATAAGCGAGCTTCTCGTGGAGCGTGCTTCGATATTTGTTAACAACCTGACCACCTTTATGTTTCTCTCCAACCTCCTCCTTCTCCGCATTACCAGACTTTCCGAAATCATTCAAAGATTTCTCACCTCTCTCCACCAAACAATTCATATCAGTAAGAACATTATCCCTAGAATTCTCCGCAATCCTAACGCTCTTGGCAGCATTCGCAAGACTTTCCTGCGAGCCCTTGTCGAAATAACCAATCCCATTACAGTCCTTGGAAACCCTAATTCCACTCAAAGGCTTGTCCTCCAGTGCATTCAAATCCAGAGGCAAATCACGATTCTTCACGGTATCGTCATCCTCGCCTGAACCAGTCGGACATTCCCCGCTTTCCGAAGCTGGATTCGATGAAACCTGTTCCTTGCAATCTTCTAAAACCCTAGCAGCGTTTCCCACCGTCGCCTCCTTTGAATTCCACATGCCTAAAACCCTAGGATTCTCCGATCCTTTCAAAGCGCTCGCGGATCTACCATCCTGCGCTTTCGAATTCGAAGCCGAAGACGACTTCTTCAGGTGGCATTTCTCGAGAGCCGGAAGACTATCCTCCGCCGGGCCCCTTCCGGGGGGTTTTAGCAGGCGATCGGTGCCGGAAACCCTAGAGGCTCGGCCGCTGCGCAGATCTAAAAGGATCCTGGAGAAATCCGAAGGGTTGGAGATCTTACCTCTCGGGACCGACGACGTCGACCACCGAACGGCTGATCCTCCGTCCTTGCAGGGGGCGGCCGCCGCCGCCGCCTTCTCCGAGCGGCGGATGGCCGGCTTCTGACAGGAGGACGGGGTTCCGGTGGCGGAGGCAGCCCTGGCGTTTTCTTTTCCGGCTGGTTTCTTGGAGCTGCCGAGGGGGTCTTTGGGGCGATGGCTTTCCGTTAGGGTTTTGTGGGGTTTAAACGCCGTTATCTTCCCGCCTGCGCCGCCCCGTTCCTTGATCCTGCGGACGGAGGAGGCGGATGAGGACATGTTGGGGATTTTGGGGTTTGTTCGGGGAGAAGAGATGGGAGGAGGTGAAGAAAATGAAAGCGTTGGAATTTGGAATTGGAATTTAGAGAGAGAGAGAGAGAGAGAGAGAGAGAGAAAGGAGGAAAAGAGGGCGGGAAATGAAATGGAGTTGGAAATTTGAAATTGGAATGGGTTGGTGGGGCCCACGGGTTTGCATTTTTGCCTCTTACTTTGTCTGGGTGCGAGCCGCGAACGCGGGGCCCCCTCCACATAGAAAGATTTAAGCTTAAACTCATAATCTGAAGAAAATTAAGAAAAAACTATAAATTATCATTAGAGTGCTTAATATTTCGTTCAAACAAAAAAAATTTACAAAAATGGCAGAGTCGATATCGTAAGTGTATCTCAATATGTCCATCCAAAAATCATGATGATAGTAGACTAAAAAATAATTGTAATTCCCTAACAAACTCTCAACTTATATATAAAGGCGGGACTTATGTGTTAAAATCTTAAAAGCTTAAGCCAGATTATAATTTCTAAAGCAGGCCAAAGTAAGAATTTTTAATAGTAGATCTCATATGCACATCACAAAAGGTGTTCTATATTGTAATTTTTGTAAATGTGGGTCTTACATTGTCATTCCTCAATATAAGTCTCCAGCTGTATATTCTAAAAGTGCGTCCAACACTGTAATTTCTAGCGATAGGCCTTGCATGTAACAATTTCTAAAGTAGAGCCCCATATTTTGATTTGTACAGGTAGCTCTCGAGTAATTTTTGAAGGTTGAGAATGGGCTCATTTAGTAACATCTAAAGTGCTCAAAATTATTATTTTATTTGTTAGGCCTAATTATGAAATGTTTTAATGGGTCCACCTTTTTTTTTCAAAAACTGCCCTTCTTAATTTCTTAACCAAATCATTTCCAATACTACCCTTTAAAAACTCTCAACTATAAAAAGGTGGGCCCCATATGCGACTCATAAAAACTTAGGCCTACTTATAATTCCAAAAGCTGGGTACAAGTTGGATTTTTTAACAGTGGGACTTACTTACATTCTCTTCACAGAAGGCATTGTATGTTGTAATTCATATAAACATGGGCCCTATGACAGAAGCATTATATCCTAACCTTGAACCCTCTTGGATAAAAATCTACAAAGACTAAGCCTGCACCTATTAAATAATTGAACCCAAAGAAAGTTTAAACTTATTTAATTAATTAATCATTCTTTTAAAATATGTAATATTTTTATTAAGCCATTTTTTGTTATTAACCGTCTAATTATTTGTTTGAAATGTGCTGCACATTATTGTTAGTTAATAGATGATTTTATGGCAAAAAAAACCTTTAGTTGACCACTAAATGCGATTAGTCCCAAGCTAATTTTGTACACAGATTGGATCCTTGGAGCTTGATTTCATGAAAATTTTATGTTTTTGAAAGTGGGGAGGAGCAACGATGACTCCCCTTCCCTCCTCTTCTTCATCTGTTTTCTTCCTCTTTCTTCTTCTTCCATATCTGTTAACACAAACTTCCTTCTGCAACTCTTCACCCACTACAGTATTCTTTTTTGATCTCTTTCTTTCCTTATTTTTCTCTCCTCTCTTCTTTCTTGTTTTCTTTATTTCTTTTTGTCTTCTCCCCAACCCATTCTCTCGATTCTGGTCTTCTCTTCTTCCATCAGTCCAAACAAGCCGCCTTCAATTCAACCTAGTCCTTTATTCTCTCTTCTCTTTTTCTTTCTTGTTTTCTGTTTTTGGTTCCTGCATCTTTCTCTGTTTCCCTTTATCTGCTTTCTCTTTTCTCTTCTTGCCTTCACTCTCTCTTTCCCTCATGTTTCTTTATTCCCTTTTCCTTTTTTTTTTTTTAACTCTCTTACTCCTCCCAATTCATCATCTCCATTTCTTCTCTTATTCTTTTCAAACCACTGAGCCAACCAACCCAGGCCACCCTCATCCACTGGAGTAGCCCATCACAGGATCCAATAGCGAAGAACCCAATTTCACTGCCATAAACCACCAATCCCATCATCTTCTCCTCCTTCCTTTTCATTGGCCTTTTTTTTTCTCTCTCTTTTCCTATTTCATCTCCTTATTTCTTGTCATAATCCGGGCTTGAGAATCGGTAGATTTGGATAATTCCCCACGTGTGACACGCATACTCTAGCGAAATTCACACTCGAACCGTGGTCAAGACAGAATTCCAAAAGGGATATTCACAGTCTATCACATGTCCGGTAGTTACACATACATCTATCCAAGTACTCAGCACGGAAAAACCTGTCAATATCATCTATAATTTTCAGCTTTTCAATAAACTTTTAGATAGTATCAATTACATATGAAAACAATCTATAACTAAACAAAAGAGATGTAGATTAAAACCATCAGAAACATGTACATTCCTACTTTAAACACATATGTATACATGTATGCAACTAGATACAAAAACGAACATTTATATCGGTGTAGACAAAAGTATAAAAACATTATGAACAGGTATAAACAATATGTAAGTCCAAGTCCAACTATACAATAGGAACAAGTCCCTAAAACACAAAACATATATCCCTAGTATGTTATAGTGCGGCTCTCTAGTCAATGGTTAATTAGAGGGCCTTTGCTGTCTACTCATCAAGACTTGAAAAAAATGGTGGGGTCACCCTCATTGTCTCCTCAATCTCTGTGGGACTGAGGTTATTATGTTAGTTAATATTGAATTTGTTAAAAGATATAATATAAAAAGATCAATAAACTTTCATATTGTTTCACTAAGATTTAGGATGTGATGGAATGCTTTTCTTGCCTCAACTTCTCCCCTGATGAGACCTTTTCACAATCTGAAGCCATCCACAGTATATGAACAATGTAAGTCTCCTCGAAGGGGAAAACTCACTTTCACCAGGAACTAATGCACTTGTAGCATTAAATTATTTAAAATATATATATATAAGGGAAATCCTTCACCCAACTCATGAGCTCAATGTGCAGAACACCTAGGGGGGGGCTACTTTACGATACATCTGAGTGGACCAAAAAATAGGTGCCCCTCCCCCTAGTCATTGGTCCTAGATTTTGGCAATGATATGATTGACTGAACCGTTTCATTGACTATGCACTTGTTTTGGGTGGTAAAAACTTATGGGCCACTGACCAAGTGATGCGGGCCCTAGGGTTATGGCTTGCGTAGGGTGTCGAAGCACATGTCCAATAACACTTTGAATCATCAAAAGACTTCAAGCATATAAGGACTCACCTCTTAGGGATAAAGCTCAATTCTATTAATCAATCAAAGTTTGAGAATCTTTTCTCTACAGTGATATGTATATAATAAAAGCAAACTTAATGCCTAAGCAAACCCTAAGCTATAAATAAAAACTTCCCTAATAACAATGTCATTAGAAATCTACTAATAAAAATAATATAATTCTAATCTAACTTGAAAAGGGATCACTTATGAGGCTTAGACTGCATTATCCTCCCTGGATTGAGAGAAGAGTTAGTCCTCGAACTTGCCTCTATAAATGTGGTGAACATGAATGACTTCCTTTGTTGCAACGCCCAAAAATTCTTCTTTGGTGGTTTTGGCTTTTTAGGATGGAGTATAATTTGCTTTCCACTATACAAGAATGTGTATGTGTTGCTGCACATTCCATGAGTCTCATTTTTGTCATACATCCAGAGACAGCTGAATAAGATATCACCACTGTCCATAGGTGACACATCACACCAACTTGTATCTTTGTAATTTATACCAATAGTAAAAGTAACATTGCAAGTATGTTGAGTATGCGCTTGATCACCAGTTATCATCCATTTGACAAAATAAAGGTGGTTGTGCTTGTAAACCTTCAACTTGAGGCAATAAAAAAAAGCTTGAGAGATGAGATTTTCACAACCTTCGTTGTCAATAACAACTATACAATTCTGTCCATAAACCGTATCTGCGAAACGAAAGATATTTTTTCTCAACCATTTTTTCTTAATAGTTGGGGGAGCCTCTTTGACGATGATAAAAGCTTTACCTATGGTATCTGCATATATTTCATCAATTTCCTCATTTTTAATACCTTGGGGATTAGTTTCAGTACGCTTAGAATCACCTGGGATATTTTTATCATCACCTCAGCGAGCAATGATGGGTCTCAAGTACATAATCCTATGCGCTTCCCTTTCTTCTTTGTCTTCTAAGCTTCTTCTTCTTCTTTTTTATCTGCAGGTTGGGGTGCAATGGAAATGGGAGTTGGGCGATGGGTAACTAGAATCTAGGAAGAGGGATTTGGGGATTCAATTTGGTTTTTTTTTTTTTTTTTTTTGGTATGGGTTTGGCTGGTAGAGGGATGGGGCTGGGTTTGGTAGGGCTCAGGTGTTGATGGCGAGCGGTAGATTTGGGGCAATTGGAGGCTGGGTTTGAGAAGAGGTTTAGGTAAAGATGGGGGGTAGGGTTTCAATCTAGATGGAAGGAATGGTGGTCTGGGTTTCGATAGAGATGAGGGTTCTCTCGGAGAAAGGATTTTAGTCAAATTATGTTTTTCAACAAGAGAGTAAAGGCCAATGGGGTTTGGGTTTTTTTTTTTTTTTTTTTTTTTTGATAGGATGGTCGAGTTCATGATAAGGGCAGAGATGGAGGGTAGAGAACAGTCGTGGGTGGATGGTGATGGAAGATGACAGGTATGGTAGAGGGTGGTGAAGATGGATGAATAGGGATAATCACGCCGGAAGATCTTGCAGATCCTTCAGCTTTGATATCAAACTGATGTAGGTCCTAGAGTTAATACTTGCGTAGAGTGCTGAAATACGTGTCCGAAGACACTTTGAATTGTCAAAAGACTTTAAACACATGATGACGCATCTCTCAGAGATAAAACCCAATTCTATTAATTGATCCAAGTTTGAGAATCTCTTATCTACAATGCTATATATATAATAAAAGTAAACTTAATGCCTAAGCAAACCCTAAGCTATGAATAAAAACTTCCCTAATAACAATGTAATTATAAATTTACTAATAAAAATAATATAATTCTAATCTAATTTGAAGAGAGACCACTTGTGGGGCCTAAACTACATTACCAAGTAGTTAGAACCATGATCAAGCCTCCATCATTATATAGAGGTAGAGGGAGGGCATATGTTTCAATCCCAACCCTCAATCCTATCCATAGGTGGGATCCCAGGTGTGCCCCACAAGTGTTTTTAAATTTGAATTGATAAGTTCAAGGTGCCCGGGGGGGGGGGGGGGCGTATGCAAATGGGTCAATTTCGGAAATAGTCCATATTGGACCCGGATCCATTTCTAAATGACGGTTTTGATGCGGAACCTATTTTGTTAGTTCTAAACCCGAATCCAATAAAAGGGCCCAGATTCGGTTTCGAATTGGAGTCTGATAGGAGAATTGTGATCTAGTTTCAAAATTGATTTCGACTTCTTGTAACTTTTTCAATTTTTTTTCTTTACATTAAGGATATTGTTCAACTTGTAACACTGCATCAAGTGCACTATTGTTAATATTAAATATAAAAATGTCAAGGTAACATTGTTCTGGACTTGAACCCGTTAATGAATCGGAACCTAAAATAGGATCTAAACCCAATTTTTCATGGTTTGAAACCTTTGGGTTATTTGAAAATCGAGTACCCATTTCAGGTTGTGTAGGTGCTCTCTCCTCATGTGTGTGTGTTCTCCTTGTCCTTGCTCTTCCTGAGAGGATAACCCAAAAAAGTAAAATGAAAATAATAAAGAAGAAGAAAAGGACCTTTGTTCTTTTTCTGGACCTTTATTTTTTCTTTCATTTCCTCTTTGGCGACATTCTACTTCGTCTTTGACTTTGATGTCGTCGTCTTCAACCTCTCTTCCTTCTCCACCTGTGGCAAAACTCGCCTTCTGAGGTTGGATTAAAGTATGGCGGGAGGGAGTTCCTCCCTTCCTATCTCTGATAGTTTGGGCCATCATCTCGATGGCGCTGATCTACTATTGTAAGATCATATTTGAATCATGTTGTGTTCGGTTTGTATATGGACATCCTCTAATTCTTAGAAGATGGTCTAAATAGATTTCAATGTTAAAGAGAAAATCTGGAGACTATTCCTGTTTGTGTTCGGTTTCTCAACCTAAACTTTTTGTTTTGGAACTAATTCAGCCCCTTAGTAAAATTGCTAGTGTTATTGGAAATCCAATTTGTACGGATCCTGCTATTGCTATGGGTACAAGATATGCCTTTGCACGTGTTTGTGTAGAGGTAGGAATTGATGCCAAGTTTCCCATAGAAATTCGCATAAAATTTAAGGAGAAAGTTGTAAGGCAAAAAGTTGAGTATGCTTGAAAATCGCAAAGATTGTCAGAATTTTTAACCAAGGAGAAAAAGCTTGCCCTTTGAACTTAGGCCCAACCAAGCCAAAACACCCAAAAAAAGTGGGTCCAGAAAACAAACTGTACAAAACTGATACACCATTGCTGGATTGTCAAAAACTTTTGAGAAGAGGACCAAAATAAAGAAAAAAAAGTAACATGAAGCTTGGTAGAAGGTAAGAAATCAAAGGGTAAACAGAGGTCTCTCAACTCTAATTAGGATACATCTGAATCAAAAGGTAGCCCCAAACATCATTCCTCAATTGGTGCAAATCCTAATCAGGAAAATCGATTATCTAGTTTGTCAAACTTGGAAGAGGATCTAATGCACATGAAATTGAGGCCATTACAGCTCTAGTGTAAGCTAGCCCTCTATAATTAGGCCCAACCAAGCCAAAACACCCAAAATAAAAGTGGGTCTAGAAGACAAACCATATGGAAACTGATACACCATTGCTAGATTCTCAAAAACTTTTGCACCTTGAGGACCAAAATAAAGAAAAAGAAGTAACATGGAGCTTGGTAGAAGGTAAGAAATCAATGGCTAAACAAAGGTCTCCCAACCCTAATAAGGATACATCTGAATTAAAAGGTAGCCCCAAACATCATTCATCAATTGGTGCAAATCCTAATAAGGAAAATCGATTGTCTATATTATCAAACTTGGAAGAGGAATCTAATGCACACGAAATTGAGGCCATTACAGCTCTAGTGTTGGACAACAATCATACTAACTCTGAGAAGGAAAATTCAGCTATGCCACTTTTGCAAGGTAGACTCTATTTTCCATCCATCAAATTGATAAAAGTTTATTGAACAGAATGCCTAGTTCAAGTTTTAAAAACAAGCATGTTTCTATTGGTATTACCAACAAGGAAAAACCAGTATTCAAAAAGCCGTTCTTGATGCCAATCATCATATGGAATGTCAGGGGTCTTAATAGACCTTCCAGAGGTCAAAAATAAAATTAAAGATTTGAAGCTAACTATTATTGTTTTTTCAGATGAAAGTTAGTAGGGATGGATCTGGATTAGGAGACTCCGTCACGTGGCCGGAGATCTATGTGTGTTCTGGTGATGGAAAGCTCCGTGGATCTCTTCACCTCTTGTCTTTCTTACAGGAATGGAGAGAATAATAATAATCCAAACTCTAGGGTTTCCTTATTTTTATATAGACAACTCTCAAAGAGTCACACTTGCTAGAGACATTTTTCACTAAAAGCTCACATCCACTGATCCTATTAAGAGTCTTATTGTGGGCCCCATATCAAGTCTTACATTAAAAATGGGATTGCAATCTTTGTTGGCATCTGCCCTGCTTGATTTGTGGAACTCGTGGCATCTGGGCCACACGATTTTGTATAATTAGCTCTTCTGTTTATTCTGTTAAAAGTTCCATCTTGCTAAGTGGGTGGGAGAAGATATCAAACATGGGCAATTCATCTACTATTTATATTTAAATTCTTTGGAATCCTAGGGTTGTTCATATTCAAAACATGAGTAGAACTTCTCATATCATTCACTGTGAAGTAAAATGTGCAAATTTGGTTTTCTTCTTCTCATCATGTTATGGGTTTAACAACTATGTTCAAAGACAAGATTTGTGGCATACTATTGTTGACAAATCCAAAGTGTTGAATTACTCATGGATTGTAGTGGGTGACATTTAGTACCAAGTCAAGCTAGGGCTGGGCTTGGGCTCATGGTTTTGCTTTGGCACCATGGCATATGGACAAGATTACAAGTTTCTTGCTTTTTTGTTTGGTTTTTTTTTTTTTTTTTTGGGATTTTAACAATGCTTGGAAGGACAATTTCTAAGTACTACTTAGTAATGTTGTTTGTGAGGAGAGAATTAGTAAAATTCTGGGGGCTTTTGCCTTTGGTGATTGTTTTGACTTTTGATGCATGCACTTATTGGTGCGCATGCGCACCATAAATTTTTTTCTACCTGGACTTTCAAAACCTTTCTTCTTTTTCATCCTTATACATATTCTTAAACATAATACTCTTTTTATTTGATTTTGACAACTTTCGCTTGAAATTTTATATTGAATCTCAGATAAAATTTTACATTATTTAATGATTTATTATTTTTTAATTATTAATGTTTGAAGCAAATAAAAACGCAATTACCATCGATTAATAGGAATATTTATTTATAAAAAACTTGACTGTTATCAATATACCTAATCTTTATTTGTTTACATTTTATTTTTTATGCAGAACAATGACCGTGGGCTATGATGCTAGTTAATAATCTTAAAGCAAGCCCACTGGCGGGACCTGAGGGGACCAGTAGGGTCCATGACCCTCCCAAAATTTCAAAAACCCCCCTTTAGGTTTTCTTTATTTTTAGAAACCTTTTTACATATGGCACCCCCAAAATTTCAAAAACCCCCTTTAGATTTTCATTATTTTTATAAACTTTTTTACATATGGCTACTCTTGCCCCAAATTTTTTTTAAAGAAAAGCCTCTATATATTTTGAAAACTACATTCATTTTTTTTATTTGTTTTCAAAAAAACTTTCTAGATAGTGGACCTCAAGGAAGAATTCCTAGGTTCTCCCCTAAGTAAGCCTTATCTTCTACTATAGCAAAATCTTGACCATTGACAACAAAGGGCTTTGAATTTAACCTCACTAAAGATTCTCACAAACTTTAATCATTTACATATGTGATAGGGAAATGAGATTCATGTGTATATATAAAGAAATTCTCAAAAACTCCTCATTTAAAAAAGGAGAGTTTTTGCTCCTTTTGATATGTCTAATGAAAATTCGCCACTTGACAAATGTAATGAAAACAAATAGGGGATAGTTAATTTTAAGGATATTAGATGGCATGTATTAAAATCTCATTGGTTACAAAACTCTCTAGAAAGTTTTGTAACGTTGCCCACACACACATATATATATATATATATATATATGTGCAAATGCTAGTATACATATGTTACATGTGTGACACACTACCATCTTCGTCAGAATCATTATTTTCACACAAGTAAACAAATATATCCAATGACTTTAGATGTATTAGAACTCTTTGGGATTTTGACACATTTCTCAAAATCCATTAAGAATCAAGATATAGAACCAAATGTCTTAATATTTACTACCAATCCAATAATATTGAACAGTTCAGATCTTGAATTGAGGGTTCACAACGGTGCAAAAATTTGATTTGTAGATTGACACTTTTAACAAATTACTCAAAATCGATGAAGATTTATGCTAATCAACTTTTAGATCTTTGGTTTACTACTTCAATGAACAAAATGAACGGTTGGATTATAATTATGGGGTTCAAAGGAAAGAGAAAACATAAAAGTAGTTGATGGAGCACACCAGAATGTAATCAGTATATAAGAGACCATACTTAATAGTCTTTTTTTTTTGGAAGGGCGTGAAAGTAACTTTCATACCTATTCAAGTGTGAAATTTTTGGGTGTAAATGACCTTATATAACCATGTTTATAACTGCATAAATGAGGGCACGCAACTGTGAAAATGCATAACCATCAAGAGGAGTTGGTGTGTGTCAAGGGATTAAATTAATCATAAATGGTGGGGTGTGTGGAGATGATGGCATTCGATGATCCAAGCCGTTGATGCAGTGCTCTCCACTTTGAAATGGACTACTGACAAGAACTATGTCACCCTCACAAGTTTTATGAACAGCTCAAAGCAGAATGCCTGTTCACAGGGTCATGTCTTTCAAAAATGATGATTTGCAGGGCCAAGGAAACCATCATCTTAACATCGTTTTTTTTTTTATCATGGATACCCAAAAAGAAAAAAAAATCCTTTTTGTTGCCATGATAGAACTAGTTTAAATAGGTCAGCTGTAATCCTAACGGCTCAACCTGGGTCAAAATTTCATCAATAGCGCAAGCCCATCATTAGACCCATCAATGTAAAAAATGATCAATTATTTAATTTTAATTTAACTTCATGCAAATACATGTTCATTCTGTAAATGATGATGTCTGGTCAAAAAGGAAAAGCGGTCACAGTGCGAATAATGTCCCTCGCTGGAGGAAAATATTTTCCTACAAAAAATGCTCAATATAGGGCTCACTCGGGCCCAACTTTGGTTAATGCAACCCCGTTGATGAATGCGGTCACAATCATTGAACCTTGCATCAAACCTCTGGTTTTGCATCAAACCCAATTTTTACAATAAATGAACCTTCACTTACAAGTAGATTAAATTTCAAAAAAATGTACACCAACACACGTTACAACTTTCATCACACTCCGCTTTTTAAAGAGCAACTCTTCTCAAAATCTCAAAGGGTGTTGAGTTGAAATCCCATTCTAAGGATTCTTGTGGTTTTGGAGGATCTAGCTACATGAGAACCAAGAATGAGGAGCTTCCACACGACTCTTTGATCTTAATAATGCTAGTTTCAAGAATAAGTGATTGTCCTTTTCTTACCCTTTGTATCCAAGTGGAAACTCGGACCCTTACTGCCCAACTGGAGGGAAGACAACTAATGCATTCCACTTAAATTTAAAAAAGCTTACACTTAAACCTTTACACTTCGACCTTTGATCTTGCACCAAACCCAATTTTTACAAGAATTGAACCTTTACTCCTGGGTAGATTAATTTTAAGAAACATTTATACTTAAATTGTCATTACAATTTAAGGTTATTATGAATTACTCTTGATTTTCCACGTATTCTGTACAAACGTATGGCTATAATTCAATAAAACAACTATGATTCTATCCCAGCGTTGAAGCCAGTCCACAAACGATTAAACAGGGGAGAGGGTTCCTTTGGCCGGCTTGGAAAAAGGGTGGAGCCCACATGGTTCCGATGGATAAATCGGAATCGGTTATAACAAAACCTCTACGTTTCGGACGATACAACTCCGTAACGTGCTTTTGCTGCCACGAAGCAATAAATATACGTTAGAACTTCATAACGGCTACATTTCACTCAAATCTCTCTCTCTCTCTCTCTTCTTCTTCCTCTTCTTCTTCTTCTTCTTCTTCTTCATCTTCCTCCTCCTCCTCCTTTGTTCCAGCTCTTTTAGTCTCTACACTGCAAACAGTCTGCTTGAACAAAGACCTCTAAGCTCATCCATCAATCTCTATCCCAAAATCACCAAACTAATCCCATTTCCTTTGTGGGTTTTCTCCCATGGCTCCTACACCTACATCCAAACCAGTCCTAACCCAGTTGACTCCCTCCAAAACCCCACAATCCAAGCATCGCCTTCATACCCCCTCTCTCAAAAACACCCACCCATCTCCCAATCCGACCTCTGCTGCCAAAGAAAGCCCCCCAGCAGAGCACCCTGTCGAAGTGATTGGTCGCATTCGCGACTACCCAGATCAAAAGGAGAAGCCCTTTTCGGCGCTGAAGATATCCTCCAATGGGCAGATGGTTCGTGTGCGGACCGATATCGGTTACCGAGATTTCACCCTTGATGGGGTCTCAGTTTCAGAGGATGAAGATCTTAATGAGTTCTACAAGAAATTCGTTGATTCGAGGATAAATGATGTGAAAATGGGGGCAAAATGCACCGTTATGATGTACGGTCCTACAGGATCGGGGAAGAGTCATACCATGTTTGGGTGTCCTAAGCAGCCGGGTATCGTTTATCGGGCGCTACGAGATATTTTAAGTGGAGGTGATGAAGAAAATGGCGCTGTTGATGGAGGCTTTGGCATTGAAACATTTGTGCAAGTTGCGGTTTTGGAGATATACAATGAGGAGATTTATGATCTTTTATCAAGTAATAGCAGTGGAGGAGTAAGCATTGGTTGGCCAAAGGGGACTCCATCTAAGGTAAAACAGTCTGCATATCTCTCTGTTATTGATTCCTTGATGCAACCCCAGATTGCTTGGATGAAGCTTAGAGGATGATATGATGATGTGCTGGTCATTTCTAGAATGGGATGAAGAATTGTAGCTCTGTTTATCTGATTATTCATGAACACTACCCACTTTTTGAAATTGTGGAATACTGATTTTGACCTTTGTTCTGTTGTTGTTGGAATTTTGTCATGTTTATGATTTTTAGGGAGTGAATGTGGATGAGAAGGGGGAATGCTTTCATTTCAAATCTCAAATCTATGTATGGCTGTAAATCATGGAGGATATTGATATGGTGCAAAAAGGAAAGACAAATGAAATTCCACATGATTTGCTATCCAGTTACCACTACATCAAATTTTACATGCCTTGGATAATCATAAAGGAATCAGGGATCATCCATGCTTCATTGAAAGTTTTGAAATTTAAATGTATAAAACAAAAGACTTATGTTGTGCTTTTTTTTATATATCTTTTCAGGAAGAATTAGATAACCCAATTAGCATGATTTCAATATGTTATTATCAGTTTATCTAATTCAAAGATCTCATGAAATCAAGTCAGGATTATCAGGACCCCAAAATATGGTACTTGATTTGATCCATTCCCTCAAACAAAAATTGGGGCCATTTTTAATTTCTCTAATGAATTTTGAAACGTGTTCTTGGTCATTTATTTTTTAGGACTGTTTTGTATTGTTTCGATTGCAATGTCAATCATGACTTGTTTTCATGGCTTGTTTATGTTCCTTTTTCGCCTTTCTCTTTTCTGGGATTCTAGGTAAGATTGGAAGTGATGGGAGGGAAAGCAAAGAATGCAACTTTTATCTGTGGAAATGAAGCTGGAAAGATATCAAAAGAAGTTGCCAGAGTAGAGAGGCGAAGGATTGTTAAGAGCACATTATGCAATGAGAGAAGCTCACGAAGTCACTGCATGGTTAGTTTCTGCTCTTCTTAGGACTGATTTTTGAAATTTTGATATTGCAATCTCATTTATAGTGGATCCTTACAGATAATTTTGGATGTTCCTTCTGTGGGGGGAAGGTTGATGCTTGTTGACATGGCTGGTTCTGAAAATATTGAACTAGCGGGTCAAACTGGATTTGAAGCAAAATTGCAGGTAAGCACATTCCCTTGAGCATATTTCACTTCCGCGTGCATTTTGGGATGATAGTTCCAAAATTGAATTTTCTTTTGGCTCTCAATTAATTGAAGATCTCAATTGTTTATACCTACGTTGTCAATACAAAATTGATGTTTCCATCTAAATTGTAGACAGCAAAAATTAATCAAGGAAATATAGCGTTGAAAAGAGTAGTTGAATCCATTGCAAATGGTGACTCTTACGTTCCATTCAGAGATAGCAAGCTAACCATGCTTCTCCAGGTAATTTTTGTCTCTTGTTCATTTTTTGGTTCCAGTGGCTGTCTTTGAGAACAGGTGCCGATGATCATTTTGAAGGGCTATTTGATTGTTCCTTTTTCTTTGTTAGGATTCCTTTGAAGATGATAAGTCGAAGATTCTTATGATTTTGTGTGCTAGTCCTGATCCTAAAGAGATGCACAAAACCATTTCTACACTCGAATACGGTGCAAAAGCAAAGTGCATTGTTCGTAGTACTCATACACCAAATGCCAAGGATAAGGTCAGCTTGGAGCATTCCTCATCCACAGTTTTAGGATCAAGAATGGCTGCCATGGATCAGTTCATTCTTAAGCTACAAATGGAGAACAAGTTGAAGGAGAAAGAGCGTGATGAAGCCCACAAAGAACTTTTAAGGAAAGAAAAAGAAGTAGCAGAGCTCAGAGCTAAGCTTGAGCTGGTGGACGAAAAGGGGATGGTATCAAAAGATGAAGAGGTCAGCTCCAAGGTCAATGAGAGGACTCAGATTCTGAAGGCCGAGTTACAGAAGAAGTTGTATGAGTGTCAGCAGATGGAGAATGAGTTTGATGAATTGGGAAGGAGAATGGAAGAAAAGATCTTACAACAGCAAGTGGAGGTTGAGATGCTAAGACGACGGTTGGAGGAAATTGAAAGTGAACTATGTCATTCGACAGAGAAGGAATACAATGGTGCAGCTAATGATATTGCTGGTAGCAGCTTTATTCAACGACTTTCAGAAATTTATCCAGAAGGGGAGCAGGGAATGGTGAAATCTATGGAATTGGACATTGGAGAAGAGCTGCCTGTTCTGGGTGTGAAAGAAGTGCAAAATCAGGATGTTAATAAACCTGGCAATTTTAGAAACATTTCATCAATGAATTTTTGTGGGTGGGCTATTGAGGGAGATGATATTGGTAGGGAAAATTGTGCCAAGAGGGTTGGTTTGAGTACTGTCATTGAAGGTGAGGACGAAGAGAATACTGAAGAAGAGGAGGTGGAGAAAGAAGTTGTCGAATTCAAGGTCTCATCTTTTCGTGACAAGACTGATGGTTTTAGTGATACCAATATATGCCATCCTCTAAATCTTGTACAGACGCCTGCATCTTGTGTCAGAAACATAGGTGAAAAAAATTGTAGCAGAAAGAGATCAGAGAATGCAAAAGATGCTGCATCCGCTCGAAGAACAAGAATCCAAAACATTTTCATGCTGTGTGGGAACCACAGAGAGCTTGGTCAAGATGTTGGATTCCCACGACCTTCCAAGAAAAGATCTGAAGCTGCTGACACTAGATCACCCCCATTGGTGCCCAGTGATGAATCTGTAACAAAACCAAATTTGAAAGAACCATCACCACTTCAAACTGTTCCACAGCCAGAGCACAGATCATTTGCTAGTTTCTTAGCAGAAGGAACTGCGAGAAACAACAGCATCGAAAGCCCAAATTCAGCACTCCTGGAGCCACTTTCATCACTGAATATTGCAGATGAACAGAAATTAACCGACTCCCAGTTGAGCAAAAAATGCAGTTCTGCTGAAAAACCTCTAAAATTGAATAAAAACAGTAGACCCAATGATGAAGATGGACTACTTGAGGTGTATGTGAAATGGGAAGCATCAAAAGAAAATCCTGGGAAATTCAAATTCATTACAAAGCTAATGGTGCTCAAGAATTCTAGTCTTGCAGATTTGAGGAAGCTGATCGAAATTCATCTTAGCAAGGGCAATAACAAACAAGAATTTACCTTTCTTATGCTTGGGGTGCGTTATCTTCTTAACTGCGTCTGTCTGATTGCTAAATTTCAGCCTTTACTGTCATACCATTTCATGCATATTCAAGTAGTAGCATATTATATTACTGATCAAAAGTGCCACAACCCAATTGAACTGCAGAAAGGCCACTCATATTCAATGATGCAAGAAACTTCGTTCACTAACCTAATTTTATGGAACATAAATATTATGGACAAAACTCCGCCAGTTTTTGCTGCTGGTCCCAAGCCCGGATGAAGGAGGATGGTTGCATTAAGTAGGTTGACAGCCAGTATAAAACTTTGTCACAACCCAAACATGAATTCCGAGATAACAATATTCAAAATAGAATAGAATAGAGAAACAGAATTCATGTAGCCAACCCCAACATGGTTGGGATAAGGCATGATGATGATGATGATGATGATAAATATTATGGACAAATTTCAATTCCAGCATTTATTGTCATACCATTTCATGTATATTCAAGTAGTAGCATATTATGTTATTGATCAAAAGTGCCACAGCCCAATTGAACTGCAGAAAGACCACTCATATTCATTAATGATGTAAGAAACTTAGTTCACTAACCTAATTTTATGGAACAATTGGAAACATCTGAGTTTCTTTGATCTTATGACAAAATTTACCTAGTAGCTACCACCAGCTCATAAATATTATGGATAAACATACAATGATATAGATCTATGTGCATGTCAGCACATCATGAGTATATGATGTTGTGTCTACAATATATGCGGTTACCCATATGATACATACATGTATGCTATAATGCAATTATTTTGCATTTGCCTGCTCATTCTCTTAGACGCATTGCGGTTTTTATCTGCAGGATCCTACTGGTGCTCCTGTGGTAAATGAAAAAGAAGCGACAATTCAAGCCAGCAAATTACCAATTTGCAACAGCCATATAAATAGCCACCTTGCTTGCTTGCGTCCTATCAAGAAGGCAATCCAACGGCCAAACCATCTTCCATTTAGCTCACTGGAGAACAAACTTTCAGCTGTCAATGACTGATCAAGGCAAAAGCTTTTCACCCAGAACTGGCTTCAGCTCAACTACTTTTGTTAAGGGGTTGCAGATTTAGAAATGAAGCATATATGTACCTGTATATTCACATGCACAGATTAGCACCTGTGTAAGCAACTTGAATTCAACTTGGTGTTGGTTTTTTTTTTTTCAATTCCTTTCTTTCTTTTTATTTTGTCCCTGCAAGTTTTGTATTCTACCTTAAAAATGTGGTGTTTTTCTTTCTGTTCTTTTGAGGTCTTTGATGTGGAGATAAGAGGTCATTTTTATGGTGTTATTCTTTCTGGGCTTTTAAGGTTTTTGATGTGGACATGAGAGATAAGAGGGACCTGTAATTATTTACTTTATTATTAAAGATTTATTTTTTGAGAAAATTTCAGCTGACATTGGAAATATCAAACTGCTAATTATTGTATGGAAGGAATGGATCCTGCTAATTATGTGTCATATGGAATACAATTGATTCCCTCTAAATTTGCTAGCAACACAAAAAGAGGCAGGAACTGAATGTCCTCAAACATCGAGAGTAGTGGAATCCATTTTCATGCATATTAGTAGAACTGCATGTCCTCAACATCAAGACTAGTGGCATCCATTTCATGCATATTAGTAATTTAGAGTGCTGATCTGATGGACTGTTTATGGATGGAGCATGGCATCTCCAAACTTGGCACTGGAATCTATCCTTATTGGGCACACAAATCAATGCTCAGGATTACTTTGGCTCCCAGATCACATTATGCATATTAAAATGCTTCAATTGCTCAGGATTGCTTTGGCTTCCAGGTCACATTATGCATATAAAATGCTTCGACTGATTGAAATTTGAATTTCAGCCACCCCAAACAGAAACCTGTTCTACAAAAACAAAATAAATCCATATCATTGTGTTGGCTTTTAGTCAACTAACCATGCAAGCTATTAGCTGAGTATGAACAAAAAATATAATCTCCAGATGAGGAATTACACAGTATTTTTTTTACAAACCATGTGAATTTGTCAACTCTGAATTTCTTCTTCCTCTTTGGGTTTTGATGCTGGAGGTTGCTCCTCAGTGTTCTTTGCTTCGGAATCTGAATTAGCCGCAGCTTGAGCTCTGGATCTCAATGGTCTTGTTGACCTGCCATCCGATGATCTGTTGGACTTCTTCCTCCGTGCGTGGTTGGGTGCCCCAGAGGAGGAATCTTTTGTGGTTGAGATGGAGCTGGATTTCTGGCCCTGTCGCCTTGGTTGTCTGGGCAAGTCAGAAGCTTCTCCAGTAGAAGTGCTGGGGGAACTACTGCCAGACTGGTGGCACCTCAATGCCTTGGGTGCATCGGATTGCTCATCATTTGTGGAGTCCTGATTTTGGTGGCGCCTTGACGACTTTGGACGCTCTGGGTCCCCATTAGACTTGTGGCGCCCTGAAATGGGAAAAATTCATGCAGCAAAATGACATTATAAATTGCAGTTTACATTTTGAAATTTCAGACACGGATGAAATGCAACTAGTTGAATTATAGGACCCCAAGTGCAAGTGTGACTGTTGATCTGATGGACCCCATGGTAGATTGGTGATGCTCCAAAAGTCAACTGGATTGACTTCTTGTCCTTACATCAATGGCCTACAAATAGATGCTTACGAAGAAAACACGGAATTTACTGATAAAAATATACGGCAGCTATCAAGATGAATGTGCCAAAAATCAAATAGTCATAAATTCCATGGGGTCAAGTGCATCATAAATTCCATGGGGTCCATTAAATCTATAATCTAGGCCAGCAGAACATGGCCCTTTGTACTGAGATAGTGGCATGGCTAGGAACCTTACACTTCCTAATATGTCCAATACTCTCAATTTGATCATTGCAGTCTCAACTTCAAGTCAAATGACAGGTTCTCATTTGCCATTGCATTTGGGATCTAAATCCCGTTTTGTTTCAAAAAAAGGTTGAGTTGGACCTAACAGTTGACCTTATGTACAGGGATGCTTAATATTATAGAAATAAACAAGACCGGGAAAAAATCCTGACCCTGCTGCTCCTTAATTTCTGCTGGGGTACTTAGAGGTGTTGTCGAAAAATCCTGCGTTGTCGGCTTGTGCTCGTTCATCTGCACAGGTTAGATGAACAACATATCACCAAATCTTAAACAAACTAGGATGTTAAATCTTTTGATCAGGACATGAACTGGCCACGTTTTCAATGAGCCATAACCCACAATCCACTCATCGATGATCATTACCATTCAATCAATGATTCTAGCCCAATGCTTGCTAATGCTCCATTTATGTATTTAATCAAATGAGTTTGTGCTGGACCTCAGGTGGAATTGTTTCCTGTGGATAGTAGACCGATGGTGGTATCCAATCCAGACAGTGAAAGACTAGAGGCAAGCACCGTATACTTCATTCATATCTTAAACCCACCATCAGATTCTCCATGTCTTAAGGAGCTAAAAACTCCTTGAACATGCTCAGTTTAGGATACACCTTAAACATGAAAAAATCATGTGATGTTAACCTGAACTCTTTCAGTTTAAGAGTGCAATCACAACCATGAGATAATGGCAGTTGGCACATCCCTTTGGGGCCTTTCTTAGGCAATGAATAATCCAAAAGTTGGCTCATTGATTTGATATGGTATGAAAACTAGTTGGCGATTCAGTTATAATTCATGCTCCCAAACCTAAAAGAAATGAATAAAATATTAGAGAAAACCCTACCCAAGTTGGAGTTGTGGTTGTAGATGGACCCCCATCCCATCCTATGTGAGCCACGTGCTTTACGTCTGTGGGGTGACCAATTTGCATCTCTTGCTCTTCTTTACCAGGTTCTGTAACAAAATCAAATAAAGTTGGTCTCTATTCCTGTCCTTGCTAATTGAACAACATTCAAATGACCTCACTTTAAAGTACCACAAAATGAAAAATGTAAAGATTCTCAACAAGGACTTAAAAATTAGGGTAACATTTGATCGATTATTTACATTCCTGCTAAAAGTACAGTGGAGAATTGTATATACAGTAGTCTTATTGATGTTTTGAAGGATATGGAGGGAAAAAAAAAACTTTATGCACTTTTGCAGTGTCAATCAGTCTAATTACAATGCTGGCCTCACTGGGCTAGTTTAATATGCCTTTGTAGCCTTGGATTGAGATTGGGCCTCTATCAAGGGATTATACATGGGAAATCACATACCAAATATTTGTGAAATATATCTGAGGCCTTTCAGAAGGCCCTTCACCTTCATCGTCATATGGGGTGGAATCACTGGTTTGGCCAACAGTGCATCCATCGAATTCTTTCGCCGATGACCCTCTGTGTCTGGATGAGGAATATAAAAAGGAAGAAGAGAGGACAGCAGAAAAATTAGAAGATTATATGTAATGTGTTTACCAATAATAACCAAAACATGGTTTCAAAACTTGGTCCTGGAGCCAATATTGCTTCCACATCTGAACCATTCCATTTCATCCCCCTATTATTACTGTCATTGTTCTTGTTATTCCTTCACAAGAGATTCAAATTCATGCACCAACACACTACATGATGTCCCTAACCAGCTAAACTACTTTCAGGGATCTTTGATTTTCTTTTAAATTTGTTGAGAACAAAAGAAAAATGAAATCCTTTAGTCTTAATTTTTTTTAGGGTGTTTTAGAGAAAGGTTAGCCTACATGATATTATAGTGGAAAAATGTTTTAAACATACATTCACATTTCAGACCATTGAAAAAAAGAAAAAGGAAAGAAAGAGGCAGCAAAGTTTTCTATCTGATTGTTTGTTAAAGTTCTGGTTTGGAATATCGAAATACAAACATTATATACCATACTGCAAATTAACAATGGTCCGTTCGCCAAATTCATGTTGAATTCCAAGTAATAAATGGTGAAGAAGGCTCTATCAAACATGTATTAATGAGGTAAGGAGTGAACGATCTAAGGTGAAGCATACATGGAATCATTATCTTCCTAAGATTTAATTTTCTAGAGTGATGAGTGGTTAATCATTTCTCATCAAAGGATATATTATTCGATTGCCCCTTTTGAATCCTCATTTTTAATCCTTCAATTTTAGCACCTTCAATAGAAAATAGCAAGAATCCAATACTGATTAAATGACCAGGCTAACCCCAAAAAGAAGTGAAAATGGGAAATTTTCAAAATATCATAAAAAATGGTCAATCAATTTAAGTTTTTGAATAATTAAAGATGAAAAAAGTTGGAACCACTCATATGAGAAGAAGGGCAAAAACCAATTAGCAATGCATAATCCAAACATGGGTACTCTTAAAAACACAAACCTTACCTCCGGAGTCATGTATTCCATCACTCTGTGCAGTTTCAGATGATTTTACTTCTGAAAATCCATTAGATTTTCCCACCGAACCATAAGACTTGGAAGACATTGTATAATCTTAGTGAATTATCCTTAGCAAAAAGCAAGAAAAGACATAGACCATCAGAGATATCCAAAAATTTTCGCTGCAACGATTACTAAGAGAGGAATGAATGGAAAGAGTATCTATTAGAATTGCATATTCTGTTTAAAGCCAAGCTTTTGGTCGATGTTCTGAAGGCCATGGGCTGTCTTTGCCAGATTAGAGTTCATTAAGAACCATTGGAGGTCCGTTTTCTTAGTGCAGAATTTGAATTTTTGGTGAGGAAAAGAAAGGGTGGAGAGAAGAAACGGTTGAAATTTCCAATTTTCAGCCAATGGTTTCTTTGAGAGAGAGAGAGAGAGAGAGAGAGAGAGAGTTTTAAAAAACCGTTATCCCGGAGAGAGAGTTTTAAAAAACCGTTATCCGGGACCGGGTCAAATGGTTTGGGGCCAAATTGAGCCACCCGATGAAAAATTAATAGTGAAATGACTGAAATGCCCTCGAGATGTAGATTAGGGCGGGTGATTCGTTTTGGGTGGAGTGGTAAATAGCAATGGTGGAGTTTCACGCAAGAGGTAGCTTGTGAAAATTGCAGTGAAGACACTGTGGTTGAGCAAAATGGAAAGACTGCCCTTAAAATTGTGCAAAACTTGGAACATCTAAAACTTCATTTGGGTCCAGGGATCAATGATTGGGGTCTAGGCTTTGTTCAATAATGGTCACTTGAAAGAATTGTGGTTGACTCGTTTTGTACCAACCAATGCCTTCCTTGTGGGCCCATCTAATTCTTGTATGGAGGATTTTTGAATTTTCAAATACAGTGAAATTTTTGAATCATCCCTTCCACTCTTTTTAAAAAAATTCTACAAAAAAGTAGAAGAGTTGAAATTTCAAAATTTTCAAAGGTCATTTGAAACCTTTATAAAAATTTAAAAATTTAAAATTCTTGTAAATGAATATGGCATTTGCAAATGCTTGGCAAGTCATCACATTATATCATGAATTTTCTAATATACTAATATATATATTTTTAAATTCTAGTAATGAATTGAGCGAAAGGCAATGATTATATGTATTTATGTTTCATATCCCTTTTTTGGTTGATCATAAGGACACAACTCTGCATTTCAATGATTAGCAAAACTCCTTTAGATGGTTTACAAAAATAACCCTCTAATTTTTAGTGATTATAGAAAACTACTTGATGTTGATAATTTACAAACGCACACTGGCTTTTCCCACAATTACAAAAAGATTCTTTTGATAGGCTATTAAAAAATGCACCCATTCTTATATCAGTAGCTGCAGAAACTCCTCTATTAAAAATTTGCATATATACCTCCCTATTTCTTGAAATTACACAGACATTACTTACAGAAAATTTTCAGATAAACCCCTCCTTTTATGATTATAAATACACTCTTCGATCCCAGGCATATAGGTAGTCTCGCAGGTTATGTACAATCTCAATTCGGATTTTAAAAGTGCGCTGCACATTTGTACCACGACATCACTGTCTTCTTTTCTAGTCTTTTTTTAGGTTCATAGAAGAAGAACAACGATCATTTTACACATGCAAATGCATATGCAAGTAGCTTATTTGGTGTAACATTCAATTCAATATTCAACTCATGACAGGCTCTATGTAAATTGCTTACTTGGTATGATAGGCAAGCCAAAGGCTGTCAAGTATTTATTTCTACTCTTATGTCAATGAAAAATTTGGACTCCAAGCTCCAAACCTTTCTACATCTACATCGTATGGTGACATCTTGTTTTATGAGCCCAAGGCCTATTCTTTTAATAAAATTTCTAACAAGAATTTTATGTGTCAAGGATTTTTGAATATGATGTGACATCTTATTTCTTGGTATTTCAAAAGACCATGTTTCTTCGCAAGCATTTTAAAATTCCACTCACCTAAAAGATCTCTTTTATTGTGTTAGAATTTAGAATTTCCATCCTTTTTGCCTTTTGGTGGAATTTTTGAATGCTCAAATATAAAGGAGCATTCTGGAATTCTACTATGTCTGGAAATTTAGAAATTCTACAGATAGAAATTCTCCAAGCGCCTGTTCTTTTGTTAGAATTCATGTTTGGGGAATTTTGAAATTCCCAAACATCATGAAATTTCTGGATACTCCATTATATTTGAGCATCCATAAATTCCAACAAAAGGTGAAGGAGGTGAAATTTTAAATTTTTAAGATGTTATTTGAGTCCTTTCAAGTGACTGGAATTTAGAAATTCCTATAAATGAATATGACATTTGAAAATGTTGCCTGACAAGCTATCACATCATATCCCCAAAACCCTCTACGTGTAAAAAAACGCCTTCAGAAATTCTTCTAAAGAAACAGGGCTTGAGTTCCAGCAAAGAAATAGGCCTTTATGCGTTTACATAAGAAAATTGATCACCGCACCTCTTTTATTAACCTAAAAAGAGATCATGAATAGGATAAGGAAGCTCTCTTACTAATGTACAGCCCCCCTAAATCGTACTAATCTTGATATTCATGAGGCTTTTATTAAAGGAAAATTAGTTGTGACATCTCAAACCATGAGCATTTCATCAAAACAAAGGCATTAAAGTCTCCGTTATCATTTTTTGCAATAATTTGAATCCCTATTGCTATTTGGCATTTAGCAAAATTCCTTATAATATTTTGGTAAAAATCGCCATATGCTAAGAGTTGAGGAATATTTTTTGAAAGTTGTCCAATGTTATTACTATACATTGAAGACATGGGTTACTAACAAATGCTTGGACATGAGGAATGCACTTAGAGCAAGATACTATACGAAGTTCTTCTGTCCCAAATCATGAAAAACACAAGATTGTAAAAGCTGAAATCAAATGGTAAAATTATACCTCCAAAACCGGCCCCGAACCAATATGATCATCATGAGTGAGGCTTGCTATATTATAATTTGGAAGATAATGTGAAAAGACTTACAACCTATCCTTTTTGGCAGAAACAAAGGGTGTATTCTTAACGTAATTTTTGGAAGGCTGATATTTTCAGCATTTAGTTGACGCCGTTGGCCTTTGACTGCGAGAAGGGGAAAACACAGTGAGCACTTGCCTAAGGACTTGTTTGTGCAAATGCACTTCACTTGGCAGAAGTGGAGCAGAAAATAGTTCAGTTTTCAGCAGGCACGTTTTGTGTTTGGAGCAACTCTCTTTCATCGAGGGGAAGCACTAAAAAATACATTAATTTCCTCGCTACTAAAGGAGGCATGTTCAATGGGAGTCTGGATCCTCTGGTATTTCCCCAACGGTGATGGTGAGTGGACCACTCATGGTCCACCGCATCAGTGCATGCTAGGCTACTCGACGGTGATGTGGCGGACCGTGAGTGTTCCACTCACGGTCACCGTTTTTCCCAATGAACGTCGGACAATTATTCATCTAAGCGCAATTCATTCAATGGGGGTCCTAGGAAAAGTATTACTGCAGAAGAGGCAACATGATCCTTTTGCAATAAAATCCACACAAATATGTTTAAGGTGCAATTGTATGACTGAGAAAATTCCATGACAGTTTCTTATTCTAGTCTTCAATGGAGAAGCCCATTATTACATTCCTTGGTGTGTAACATTTTTATTGCTCAAAAGGAAAACAATGAATTGATTTTATTCAAAAAGAAAATTTTGATTTCTCATGGGAGGGGTTGAAAACCATGTTCCACTTGCAAAGGCACCCTAAATTTGGAGGTGGGTAGCAACCTCTTCCTTTGATTTGGTGGGGACTCTAATTTCTCTCTGTGGTGACAATCGTAAAGAGTCCTGAAACAATCTTTTCTTGTCCATCTGTTCGTGGGCCACAAATGAACTGATTGCCAAATCTGGTAGATCTTAGGGGATCTCCTGTTTGAGGTTACCCCTTCAATCAACGGCTGGGTATCAGAGCACAGCCCTTGACACACTGTAAAACCGCCAGAACCCCATATGCCGAAAAAAAAAAAAAAGAGATGAGTCCACAATCAAGAACAGATGCACCTATTTATTTTTTTATCTGCAAAATGAATGGAGTAGTATCAACTATGATGGAAACACAATTGATTGCATACAAGTAAAATTTACCTTAAGAGAATGATCATAACCATGTGATTGGAGCACTACTCAATATGGAAAGAATTTTGCTACATACATCCAACATTAAGGGACGTCCACAATGTGGGGTTCGTGCTTGACCAACCCTCGAAATTAATAATGACAATTGTCATAATGATGATGTAGTTTGATTGCAATTGATCTCTCTTCTAGATTAAAAAAGCCAACGATGACAATGAGTAGTTCGATTAATGATTAAGAGAACCCAAAAAAGAAAAATAAATAAAAAGAGAAACAAAAATAATATATTAAAGAATTTAAGTGATATGCTGAGAAGTTACAAGTTCAGTTAGATAAAGCCAGCATGGGAGAATAATTGATTTTTTTTTTTTTTTGGTGACATACATGACAAATGATGAAATAGGGACAGCTCCCAATCTCAATGATTCAAAACTCCAAACCCATCAACATCCCAAACATTACACCTCATCTCAAACGCAGCTGTACAAACCTATTTACACAAAATACATAAAAGGAAGTAATCATCAAATATGTTGGAAATTAAGAAACTTATATTTGTACAAAAAACAATTTGTTCAAAACTGCTCCATTTGCTGATGCGCCTGTTGAATTGACATCATGGTTCGGATAAACTGCACATCTACGGCTATGGTTTCTTAGTCTGCAGGTGGCAACACAATCATTAGTAATTTAACAGTAATTTTCAGAAGTGGAGGCTACAACTAATTGAATTCCCAAAAGTTCTATAAATAAGAACTTGAACACTTAAAACGTGAAAATTAAGAAGATGATAATGTCATATTTTTAAAATATAAGGGAAAAAAACCAAAATTGAGTACCAGGCGTAGTATTATAGTTATGAAGGAAAGCTTTAAAAACCAGATCAGAGGCAGAGGCCTTCAATAGTTTTTAAGTCCATACGAGACCACTGATGGTTCAGCTGATAGATGTAGGTTCAATTTGGTCCAATCATAACACCAATTGAGATAAAACTAAGAAAAGGATCTGGTGTGAGTAGCAAGTTGTTTATGCTTTGATGGTTTTGAAGAATTTTAGTCATGAGTTTTGTCCAGTGGGGACACCGATCAGAATGAAAAAGGCACCAGTGCTCAAGTCGGCTCCAAGTAAACTCAAAATTTGGCCTTCTAGACCCCCTTCATTTAAAATTTCTTAGAGAACTTGCCTTGTTTAAGTACTTTTTGTGAAGCTTCAATGCCTCATTGCACACCTTCTTCGCATCTAAGTTTCCGGTGATGTCGTCCAATATCTGGTAAAAGAGTCCGATAGTAAGATAAATGCAGGAGAGAGAGAGAGAGAAAGAGAGAGAGAGAGAGAGAGAGAGAGAGAGGACCTTAACAACATCATCCAGGCCATGTGCCTCTCTCATCAGCCGCTTGTGCTTCTGCTCAAGAACACTAGCAATAAGAAAGTGGACTGTGGATCCTTAGCTCCGGTCTTTGCATATTTCCTCTCAAATTTCCCACACTGCTTTAGCATCTTATCATTTCCCTTTATTCCCATGCTTGGATCAGCAGCAAGACTGGCTGAGTCCTGATATAGAGAGAAGATGTTTGGATTGTACTCCATAGCCCACATCAACTGAAAATATTTCAATGTCAACCAAGTATCCAATATAAAGGAAAAAAAAAAGAACATGCAAGAGCCTTCCATGAGCAAAGTTATAGCTACAATATAGTAACGTGAATAAAAATACAGTAATATGGGTTTTTTCGAGATTCAAGTTTCTGAAAGACACTTCAAATAAAGAATGTCTTAACAGAGATACAAAAGCATGACTTGATTGAAAAAAAAAGTGCATAGCTTGTATTATATGAAAGGAACAATGTCCTATAGCAACAATTCAGACTCAACGCGATAAAGAAATACCGTGGTGACTGATGAGAACTGATTGAAAAGGGTCTAGCCGTCTAGTATAACAGTATAAGCTTCAAGCTTGTAGAAACTCCAGAGTTTACATTAACTATGGTTGTGCATTAAATGATGAAAATTGAAAACTATTTCCTCCTTCAGAAACTATTCAAACTCAATCGAAGAAAGAAAGGAACTTTCCTTTAAAAATAACAACAAACTATGACAAAAAGTTTAATAGGTGTGAAAGGAATTGTATACATTCTAAAAAATATATATAAACAACTTGCCAATGCATGCTTCAAGCTTCCAAAGAATAGGGGTGAAAGGAATTGTGTACATTTTTTTACTCGTATTTGTTAGCAGTTCTTTAGATTTAATGAAAAAAAATCAATCACTCAAACTCAAAAGTGCTTACCTCCCAAGGGTACATTGAATCCACAAATGAGAATTCTCTGCGGAAGAGAACCATTAACATGCGAAATGCAAACAAATACTCTCCGCCATCCAGGTTTTCTGCCATTTGATAATTCTCTGTCAGGATCTCAGGACTAGTTTTTAACAAGGAGACCTTTACAAGGAAAGAATAGATGCAATGACCAGCAGGAACTAAGAAAGCCAACAACAAAAGTTCAATAAACCCTTAGGATCCAGTATTAGCGAGGACCAAAACCAAATGAGAAGAAAATCTTCAAGAAAAACATGATATGAAGAACTCTGACAGTTTGACAAGTTTCACAATGTTAAAAATGATTGACAGTAATCATCATTGTTAAAATTCTAAGATTTAGGATACCAATCCTTTGATTCATATAAAATCCTAGGGGAAAAAAAAGATTCATATATACATATACATATATATATATATATCAATGAATCCATTTAAAAGTAACTCTTGCAATTCAAGTGTGGATCTTACAACTCAATACTTGTGTTAAATCTAATGACTCAAGTGATTCATTTGGGAGGTAATAGCCACAGTTGAATGGATAATTTTAGTCAGTTTTCATCCTTTTTTTTCATTGTTTTTCTGTTTCTATTTTTAAAAGGACATCAAATGATCAAGAAAACCTCCTAGATATTCTACAAAACTTTTAAGAAAAATAAGGAAATAAGCAGGTGATGAGAGGCTAGAGCATTTGACATTTCTGTTAATTGTTTTTCATCTTTTTTTACTTTTTCATAAAACAATTTCTCCAACTTCAGGTAATGTATTCTAACAATGTCACATTCATGATTATATTTGTTTTAATTTCATAAGAACAAAAAATTGAAAGTCATTTATTTCCTCATAATGCTGATTTTTAAACATATTCAACTATTCGCACAAATATTATTTATGATATATTGATGTGTGTCATGATGTCCTTCATATGATTGTATCATAGTCTCATTTGTCACTCTATTGATTTTGGTATGGGATGGAAAATGGATGATTTGTGAATCGCCACTGTGTTTCTTATTTTTAATTTTTTACTATTTTTCCATTTTTTATAAAAACATAAAAAGCCACAATTCACTATTCAATTTGACTCAACCCCTTGATCTATTGGTGATACTATCTTAATTTTCAGAACAATGCCTGTAACTACATATAGAACTATGCCTATAGATAAAGATTTCTTGTACCTATGAAGCATTCTATCAATCCTTGTTATCAATGATTTACTTTCATTAATAATACAAGTATCTTTTTTCTTCATCGAGAATAAAGCCATGAAAGGGTTATCAACACAGAAAATAAGGTAGTGACCGACTTGTCTTTAACACATAAAATCTAGTCCTTTAAAGCATTCCATTACCATACCTTGAGGCAACCAAACATTGAGCTGCGGTACATCCTTCTTTTTTTCTGGCATTCATGTCTAGTTCTCTCTCATAAACATGTTAGCTGTTCTATAGGTTTACTTTCTTCCTCTAAGCTTCATAACTAATAATGACTCCATCAGGCTGATAATTTTACAATAGCAGTGCATTCTTGTTATCAAAGGGGTATTTACAAACAACTGTAAAAGATGGTTAGTCTGAACTTATCTTGCTACTTGATGAATTGTCAGTTTATCACATTCTTCTTAACCCATACATGACATGAAGAGGAACTTAAAACCCATCAGGACAATTTGGTTGGCACCTGTTATATCTACCACGATATGAATTTATTTCAGACCTGATGGAAGAAAAAAAAAAAAACAAATCTGGAATTGCCATCTCCTTTACATCCTTTTCATTAGCTTCCACGGATAAAATTTTCCAACTTACACAAGGATTCAACAACAAAACAAAGCTATAGCTGGCAGAACAAGAACTAGAAAATCTAATTAGTTGTAATGAGTCATACCTAAGTGCTGATGAAGCTTTGGATCAACAACTTTAATAATTGATGATAGTGTAGTCAACTGTGACTGAACTCCAATAGAACTTGTCGAACATCTAAAATTTTCCCTCTTTAAAAATTTCAAAATGTCAGGGTAAGACACATGGAAACTAGATTATTATAGAAAAGGAAAGCCAAAAGATAGAAAAAAAGTCAGAGACAAAAATCAACAAACTGATAAAGTTTTGACTGGAACATTCACTCGATTTTAAAAATAAAAGTCAGCAATGTCAAGTCCGACCAACCAATACATTGGGAAACCATTCAAATCAAAACCCACATGCGCCTACCCATGTGATATGTGCATGCCCACTCAACCTAGGGGAATAATGCATTTCTTAGGGTTCAAACTTGTGACCTAGAATTGGTTCTGATACCATGTCAAGTTCGACTAGTCAATACATACTGAAAGCTTAGGCTGACAGCATAGTTTAAAAAATCAGCCGAGTCTAAGTCCGAGTTGAGTCGCATTTACTCGGACTCGAAACATGGGACTCGGCCTAGTCTCCATGGGACTAGGCCAAGTCAACTTAGACTTGGTCATGACCGAGTCAAGTCTCGAGTCTGATTTTTTAAACCTTCGTGGATAGGAAGCGTTAGACAAATCTACTTAACAAGCAATGGACCAAATTGGGGTGAAAATAATTATACATACCATCCCACACATTATATGTTCAAAACACCAAAAAGCATCTACTTCATTTTCAAGAAGAACTATCATTGGAGAGCACAGATCATTCATTCCTGCTCAAGAGATATTTGGAAGATAACATATCAATACAAATTATGTATTAATATTAACATCTGCACATGCCTGAATTTCCATCAGAGAATCAACAGCCCACTCACCTTGGCAGTAACCAATGTCCTTGTCTACCCATGCATAAAGAGATAAAATGTCCCAAAGCTTTACATCGTTTTCTTTGTTCTCGTAGAAGACTAGTGCTCTATCCGTGTGAACTACATCCAAACCTAAAGTCTCCATATTAATATACCAACCATTGTAAGCACAAAGGTTAATTAAGAGTAAGTGCAAACCAATTCATCAAGAAAATAGTAAATATTGTAAGGCTGTATTGGAAAAGCTTGATATTGTAACACTCTGAAATGTATACATATTTCATTTACTTATGTACATGTTTTGGAGATGTGTATGCTTAGAGGATGTGTGGATTCAAAAGAAAGGAAGAACTAGGAATGAGCACCTATAAGGAAGCTCATGCACGGGGATTGTGGGGGGGTGGGGGGGGTTGTGATATCAAGGAATGTCATTTGAAATGGTTTGGGATGTACACATAAGACCAGAAACAGCCCCTTTATGACATACTAAAGGGTTAACATTTTGAAAGAAAGAAAAGCGGAACTCCGCTCATTTTGAAATAGTTCGGGATGTACACAGAAGACCAGAAACAGCCTCTGTATGACATACTGAAGGCTTACATTTTCAAGGAACTAGGAAAACGGGAAGAGCACTAATAAAGAACTATAAATTGAGGTAGTGTGCAAAGGCATGATTATGGAGCTAGTGAAAACAATGTTGTAAATAGGGTCGCTGGAAAAGTAGATTTCACAAAGTTGACCACATATAGGTGGGAAAGGCTTCAATGACGAGAACATGATGATGATGATTATTTCAAAAATGTGTATGTATTCATGTATGAAATGAGATTTTAAATATGTTAGAGATTTCAAAAATGTTTTATAATATTTCATCGCAGAAATATTCCAACAGTCATATTAGCAAATACAATTGCAAATCTCACCATTGGTTTCTGTTAGAAATAGCAATACTTAAGTCTTCAGTTCACTAAGAAGCTGAATGTTTTGATATTAGAGTATTTTGTCAAAAAATAGATATCTTGCAATATTCTGTTCTCTGTCTAAAACATAGCCTAAACAAAGTGGTTTTCCTGATGAATACAAGACTTAACAGGATATATCATAGCATTTATCATCAAAAGAACTGATTATACGACATGATGACATGCACATGAGAAGTGTTGATGTTATACCAATTTGATGCAAAATAAGTTTCCACTGAATGACTCTCTTGTCCAAATCCATTCCGTCATCAAATTTCAGGAAGCCAGCTGCAGTGGGATCATCACTTGTAGTTGAAGAATCCTGGATGGGCTGGCCATCATTACTAATGATAGGCACAGTAATAATCCTTCCATTACCAATGGTTGGCACCATGTTTTGGCATACTGCCTTCAAAATGCCATACTGCTCCCTGCTATGAGTCCATACTGCTCCCTGCTATGAGTGATGTAAACTGGTCAGTAGTATTGCATTCAAGAAACACCAAAAAGGATTTTCAAAGTAAATAAATAATCATAGGGGTTAATGCCAAATGCCTTTGCATGAAATTTAAGTAAAGATTGAGATAAGAAAAAAAATTATTGTATGGTATATTATGGCACAAATCTCTAATGTCACAGGCTTGGAGAAAATGCCATAATCTGAAGATAATTGACATGGCAGAGCTATGTGATCCTCTCCTAAGAATTTGCATAATCCTGAGAACCTTAGGTCTTGAGTTTCAACATGTCAGGTCTTCACAATTTGTTATCCAGCCATTGATCTATGAGCTCGTGATGCAAGCCCTAGCATTAGGGCTTGTGGGGTTGTAGAAGCACATGTCCTAGGACACTTCAAAACATCTTTGCAGAGATCATAAATGAGGATGCACCTCAATGGGAAAACCCAAAATTCTATTAATCAAGTCTCTGAATATCCATCTCCTACAATGCCATATAACAATCGGAAAACATAACTTATAGCCTAAGAAACTTAATTAATCTAGGAAACTAAATAAATTAAGAATCTAATCCTAATCACAACTCTTTTAAATAATTTAGGAAACTAAAGACATAAAATTTCTAATTCTACTTAGGCCCTACACATGTGGCCATTGAGGTCGATCCGACATCAGCTCCACTATTGATAGAACATTCCCCAGAAATGAATTAGATCCTGATTTTATTATTTTAAGATTTCATTTGTTCCAGTGACTATCATGAACCATATGATCTTCTGCCTATTGGAACCAAAGTAAGATATCACTACCTTCGACGAAGCCTCAACTGAGCTCGCTCATCATAAGTGCTCCGGGGATCATAGCAACCCAATAAAAATTCCCAAACTGTTCCCTTGATGCATGGAAGTACACCCTGACCGGGACAGAAAAAATAAATAAAAAATAAATAAATGCAGAGAATAGATAGAATAGTTTCATAGCATGTATTGGCTATATGTAGCCCACTGGATCTGTAAGATCATATTTGTTGCTTGGTCAATTTTTATTTCTCAAATAAAAAATGTTTTATATAAATGAAAAGAAACCAAAATGCATATGGGTTTTCTATGAAAATTACTACATTTACAAATACGAGGTGGTTGATACTTCATACCCAAATTATGCTATATGCATTAACTTCCAATAGGAAACTGCAATCCTGGAAATTGTAAATGTCCTTGCCATTTCTTTAAGTTAAGTCAAGGGTTAAGTTTTGTGATTGCAGTAAAATTCATTTCTTTATTATTAAATGTTTTAAGTTATGCAATTAGTATTTGAGTTCGGGATTAGATATTTTAGTACTACAATGCTTTGGTACATGAATGACTCCCCTTTTCAGCTACATGGTTCAAGCAATACTGAAATCAGTACTGTCCTCAGAAACTTATCCTAGGACCTGCCCACCTACTCCTGCAAATGGGAGATTGCTAACTGGTGTGCTAGTTGTCATGCTAGCATTTCTTACTATTACTCTATACTTATGACAGTTTGAAAACTTAACCTGGGACCTGCTTACCTACTCCTGTAAATGGGAGATTGCTAAATGGTGTGCTAGTTGCCATGACATTTCTTGTTATTTCTCTATACTTTTAACAGTTTGAACATCATTTTAAGTGAAGAAAAATTCTTTCATTTTCACCAACAGAAAATATTTGCCTCAGTCATTACTGGGTTCTTTGTGTTCGCCCTCTCATTAATGGGTTCTTTGTGTTCGCCTTTCAAGAGTTCTTTTTGAGGCAGTCCATTCCATCTAAAAGAATGTCTTTAATGAAAGTTTATCTAAGATTTCATTTCTTAAAACATTTCAGTAGTATGATAATCTTATACTAGAAAACAACCTTCGCAATTCACAGGTGACCACCACCACCACCACCACCACCACTAATGATGGCAATACTCACTCAAATACTGAGATCATGGTAATGCCAGCAAATTATGTTAAACACAATGGGAATATCCCATGATGGACTGTCACTGCCACCCCATGATGAAAATGTTTGTAAGCCCATCAGGGGGCAATTATGGTAGGGCTCATCTAATGATGTAATCAAGGTGGTCCCAATGATAGAAGCAGAGTGGGAGTTGCCCAGATGATGGAATCAAAGGAACCATCCAATAATGGAAACATAAAAAGAGTCATTCGATTGTAAGAATCAAGGTGGATCTCTTCCATGAAAATCACAATTGGCTTAGCCAACAATGGAAACCAAAGTGCTTGTCAATTGCCATTAACGGGTGGGCCAGTGTGATTTTAGCAATGGTTTTACCTATTATGGTTTTAATCGTCGAGAGGCTCTAGGATGATTTCCATCATTGATTGAGCTATTGTTATTGGAGCTTCAAAAATGGCAAAAGAGCATCAGTTAAGGGAAAAAAAAGATCACGTTGTAACTTGTGAGTTTACTGAAACGTAAATGTTGCTCATCTCAATGAAATGATGCAAGGAATTACAGTGAACTTGGAGTTTCTCAACCATCAACTTTGGTGCCTATTGCATTTCAAAAATTATAACTGACTAAAATAGCCTTCTCTGTTTGATGCAGGATGGTCTACCAAAGAGTGCATTTTTTTTCTCCCATCAAACAAGAGTGGCATTGACATAAGAGGCCACATCATCCAGGATTTCCAATAATATAAATGAAAGATGGAACTGAAGATCTAATTATGGAAAAAATCTATCCCATGTTGAATTCTTCTAAGAACTTTTCCCATATCCAAGTAGCCTTCCGGTGTAAATGCAGCATGCCATCTTCTTGCGCTAAGAGTTTTTCGACTGAAAAACCAAAGACCTAATGAATCTCTTTGCGGACCATACAAACACTGATTTTGAAAGCAGCAGTAATATGCAAAAATTAGAATAAGTCAGCATGCCATCAGGCAGTATGAGATGGGCACTTTGAACTTATATGGAAAACATATGGTAAAAATTATAATATTAAGCACCATCCACTCTGAAGAATCATAAAATGCTTGGCTGTGAGAGTCAACAGTTCATTCAGGGCAAGCGTTCCATTAATCCATTTTAGGCCCATCATTTAATGATATGACCATTGCTTTGGTGAGACCTATGAAGCGGTAGAAAATAATTATCTAGCTGTAACCTCATAGTTACACCATAAGTTGACTGTTTTAAGTTAAAGATGGACTGTTGCTCTTCTAGTGTCATTTTTCTATTTAAAATCCACTAGCAAACTAATGATCAGGTTGAACTGATTGTCTGTTGTGTCTTTCAGCATTGTCCATATGACGGATCTATACAATGACTGCAAGGGAAGCCCAATGACCTTAATGAACTGTAGACTCTATCAGCCTTGTCTGGACTCTCGAGTATCAAAACAAGGAGTGAACAATTTGACTGCTCAAAATGATTTTGCATTGCTACAACAAAAAAAAAAAAAAAGCATACAGGTAGAAGTAAAAAAGAAACAAGATGGCACAGGTAGGAATGCTAAGAAGTAAGAAGAATTAACAAATAAGATAAATGAACCAATCAATAAAACTTTAATTTAATTTAATTTTTAAATAAAGCTTGTATCCTTTATATAAGAAAAGGAACTTGGAGTTGTGAAATTGAATAGCTGATGGACTGACAGCCACCAACAATAAGGCTAGTGAAAGATATTGGAAATAACATTGGAGATTCCTCACAGGAACAAGCAAGTGCAGTGGTCTTTCATACTTCAAATATGAGAAGACAAGAAACATATGAAGGGAACATCAAGAGACCTGCCTTGGGCTTGAAGCGAGCTTTTGGGACATCGTCCAGGCATTCCGGTCTTACTGCATAGTAAGTCCGAGAGTCCCCCACTGCCTTCATCATGTAAAAATTAATGACCTTCACATAAAAATAGACCAATCAAAATAATACTACAAATCTATGTTACTTCCTCTCGTTCCTTTTTCTGTTTTTTGTCTGCATGCTTCATCAGCAGGGTTTTTTAATTCTGAAAATATGGCATTTTCCTGACAAAAACAATTCTTCAATTTCTTCAAATGTAGGCATTCCTCATTTTCCTACCAAAGTCAAATGTACAAATCAATCAACCTTCCCTTGGGCAAAGTTCCTTTTTCCCTCTAAATCTAATTATTTTTCAAGAAAAAGTCTGTAATGCTCGCCCCATAGTGGGGCTCACTTGATGGTCCATCTGAGTGGACTGCAAAACAATCAAATCGCCCCAGCCCCATCCTGAAGTGGGCCAGCTGTTGCGCTGCCTGCGTAGGATCAGGACTATTGAAATGACAGTGTATGGGGTAAGAATACGCATGAAAACACACAAACCCGTAAAGGTGGAATCGATGAATATGACTCTAGAATAACCCAATTGGAGGATCATAATGGGCAGGTTATTAGACCAAAATTACAATGATCAGATGATCATAGGTGGACATCAATAGCCAATGTTCACTGGGCAAAAACGGTGAGGATAATCTCATCAGTGTGGTCTTGGAACATGCCTTAATCCACAATGAGGGCTACATCCTGGTCCTCCAGGCAGGAGTCTGGATTGATATACAATTACATTACATCCACCGTATCCATGCATCGCTGCCATCAATCACCAATGAAGCATGGAGAGAGACATGGGATATAGATACGATACAATATGGATTTGCCGACACGATATTTTTCAAAAAAGTATACGGACACGTTGGGGGAAACGTTAATAATATATATTAATTTATAAATATAATCATATACTAAAAAAATAATATCATTTAAACTTTTTAATCAATTTAGCAATCAAAAAATAAAAATTTAAGTACCAACAAATAAACATGTCAAATTCTCAAATATTAATATAATACTAAAATATAATTCATAATCATTAAATATTAAATATCCACAGTTTCATAAAACCTATACAAAGAAAATGGAGGATTATCTCCTTCCCTTCCTTTCAACAAAAAAAAAAAAACAAAAAGAAAAAAAAGAAAAGATAAAAAGCGAAAAAGAAGACAATCTCGAGGCCTATTCTTTAGTGAAAGATTTATTTGTCTTTTGCTTGTAATATAATTAATATTAACAATTATATATTTTTTTCATGGTATAAAATTGTCATATATCAAGTGTACAAATTTTAATAACCACATGTTAAAAAAGTATCCAAGAAATATCAGTCACATGTTTATTTTTTAATAATAGATATAGAGTAGGAATTGTGAGACATATCGCAAAAAGAGTATTGGAGAAATGTCCGAAATTGAGATTTCTAGTTCTTAATTATGAACATGATTAAAACAGTATTGGACATGTGTCCGAGAGTGTCCAAGGAGTGTCGGTGTCCAATATGTGTCTGACACGGATACGTTACTTTTTTATAAGTATCTGTGCTTCTTAGTCAATCATATGGTATCCATGCATCATTGCCATCAATCACAAAATCTTACCTCAATACTTTCAAGTTTTAACTAGATTTCCATGCAAAATGCAATATTTCAGCTCTATCTAAAAAAGAAAAAAAAAACTATGCTTTTCATATCCAAATGGTGTTTTCTTCTAAACCCCAAATCTTCAATCTTGCCTATCTACAACTTTCAAAGGCAATCGACATTTTTATGGTAAAACCCAAAATCTTTTAATTTTTCTACACCCAACCAGCATATTCTCAACAAACCCTGATCTTCAATCTCATACATATAACTAAAATTGACACCAAACCAACAATCCACAACTTGAAAACCAACCTCCATTCCAAATCGAAAGAACCCAAATTTCAAAAAATCACATTTAAAAGTATGATTTTTTTTTTCAAATGATTCTGAAGCAATTTGAAAAAATGAACAAAAACAAAAATCGATTAGCCATCCGTATACCTCAACTGAACCTCCTCAAATGTTGGTAAAGAAAGGAGTCATCAGACCATTAATGGATTTTCCCGCACTTTTGGACGGCAGCGATTTCCTGCTCGAATTCAATAAATTTGTACGGATTTCAACAGATTTGTGCGGAAACAAAACGATCCGGGAGTTTTCAGAGGAAGAGAGGAGAGAATAAAATGGAGAATGGAGAAATGGGAGTGAATATTAGGATTTCGTTTTGATTGAAATTAACTGTTTCTTTTTGGATTTAGACAATTTTTCTCGTTCTAAGATGTTTTGTATTGTGGCCGTCCATTTGATACCTGGGCCGTCCATGAAAAATACCTCTTGACCGTCCATGGGTGGGCCACAAAATTGGTGTTGATGGACGATTCAGATGGTTTTGTGCATTATTTTAAAGTGGATGCACCGGTATCCATCTGATTTAATGGGGGTCTAATATTAACCCTTTGTATGAAGACTTTTGTTCCATATTTTACTTTAATTGAAGTGATTATAAACCATTAGATTGAGTAGCAGATATAATATAAAAATATTAATTAGGTTCCACTTCCAACGGTGTACAGGAACACCATGATTTTAAATTTAGATGGGACCGCCATTTTCCAATGATATCAATGTTCGTATGTATCCATCCTTAGGGTGCATTCTGCCCGCCTTATGATCCATCTGAACTTTCACATTACATGAACTCTTATGTTCAAGAAATTTCAATGACAAGTAGACTATGGCCATGTATTTTGACGGAGCCTCTAGGTGAGGCCTCATATGATTCACTAGGGCGTCATAAATTCATCCGTAGAACTCACTTTTGAACCAACTGCTCAATATAACAAACAGGGATTATATGAGTAAATTCCTCACGGTGAACGGGGGGAGACCACGTCATTAGCGGGTAGCTTGCCATACATTACCCTCGTGGCAAGCTGCCCACTGGTGATGTGGCGGAACCTAATTAGCACATTCATAAAAAAAAAAATCCTCTTAACCTTACATTATAGGTATCTCTTAGGAATACTTCACGGGCCCTCATGAACAATCTAATCCCTTAAACACATTAGCTTAACCTCCCTAATTGATACTCACTCTAATTTAACAGTTATATTTGGATTATATTTATTGTTAGATTGAGTTTGATAAAACCAAAACTTAACTTAAGAAATGGAGGATTTAACTGGAAAAATCCTCTAACATCGATTGTAGACCGAAAAGGCCCAAGCAGACTTGAATTGCTTTGGATGGTCCACAGGGCCTTTTGTGGTTTATTTTTTTGTTACTTTTCACTAGCGGGGAAATTACCGCTCTGAATATAAAATGAACAGGGATATCGCCGCTTATCATTTTTTTTATATGGACAAACTTCATTTCTCCATCCCTATTTTTTTAGGTTTCTTCTGAAGGACGAGGTTTCTTTGTGTAAGTCCTCATTTTGCCATTTTACCTTTTAGCTATTTTGTCTTCATACTCCATTAAATAAGAACATGGATTCTATTAAAGGGGTAGGTGGACTCAATTGAAGGGGAAGGTGGACTCTATTGAAAGAGGTTTGTAGACACATATCTCTAGAATATAATATCTTGCATTTGATTATTTTGAGTTGCTTGAGATGTAATGTAGATACATAACTATACTTCCACACTTTTGGTTCGTTAAATAGATCTATTTAGCAAAACTTTTGGACTGGAAGTATGGAACGCCCTTTCTTTGGTTTCCTTTAAGATGTTTTATGTGATTTTGTGGATGTTTAATGAGATATGTAACTCTATGTGTTGGCAATGTGAAAATTTATATGGGTTCTTGAATAATCCTCATTTCCTTTGAATCCATTTTAATACTTCTGTTTGGAATAATCACTTATTGTCAATTATTATGACTAAATGGTGCAAAAAATGACAACACACCTATACACCTCCTGCACCATTAAATTCTAAATTGAAAAGGCATTGTTCTTGTTTTATTTTACTCATCCACTGTCTCATGTTAGGTCTATCTTGTTTTATTTCAAATTTTTATATTCAACTGTATGGTGCTCAATGGTGTAGTCATTTGTTTTTCCTATCTCATCAAGTAACATTAAACACGTAGTAACAATCACAAATGATATTTTTTTTAGACACTGAAATCATCTACCACACAAGAGTTTCTCATGTATCTCCTTAAACATGTGCATTGTGGTCCTCATTTGTCATTATGGTATGGTAGACCCAAGTACAAGGATTTAGGCTGCTTCTCCCACAAAAAGTTTAAAAATTATTAAAAAAAAAAACTCTATAGATTTTGAGAATTAGTATGCATTTTTTAGATTTGCCCCTTCCCTTAATATGTTTTTTTTCATAAAGTCCCCGAAGGAGAATTTATTGGGTTTGCCATTGCTGCTATCCCATGTTTTCTCATCTATGACACCATCCATGATAACTTATTTTTTTATTTTATATTGATGTAGTCCTCTTTTTTCATATTATAATAAGAATATGTGATTTATGATGAGATATTTCCCTTTTTTTTAATCATAATCACTTGATATATATAGTTACCAATCATGCTACATAGACAAAATAGTTTAGAGTACTTATTGCCATTAGAAGTTGTACACCTGTTTACTTTTATAAAATTACTAATACAATTAAACTCCTTTTATTTCATGTACTAATAGGATGTCAGGCGATCAGGTTTTGACTATATTCCACTATGATCGAGAGATTTATTATGATAGTATATGTCCGTCTTGCAAAGGTGGAAAACAAAAAATGAGATATCTATCAATTAATATGTCATATACCTCTTTGCTTAATATTACGCTTGAAGTTTCTAAGTTGGAAGAGGACCCTGAGAAGCTAACTTTACTATACCTTTTTCACAATAGAATTATATGCTCATATATTACTTTAGAAGAAGATATGGATGTCAATGTAATGTTTAGATCATCAAAAATTATGAATGAGTTAAATTTATATGTTCCCAAAAGTGCAATGAGTAAAGCAAATGATCCACCTCAATTCCAATCTAATTATGTTATCCCTAATATTTTTATAGTGCTAAAAAAGGATCATATTTCATCAAGTATAATTTCTAATTTATGTTTTTTTTATGTTGAAAGCTTCAACAAATGGATATTGATGAGGCGAGTCATGATGGATGTAATATGCGGAAAAAGACGAGTCACGGTTGATGCAAATACAAAAATGAAGACCACAATGAAAAGGAAGTTATACATCTTGAACCTGTGTTGGAAATTTTCACTGTAAATCTTTAAGAAGACCATGATATTCATTTCTTGGAAGCACTTACTTATATTGCACTTGAACAACTAAAAGCGGCTGATTACGTTATTAAAGATGAAAAATTCAAAGTGGTATTTAATGTACTAATAAATAAGAAGTCAATATCTATTAATTGTCCAAATACAAAACTACCTAGTCCAATAAATACCACAGAGGCTTCATTGGTCATGTCGGATGTTACATTAGACGATACCATGGTTCCCCAAGATTACATTATGAAGTCATATCAAAACTTTGCACGTGAGATGTGGTTAGGGTGAAAGTTTTTTTATTGTGACATATTCCGCAAAACATTAGCAAAGTTTTCAATATACAACAGTTTCTCGTTAAAGCATTTGAAGACCAATCGCACCAAAGTTATGATACGTTGCAGTAATCAAAATTGTCTTTGGCATATTCATGCTTCCATTGTGGAATCTGGACCACAATTTTAAGTGCGTACTAATTATCCAATCTACTCTTGCTCAAAGCCTATGATGGGGATGGCACATTGGCAAGTATCTTCAAAGCTTATTGCAGAATTTATCTTATATAGAGTTTGATTTAACAAAATGTTGACTCTAAAAGAAATCATTTATGAGTATCAAGTAGAGTTTTGTTGTCATATTTCCTACAGAAAGGCTCATAAAGCAAAAGATATAGCCCTTCGTATCATTAGAGGATCATATGAAGAGTCCTTCCAAATTCTCCTTCTCTATTGCATTGAGTTGATGACAATGAATTTAGGAACAGTAACAAATATTAAAACAACAAATGGAAATTCCAAAGATTCTTTTGGGCTTTAGGACCATGCATCTGCTCTTTTTTTTCTTCATTGAGACCAATGATTGGAGTTAATGGGGCACACCTTAGTGGCAAGCATCTCGGGAGTTTTATTAGTGGATGTAACTCATGATGCGAATCATAAGCTATTTCTCATTGCTTTTGCCTTTGTGGAATCTGAGTGGCGTGATAGTTAGGAGTGGTTTCTTACAAATTTATTTATAATCATAGGTAAGCCTTTGAATTTGACTATTGTATTTGACCGACAAAAAGGGTTTATACCTGTTTTAGCCAGCATTATTCCTAGTGCGCAAAACTATTTATGTTGCTATCACATTGTAGAAAATTTTAAGGGAAACTTCAAAGATGATGCTATTGTCAGAAAATTTTTGTTGGCTGCAAAGTCGCATAGGCCATGTGAGTATGAGGCATACATGAATGATATTTGGGCTGTAGATGAAGCTGCGTACAATTACATTCATGCAATTGGAAAAGAACATTGAGCAAATACGTTCATTGAAGGACGGCGTTATGATATGCTTACTAGCAACGCTGCGGTGTGTACAAATAGTTTTCTAAAGGACACTAAAATGCTCCCTATAACAACAAAAGTGGAGGAGATACGTCGTAGCTTATGGAATTCTACCAAAAGCACTAAATTGAATCTCAACTGACTAAGACTTGGCTAACACCATGGGAGGAAGAAATTCTAAACTATGAGGCAGAAGAATCTCATTGATTGCATATTCGCGTTGCCGATCTTATTGAATTTCAGGTTCATTCCGTAGAGTTCATCAATGTGGTGCATCTGGATCAGAGGAAATGCACATGTCAAAGGTGGGAATTGCTTGGAATCCCATGTTCACATGCATTGGCAGCAGTGAAAATGAGAAACTTAAATCCGTATGATTTCTGTAAGCATTGGTTTTTTACATCTTCATATCAAATAACATATGATGAAGTTTTACATCCTACTCATGATAAAAGATAATGGAAGTATAGTTCAGATCAAAAGATATTACCCTCTCATGCTGCCAAGCAACCCGACCATCCAAAGGAAAATAGAATTCAAACCAAAGACAGGACCCAGTAACGTAAACAAGTTACTTATTCAGTTTGTAAACAAAAGGGTTATAATCGTCAAAGATGTCGTAATCCACTAGTTAACTCATGATATGTGAAGCTTAACAGCACCGGTGGTATATATATATATATATATTTGTAATAGGAACAACACCATCTTTTGATATATATATTATCATATTTTTTTAACTATATTTTGGTGCTATGGAATTATCATTGTATGAAAATGATGTAATTATGATGGATGTGTTGGTGTAATGTGAAATTGAATTTGATGTAAAAAGGATGGATATATAATGGTTTATGTGATATATAATGCGTGTTGTAATTGTGTGAAGACTGTTTTTTAATAGGGATATATAACTCTGTTATATGGGTTTCCTTAAATTGGTATATAAATAACCTCCTAACTAAATAACATAACTTGGGCAGCGATATCCCTTCTGAACTAGTGACTTAACCTATCACGAAAGGGGATATCCCTGCCCAGGATATTGAAGTTCATATAGATCAGGCAGTGATATTTCCTCTTAATTGGTGATTTAACCTTGACATGAGAAGGGATATCCCTGCCCAGGACATTGAAGTTCATACAGATCACGCAGTGATATCCCCTCTTAACTAGTAACTTAACCCTAATGTAAAAAAGGATATCCCTGCCTAGGACATTGAAGTTCATAGAGATCGGGCAACGATATCTCCTCTTAATTGGCAACTGTTACCTAACATGAGAGAAGATATCTTTGCTTAAGCCATTGAAGTTAATAAAGTTTGGGTAGCAATATCCCCTCTTAACTGGTGACTTAACCTTGTTATAGGAGGGGGTATCCTTGCTCATTATATCAAATATTGATCACAGTTTGTAAAAAAATATCCCTTTTTAACTATATATTCACCTGCAAACACACTTCCAACATAAAAACCTGCAAATACACTATCAACACAAAAACCTGAAAACACACTTCCAACAAATACACATCCACATTCACTTCATATTCACCTATAGTTCCAACACATTCACATACACATTAACAATTCCAACACATTCACATCACATTCACTTTACATCCACCTACACTTCCAACACATTCACTTGTACTTCCAACACATTCATATCCACATTCACCTGCAAATTCACTTCCAACACATACACCACTACATTCACCTCAACATTCACTTCTAATGCACTTTTGCCATCCAACACATGCACATTCACTTCCTTTGCACTTACTTGTACAATCACTTTCAACACATTCTCTTGTGTATTTACTTCTAAACACATATACGTTCCAATGCATATACAAACACATTAATAATTACACTTTATACACATTAATTATCATTCCATATTGACAATCCACCATATACGATCGCTAAACGACATTCATTCAAAATGATTAAAGTGAACTACGTTCTACCACATTCAAAGTTAGTGTATTCACAAAACTTAATATGTTGAAATTGCTATATCTTTTCAGCAGTCTAAAATAGTTACAATGTCACAGAAAATATACAAAAATGACTACTTGGAAAACAGGATCATAACTGTTAACATTGTTATATCTCTTTCAATAATTTTTGTAGATCTAATCTGTAAGCATCCTTTTCCTAACTCTTTTTAAAGATGTCAACCACAATCTTACTTTTATAATATGGTATGTCAGCTTGAGTGAATTTGATTAGCCAATGGAAGATACAATGTTCTACAAATGCTAATGTAAATACCCTACAATCATTGCCATTATATTGGTGCAGAATGTTGGTTTCGTAATAAAACTCTTTTGCTTGTGGAAATGGGTGTAGAAGATATCTCAGCATGCTAATCGACCGACGCTGGCTCCATAGGGATAAAAATAGTATGGGATTCTTCTTTCGAAGCTTTTGCCCCAATGAAATCTTCCATACTTATCCGGTGGTGAAGTTGAGGGAGAGAAGGCCCTTCAGGGGGCCTTTTAATATGGTACACACGACTTAGCTACTTGTCTAAAAGCGGAAACAGAAGAGGAAGGTGACTAACTTCATTCGGTAAAGCTAAAAAGCAACTGACAAAGGCACATCATATGGGTTTGAAAGAAGTCTAGCCCGCAAAGGAGCAATAAGGTATTTCTATAAAACTAAATGTTCAGAATGGCCTCGGGAAAGGGCTAAGGAGCTGACGAGATAAATGGGCCACCACGTCCTTTGGTAGTGGGGGACGGAAGGCGGACTTGATTGAGTTGTGGTCTTGTTGGGGGGGCTCTAGTAAGGTATGGGGCTTTCAAAAGGGGGCAAGTTCACCCAGTCTAAGCCAGGCAAAGCAATGCAAAGCTAGGCAAAGTGAGTCTAAGGCAAGCAATTCAAAGCTAGACGAACGCAGATAGAGTCCAGCGAATCCAAGTAGAGACAACTCAAGCTTGGGCCCGCCTTTCGGTCAATCAAGGAAGTGCATCGAAGTGGCTTCCTTAACCAGTATGGGTTTGCCCATCCAAACTCGCTAAACTTATCATTTAACCAATCAACCTAACAAGATAAAACAAACAATTAATGTGATTCAGTGGTTGATAATTTTAAAGGTTAAAAAGTAGCATGATATATTTATAAAATTCTCAGCATTGGTTAGAGAATAATGATATTGCTTGAGCTATTGTAAAACTCATATATTCTCCCATCTATGTAACCTACGAGTAATGTGAAGTGATCGATATAGTGTAGTACGAAAATTAGTGTTTTGTTGGTTTTCGCCAATCAGACATTTTTACCATTGACACCACAAATGTTTTGCTTGGCGTAATGAAAAGTCTCCTTATTAAGCCGCCAACTCTGCATATTTGATCCAATTAGCATAAGAAGTGTGATGAATGTTATTTAATAATAATGAAAAGTACAACACTGATCAGCCATAATTTATTGTGCCTTACGGAAACGTTAAGATAAAACAAATAAGCATCACTACACACATCACCCAAAACTTCAAACCAATAGTACATTATATTGGTACACAATCACGTTCCATCTTCTAAGGCTTTATATAAGACATCATTGGACACTAGTGTACAATATACATCCAATTCATCTTTTCTGTGATAATAAAACAATTGACTATATGGGAATGAAAGTTAGTAAACACATATTTCTAATGAAAATTAGTAAACACATATTTCTATGTAAAATGCTCACTTCAAAGAGCATAATATCTAACCTTGTTCTGTATAACACTTTAAACCCATTGATAAAAAGCTTATCCTACTTAGTCACTTTATATCCCCACTGCAAAGCGAATGTGAATAGTCATTGAATTTAACTGGTATCTTTCGCATTCGGGGAAGTTGTTTGATCCTCCTAATTAAGGAATCTATCAAAGTGAGGAGTAGAAATCACAATTGGGATAGGAGGTCTTTTATGTGAGGGGGTTGACATGATTTCTAAAATAGGTGGTTGACAAGATACTTCATGTGAAGGACTCACAATGATCTCTAGACTTGGCACCTGTGAAGGACCTTTATGTGTGGGAGTGGACATGATCTTTAGAATTAGTATCTAAGAGTGTACTTCATGTAAAAGAAATATGATTCTAGAATTGGTAGCTGCCCAGAATTTAAAGGTGGAGGACTTGACAAGACAAAGTGAATTGGAGGTGGGTCAGACTTAACAACTTGTGAACTAAGAGATGGTGGATATAAAGGCGAGTCAGAAATTAACTCTAACTTGCTCTTAATATTTTTACGTGGGCGTTTGAACTTATGAATTATTTTCTTCATTCTTTAATTTGTCCTCTCCTGCATAGCAAATTGAAACTATTGTAGGATGTAGCTCTTTTTAATGTAATTATCAAAATTGAAAGTACATTACCTTCTTGTCATTTGAATCCGACTGAGCTGCTCAAATTTTCCAGAGTAAAGTTCTTGAAAGATGTTGTCATTCTAGTTCTAAACGTCTTAATCTTATTCCGCATTGAGGCCTTAAACTTTTAAAAGCTTGTGTCTTTTGAATCTATCCAATCTATAGATCTCTCTATGGCATCCAACAGTTCTTTGGCCTATAAATTTTTTAACAAAATGTTAGTAACATTGCATAATGAACACTTTAATTTAAAATAATTTTAAGCAAATATTGTACATGTTTTGATGGGCAATAAGTCTTATCATATTGGCCTTTGCTTGTTCCTTTAATTTGTCCATAGAAATTTCATCATCTAGAGGTGCCTTTCCTTTTCCAGCTTGGCCTATTCGCATGTGGGTGTTTAACTCAAACCACGTTTCATACTCTTTTGTATATACCTTTAAGGCATCTTTCTTTCCTTTTATCACTGAGTTTTGCCTTTTTAACCAAAGTGGTTTAGCCTCATCATGTATATGAGAATAATCATGGAATATTCTTTCCACTTTTTCTACCTTTAAAAATGGCATGTGAAATGGTAGGGGGACTAATTGGGCTAAGTTAAATTGTTTCATCACTCTGCTGACATTGTGCTTTTCCATAATCCAATAGTGAATTAGCACTACATATGATGCAAAGAGCATGCAATCAACGATTGGGACATGTTTTGAGAAAACCTTCTTGTACTTAGCATAAAGAATCCAAATAAACTAAATGCAAATATAAAAGGATTAAAAATATTGAATAAGGAGTAATATATGGCATTGAAATAAACAACTGAATTAATTTACCCTATTAGCTGCCATATAATTCAATTAATGATGGATTTCCTTCACGGTGGTTAAAGGATTGGGCTCACTTAATCTTGCTTCCCATGTCTTGGAAAAGGAAAATCAATGTCCTTTTTCCAACTATGCTTAGATTATCGGCACCGTGCTATAGACATCAGTGAGCAAGCCTAAATCTATGTAAATAGCAAAGGTATAAGTATACATAAATTTTGCTTAAAGAAATGATAATGAATACATATTAATATTTCACTGCCATTAACCTAGAGGAGTTGTAGAGGACCGGTTATAATTTTGAACTTGTCTGAAGAAGGTTTTCTTTTTGTTCTTATTTGCTTTTTAGGGGAACCGTCCTTTTCTTCTCCTCCCTCTACCACATTGTCCTCAATTTTCTACTTGCATGCTCTGCCCAACATTCGGTACAGATTGGCAAGACGTGCAGGGCCCCAAGCAAATGGCGTGAATTCGGTGAAGAGTTCAAGGAGGTAAGCTACCCCTCTCGATCCAAAGTCGTTGTTGAAAATTTTGCCAGTAACCAAATGAAAAAGGAAGGCCCTAGTGTAACAGATTTCCTCCTCTTTGGAGAGTTTCTTTGTCTTTTGATGCTTTGACTTACTCTTGGATAGGGTAAAATTGTCATCAAGTCACTTAAATTTAATACATAAACTTTATGTATCAACTTCTGGACGAGGCCTCTTCCCAAATAACTTTTCACATATTTCCACCGCCTTATTTTTGGGGCGTGCCATCTAATAACTGGTGAGCCATTGATGGGAAGGCCATATATATATGCGACATCTTCTAGGGTCACCATAGCATCGCCACATGAAAAATGAAAAGTATTGGTTTTAGGACGCCATCTTTCAATCAAGGCAGATATTAATGCATTGTCAATTTTCATTTTGTCTATCTCTGATAGATGATGTAATCCGGTCTCTTGGACATTCGTCATTTGATTTTTATTGAGTGCCATTTTTCTTTTTTGGAGTAGTGGGGATTCATCTATACCGGTTAGGTACCTGTCAACATTGGAAGAATTGAGATGGTGAATAGTTAGCAATAAGATAATGAAAAACATATTTAAGTCTAATCAATATATAAAACAAGCATTAATAGAGGCATACCAATCCACTAACAATTGCTTTGGAGATGTGGTTTTCTTGGCCATACAAGAGGATATTTTCAGTGCTCTTTGGGCTTTTTTCTAGCAACTATATGATCCAAACATCATTTGCCAAAAAACTCCATAAAAAGCAATTAGAGCTGAAATTCTTAAAATAGTCCCCAACAAGACATTTAGGTTGATAGGATTTTGAGTTTTTTTATAAGGAACATGGCATTCATAGATAAGAAGATAAAAAAGTCACTTAATGTTTAAATAACTCTAACATGCAAGCTTTTATTAGAATTCTAGTAAAGAAGTAGACCCTAAACCTAGGGTAATCTTTATAATTATTAGTATATTATGATTGTATTGTATCCTTTTAATCACCATTGAAGTCTTATCTCACCTACCTATATCTGTCTAATTGGATTCCCAATATTGGTGCTATAGTATTGAGGTGCATTTCACTATGCCATAGAGTCCATTCTTCATATCTGATAGGCCACTCGTGATATCCTTCAAAGATTCTAGAGCTCTAATTTTCATTTTCCTTTTGTGTAATTTTATATGCTTCATCTCTCAAAACATTAACAAGACTTGATTGAAAAAATTTTAAACCATTAGTTTAGATCATCTTTAACTGTTTCTTTTTATAATTTTGATGTCATGTTCCCAAAAAGGCTCTATTTTGAAAAGAACATGAATTGCCTGTCCACTCTGGTTTTTAAGCAAAATCATTTAAATGACTAGAGAAGCATTGACATGTGATCATTTCCTGTATCTTTAATTCTAATATGATAGATAGCATATTAGATAATTTAATTTAACTTCTATTTTGTCTCAAGGTGAATATGGTAATTTGGGTGACATAGGCCTTGATGATATTTCTACAACTAATTATAACCTTAGACAAACTCATCCTCATTATAAATGCCTTCAATATTTTCTATTACCGACCCCTTTTTAATTGTCTTACTTTGTGGTCGAGTTTGACTAGTTCAATGAATTAATTTTAATCTATGGTTTTGGTATATTATAGGTTTATGAAAACCAACACTAAGAGATTAAACCATGTCCCTTTTGCAACCTGCAAAAATATTAAGTACTCTTTCGCGAATTGGGACGAATTGACTCAATATCTAGTACCATAGATTTGGACAAATTCACTAATAAATTGTATAAATAAAATGATTATTAATTTTAGATCTAGTTGCATGAATTAGGAAACCATATTTGAAGCCTTGGACCATAACTTATGCATTTGCAAAGATCTAAATGGGCCCTAGGCGACAAACATTTGAATTGGCTTTTAGAATATGGATATTATGATATTATCCAATGTAATGAATGCATATTCATTGATAACTAGCTCATTCTTAATTTTTTTTCTAGAAGGCTTGGGTGTTATATTATTTTCTAAACAAGCTATTTGGGTGGATTAAAAATTCCAAATCTTTTCAAATCCTTTTGAATCATCTAATCTTGAAATTGTATATTTCAGCCCCATCAAGTGTGCCAAAGCCGTGCTTAAGACCTTTGGGTTATAGTTGACGTGTTTTGGACTCATTTTCAATGGATTTGTGCAGTATATGAAGAGGAGTTATAGTGTTCTGTTTAAGTGAAGACAGGTATTAGTCTAAAGTGTGCTGTACTTAGTTGTTGGTTATTAGCCTTTAGTGAGAGAGTCCAAATAGCATAAGACTTCCCATAAAAATATCTTATCACAGTCTTATTTCATGATTTGCTATGTATGGAGATTGATTTTCTAGAGTTAAAATCAATGGAAGGTTGACTTTGCATTTGTTTCCAGCCCAACTATAAATAACAATTTGTTAGGCATCTATCTTATGGATTATGAGAGAAACTCCTCTCATTAGAGAAAACTCTATTTCCATTTTTTTTATAGTCACACCCTTGTTTGAACATGTTGTAACACTGACCACTTTTTGTATCATGTATACATCTTTTGCTAGTAACATATGATTTTAGTTACATTAGCCTACAACAAGATAAAGAGCTACTTTTATGGATTCTACGTGGTAAGCTTTTTACTTGTATGGTTTATCAAGGCAATGTCATGTGTGTTTTTCTTGTTTTGTTTGTGTTGTAAATGTCTTGAGAACACCATCAATTTTCTTTACATTCTATGAAAAAGAGATAAAAACCTAAATCATACCCAAAAGTTACAGCAATAACAGATTTTCAACTACTAGCTCAAATTAGACACTCAAAAGTTTGCAAAATAACTTCCCTTCATATTTAACCTCTCAAGATATGCACAAACTCTAGATCCAATGTAGAAACCACTCTCTAAATATCCTTTAAAATTGACTTTAATCTCTGTGAAGGATAAGAATCATCTCTTGCTTATTTTATTAGATAATTTCACCCATTCTTTAATTGCCGAATTTTCAGCTTTGTGGGGATTCAAAATTCTACTTGGAGTCTTGGATCCAAACAAAACTCTAAAATACCTTTATCATTCTTGATAGCTCCCCCAATTCCCAATAGACCAAGTTTATGACTAGAACATCCATCAGTTTAGCCTCAATTACGCAAATTTTAATGGGCTCCACCTTGCTTTATTCCAGATGAATCAAAGAGAGCTTTTGATGACATATCTAAGCTCCCTTTCAAAGGTTCAAAAAGCCAAAGGAGTGAAGGAAAGAATGAATTTTGTGGTATTCATCATGTAAGCATGTAAACTGCACATTCAACCAGGTCACGGACAAAGTGCTTAGTGTTTATCTATCACATTAGTTAAGTAAAATATTGTAACACCAAAACTTGATAAAATGTGCTATTAGGTTGTAGACTAACAAGCTATGATACTTGGTTATGTGATTTTTGTTGGAAACCGAGGTGGTGGTCCAATTAACTGCCGCTTATTCTCTGTAACAGTCGTCTCCTTCCTCTCCTTAATTGCCATTCACTACCATTCATCATATTTTTAGTTTTTACTGACATGAATACATCACAGCAACGCTCCATAATGACATAGGAGCATTGCAGTCATCGGTGATGGTTAGATGGCTATAAAAGTCGGGAACTCCCTCATCTTCAAAAAATACAGACAGACATACACACTGACTCGAGCTTAGCATTACCATCACGATTGCTGGCATCAAGAGAAGACTGAGGGAGTTGTAAGACCCAGTTTGGCAGCCGTTCCGTCTCCTTTAGCGATGGATTCAGGTATGCCCTAAAATTTTGGAGATCCATTTACGTTTAATCATACCATTGGAGTGCGAATTCAATCCATTCAAAGTTCCCAGAATGGGCCATTTTGGCTAACAATTGATATCAGAACGCACGGTTTATGCGTTGGATGGATTCGAATTGCCAAAAAAAAGGAAGCCCTATTTTTTCTATTTCAGAACAGTAAACAGAGCAGAGGGAAAAAAAATTTGTGGGTTGATCGTCGCCTCCGGCAATAGTCGCTGTGCCCAGGCGGTAGCGAGAGAAACAAAAAAAAAATTCTTTTACAGTCGCCGGCCAGCGACCGGAATGGCAGGCAGTCGTTGCCGTTGCCATCGCCGGCCTTGCATCGGTCTACCTCCGCCGTCCGCGCTGCTACCGGCGTGACGGTCGACACCGGGGTTCATCGTCTCTATTGAAGGAGATGATGAATAGTCACGGGTCGGTTTTGAGTCAGTCTGATGACTTGAAACTAACCCTAATTATATATGGGTCTGGGTTTTAAGATGGGTCAAATCAGTGCAGGCATGACTTGTTGACCTGACCGGACCCGCTGTTAACGACCCGGACCTTATGTGGGCCGGATATTGCAAACCCGATTTGGATCCAACCTAACTTGCAGGTCAGGCTTGCAGTTTGGGCTTGCAGGTCAGACCCGACCCGACTGACCCGGCTCAATTAGAATTAAAGTAGAGTTGGGCTTCCAGTTAACTAATAGGTTGGTCCTGACCCAGCCCAACCTATCAAGCCCGATTGGACTGAACAGGTCAATTTATGACCTGGGTCTGACCCGACCCACTGGCCTGGCCTGATTTGAATAAAGTATTCTTATTTTGATAATTATATGTTTTTTTGAATAATTGGGTCATTATGAAATTGATCCGTTCCGATCAGAACCGTCCAATTGATGTATTTAAATGCTATAATCATTCTGACAGGACTGGATCATTTAAATGTGATCAGATCAAGGCCAAATCAAGGAAAAATGGACGATCAAAACCTTATTTTGATCATTACGGACACATATGATATCGGATTTTCGATCTGTTTATTTTGTTGTGTTCCTTATGATGAGATCTACCATATTAGTGAATTTAATTCCTAATCCAATGGTTTAATATTTATATCATAAGGTTTTATGCATGTTTAACTCATTTAAATTCATGTTTTCCGCTTATTGTTTACATGATTAATGTTGTTTGAGTTATAATTTGTTACATGCATGAATGCTTGCTGATTAAATTAGTGTCATAGGTTTCAATTTGAAATTATGAGTTAACTAGGAAGTCACTAAAGTGGCCCAGTTATGATGAAACTCATATTTTAAAGAGATACCACATATGACACTCAAATTGCAACTTCATTTAAATGATAGATAATCGAACCAAAGGAGTTTATCTTTCGATTATTTGAAGATTGGGATAAAACACATTAAAGATGTTTTGTGAATTCGTGCTGATCCATGCTCAAAGGTGGGATCTCACTTATTCACTTAATAAATTGTGGTTTTATCAAATAAACAAGAATAATAAAATTAATATGTTGCATTTGACCTAAAGGTTATTTGTAATGATGTAAAATTATTATTTCTGTTATAAGATTCCTTTTGAATTCAAAGCATTATAGAATTGTGAGAGTATTAGTTTATATCTTCTTTCTTTTACAGTATCTTCCTCCCGATTATTGACTCTTCCCTCGTGCTTAGAAACTATTCTGTCATTAGATGGATCGAATTATTCTGAATGGTTAGATATGTTAGCGTTGACCATAACTTTTCTTAACTTAGAAATGGACTTAGATGAGCCCATGCCTCCGGCCCTCACCGAATAGAATTCTGCACCTGAAAAGTCCAAACATGAACAGTGGCACAAATGTGACAAGAAATGCCAAAAGATTATTATGACTTCAGTTTCTAAGAGTATTGGGGGTTCATTTGATCAAAGAAAATATGCCAAGGAACTCTTAGAACAGATTAAGTCATAATTTGAAGTGACTGACAAGGCATTAGGTGCTACATTAATGAACAAATTAACTAACATGCAGTACGATGGGACGAAGGGAGTTAGGGAACATATCCTACTCATGTCCAACTTAGCATCCAAGTTGAAGGATATAGACATGACTATCTTAGATGGATATTTGATCCAATTTATTTTGGATTCCCTTCCCCCTGCATTTGGCCCGTTTAAAGCAACATACAATCAGAGCTCTAGTCAGTGGACCATAACTGAATTGATCGCTAGATGTGATCAAGAAGAGAGGAGGCTTAAAGCCGAGGGGCAACTTCAGGTAAACTTAGTCTCTCATGCTAAGGGCAAGAAAGGTCTTAGAAACTTTAAGAATACTGTTAACACGCCCATGGTAGATCCAAAAGGTTAGAAACCGATGAAGAGAAAAGGGAAGAAAGGGTCCGAAAAATGTCACTTTTGTGGCAAGAAAGGACATTTCAAGAAGGACTGCTTCAAAAGGAAAAATCGGTTTGAGAAAAGAGGTAAGGAAAGAAATTTATCTCTTGTATGTGAAACCAATATTATTAATGTCCCATCTAATACATGGTGGGTAGACTCTGGTGCAACCGTTCACACTACAACAAATTACATCTTTACCAACACTTTTTACCAACACAACCCAAAATGCGTTGGTCAAGGGTACTTTTTGCCAACGCAAATGAGGATGTGTTGGGAACAGTCAAAGGGGGGGATACTTTTACCGACGCATTATTAGTTGCATTGGTAGAAGTACTCTTTTGCCAACGCAAATGAGAATGTGTCGGAAAAAGTCATAAGAGGAGAGTACTTTTGCCAACGAAGTATTATTTGTGTTGGTAAAATTATCCTTTTGCCAACACAATAAAATATGCATTTGTAAAATATTACCTTTTACCAATGCAAATGAGAATGTGTCGGAAAAAGTCATAAAGGGGGAGTACTTTTGCCAACGAAGTATTATTTGTGTTGGTAAACTTACCCTTTTGCCAACACAATAAAATATACATTGGTAAAATGTTACCTTTTACCAACGCAAATGAAAATGTGTTGGTAAAAGTCGTAAAGGATGAGTACTTTTGCCAACGAAGTATTATTTGTGTTGGTAAACTTACCCTTTTGCCAACACAATAAAATATACGTTGGTAAAATGTTACCTTTTACCAACGCAAATGAAAATGTGTTGGTAAAAGTCGTAAAGGATGAGTACTTTTGCCAACAAAATATTATTTGTGTTGGTAAACTTACCCTTTTGCCAACACAGTAAAATATGCGTTGGTAAAAGGTTAACTTTTACCAACGCAAATAAGAATGTGTCGGAAAAAGTCATAAGGGGGGAGCACTTTTGCCAACGAAGTATTATTTATGTTGGTGAATTTACCCTTTTGCCAACACAGTAAAATATGCGTTGGTAAAAAGTTATCTTTCACCAACATATCAAATAATGTGTTGGAAAAGGTCGTAAGAATTGGTAATCTCACCAACGTAATAACGTGTGTTGGTAAATGAGATACTTTTTCCAACAAATAAAATAATACGTTGGTGAAAGGTGGAGATAATGTATACCTTTTTTGAAGCAATATGGGATACATTGACAAAAGTCCAAAATATAGTGCGAGTGATTCCACCCCCCCCCCCCCCCTCCCCCCCCCCCCCCCCCCCCCCACACTATGCCTTCTTACGACCAATCAAGATATCTGCTCCTCACAGAGAAATGTTACCTATAAGTTCCTATGCTCTCTCTCCACTGTCGATCTTTTCAATTCCAAGTGATTATATCCTATGGACTTAATCTTTTGTGGAAAAATTATTAACATAAATAATGGTTTTAAGCACTTGTTTAAGTTGGTAAACACCATAGTTTTGGATACTTGTTTTTTTTTAACCTAAAACTTTAGGGAAAAAAAAACCCAAATTCCCACTCATGAGTTTAGTGGAGGTGCTACATCAATAAAATCCGATCACTGGAACCATGCACTTTTCTCAGGTCCTATTAATCTGCCTAAGACATCAGTTTTATTTGCGACCAATGGTTAGATGGGCAACATTTGGACCCAGCTTGTATCACACTACGCGAGTCCCGAGTCATTAGGCACCAATCACAAACAGTACCTCATTGTACTGATTTGCTCAGAATAGAGGCCTTTAGTTCAACAAGGTTTCCATTATCAATTGATCCTCCTCTACCCAGTTACCATTGGGGTTTAGGTGACAATTCATCTTTTAATTTTATCATGTGTGCCCGTGCGTCCGAGGCTGATCAATTTCCACCAATCAAATTTGTTTTGGGTTGGGTTTGGATTTTAGATATTTGCCCTGATGGGTCTTTACATGCCTAAGCCCATTAGAAATTCAAAAATGCCCAGCCACCACATCTCACTGGAACTTGATAAAAGTAATAGAAGCACATTTGGATGTATCCAAAATCTATTCAGTTTAGATCTTCGGGAAAATTGATACTACATTTCTACAAAACTTTCAGTACCGAGGAAATTGAAATTTTCATTGATTTTATATGGTTTTTCCTACTTTGTTTTTTAATCTCAAATCAGTTAAATGTAGGAGAGTACGCAGTTGCTCTATTATTTCAAATCATATAAATTGACTGTGATCTGGTACAGATCCAAACATTATGGTTAGAGATATTTGATTTTCATAATTTTTCTTAAGAACTAAATTGTTAAAGCAACTAGAGTATTACAGATCTTCATGGAGTGGTTTCCTATTCTGTAGAATTTGCGTTTAACGGCATATTCATAAAGAATATGCGTTTCCTATTCTGTAGGAAGGTAAGTATCTGTAATATCCTATAATTGTTAGATATTGCACATTTTAAAATTTTTGCAAAGTCTCATGCTATACAAACTACTCTAAAGGCATTTTTCAAGATTTGAACCGTTAAATTGTTACAGATTTTTCAAGTCTCATTCTATTTTTTTCTTAAGAACTAAATTGTTAATCATGAGCGAAACTCATGCCCAGGTACATTCTGCCGGGTGGCTTGGATGTAACGTGCATCAAAATCATCAAGTCCCATATAATGAAAATTATTATAAATTTTTAATAAGTTAGTAAAAGATATATTATAAAAATCTTTTTAAAGTGATTTATATCTATTTTCAAAATTTCATGTATATAATAAAAGTTAGTTTCCTTAATTTTTTTTCCAATGACTTATAGGAAAAACCTATTAAAACTAGACTTTTGTAAAGTGGTCTATTAAATCTATAAGGATTTGCATAAAAAAAATCAAACTATAAATTAAGGAAAGAACTAATTAAGGATTTTCTTTCTAATAAAACATTAAATCCTCGTGAAAATGGGCCAAAAATTTCTCAGCTCACGCCTGTCTTCCGGTCTTCAACATAAACATTTCATCTCCACTGTTTTTTTTCTCTCTCAACATCTCCCGTGAGAAACATCTACTGCAAACATCTCCTTCCTGCTCCCTTTGCTGCAAGCTCTTTGATCATTGGTGAAGGGTCCTCAACTAGAAGAAGACCGTTCGATTAGCAGGTATGCTTTTGTTTCGTTTTTTTTTTTTAAAGTTTCTGTTCATTCTCTGTTCATCTGTCAAAACCATTCTGTGAAGATGCAATCAAATGCAGCCCAAAGGTCTTGAAATGTAAGGATGGACCCAATTAGTGTGGTGTGGTCGCCCAACAGTGTCCCACCAGATTTGAGGATGAGATTTGGCATCAGGTGCCCCTTTTGGATTCACAATTTCTGTTGACATGATGCAATCATTTTGATCTTCCAGTTTGCAGAAACCAGACAAAAACCTTTTTTTTTTTCTGGATAACAAAACCAGACCAGATCACCTGATTAAAAGAAAAAAAGAGGAAAATAAACACTAAAAGATGCAGAGAGAAAGGGAGGAAGGAGGTGAAAAGGTACCTGATTAGCCATCTGGCCTTGCCGCCTCGGAGCCATCTAGCCTCATCTGTTCTTGATTTCGAGCTCCCCCTCCTCTTCCTTTTCTTCTTTTCTCCTTCCCTTTCCCGTTTCTCTTTCCCGTTTTTCATCCCTGTTATGCAGGGTCTCTGTTTCTGAGAACCCATTTGCAAAAGGCGATGGCAACAAGTGCCTTTTTTATTCGTTGCTTTTCTGTTTTTTAATGTTTAGTAGTCAATACTTGCATGTTTGTAACTTTATAACCATCACACTTCGTGGTCCCCACTATTATGTCCACTTACATAAGATCCAAACCGTTCAAAATTATTTCCCCTCTCTCTATTTTGCCCTGGTAAAATTTCACTCTAATTGGTAATTGTCATATTATCAGATTAACCAAATAATCAATTTAAAAAGATAAATTTAGTAACAACACATCCCTTATTAGAGTGAAAATTGGATGAGGTTAAAAATCAATGGTTGGCCCGGCATCATCGATCACATTAAAAAATATTATTTATTTTTATTTCTCTAATTTTAATGTTGTGTTTTAGCCTTTAGGTTCATTTAATGTCCCAATGAGCTTAACTTTTAGTAGCATAAAATTATCCTTGGGGTTAAACAAGTGGGTCAATGATCTTTAGTGGGTTAGATTTCATAAATGAGCCCCACTAATGAATTATAGCAATAGCCTTACCGAGTTAATTATATGTGAACAATAATAAATTTCTTGTGTTCAATTGAAAGATATTAATTTTAATTGCTGAAATCAAATATGAATCTAAAAATAAAAGAGGTTGATTTTTTTTTGCTATTTTTAATATTGTGAATTCTATTAAGAAATATATAGAATATAAACTATTGTTGTCCCATATATGAGCTTCCTAACTAGCCCACCTATGGCTACAGGAGATAAAATTGCTAGTAATATTAGCAGATCCTAGCTTAAAATTAATAAATTAAGAGAAAAGAATGAAGCAACTTAGGAGAAGATTAAAAAAAAAACGTTATAGGCTTTGTGAAAACTACCACTCAAGAAAGTTAAAATCATAAAAGTATGTTTAAATGCTCAAGAAAATATTTAACAGTCTGAATATATTGGCACCATGAGTGGTTATCCCTTCTCTTCTAAACATCATAAGGTATGATAAAAGTCTTCTTCCCATCTTTTTGTTCAAAATCACTCTGTGCCAATTAATGCCTTTATTTTTTTCCCTCTTTCTTGTGTTTCTTGTTTTTTTTTAAAGATGGCTTAGGTTATTGGTTGGGAAGATGATCCACAATATCCAATCCAATGCAAATCCTAATTTGGATATACTGAAAGTACTAAAAATTATTATAGTATTATCCAGACCCTCACTAAGGACCCAGTTGAGGTATCCTGAGTCACATTCAAGTGAAAGTTGTTTTTGTTCTTTAACATAAATAACTGAGCAGTAAAACAGAGTACATGTTAATTGATTTTTGGTAAAGTTGGTTGCCTGGCAATGATAAAATCAGTTCAAGTTTCGGTCCATGTTTTATTCATATAGACATATTAATTCCTATGTGAATAAGCAACTCACATCATTGTCAATTTTAGATGACGTATTCTAATGTAAAAAAGAAAACTCTAAAAAACCTAATAATACTATCCTTTTTAATTCTAGTGGAGCTTAGAAATTGAACTTTGGTTATCATTAGAAAAATGAGTCCAGATTTCTTTGAGGCAACACTAAAAAAATTTTAAGCTTTTAGACCTATCCATTGTTAGGTTAGTTTAAACCTATCTATTGTTCAATTGAAAAATATTAGTTTTAATTGTTAAAATCAAATATAAATCTAAAAATGAAAGAGGTTGTTTTTTTTTTTTTGCCTATTTTTAATATTTTGAATTCTATTCTCTGATTATCGAATAATGAACTTGCATGTGATCAGATATGGATAGGAGTTGGATATTTCTTAGAGATAAATTTAGTAAGCAGCATATGGATGGAGTGGATTCGTTTCTTGAATTTGCAAAAACGCATTTAGCTGGGGTTGGAGAGATTAAGTGCCCGTGTGCAAACTGTTGCAACCATTTTACACACCCGTATGGTACTGTGAAACGTCATCTACTCAGATATGGGATGAGGGAATCCTATATTGTTTGGTTAGATCATGGGGAGATTCCACAACCTGATGAGTCGGATGAGATCGTAGATGAATTCAATGAGGACCATCGTGATATTGATGAATTAATGGAAGACCATTATAGGGGGACTTACATAGAGGATGATACCCTAGAGCTAAAGAATGTACATAACTTTGAGAAAATGTTGGAGGCCTCTCAACAAGGCTTGTACTCGGGATGCAAAGAGTCAGATACTCTACTATCGTTCGTCATTCAGATGCTACAAGTAAAGGTAGAATACGGGTGGAGCAATAATTCTTTTAACAAAATGTTGGAGACATTCAAGAAGTTCTTACCAAAGGAAAATATAGCTCCCGGATCAATGTATGAGTGCAAGAAGTTACTTCGTGACTTGGGGTTGGGGTATGAACTTATCGATGCATGTAAAAACGATTGTGCACTATTCTGGAAGGAGACTGCTAAAGTAGAAAGATGTCCTGTATGTGAGGAGTCTAGGTACAAGGTTCATGATGGCCGGGGTAAGAAGATTCCTCACAAGATACTGCGTTGGTTCCCGTTGGCATCGAGGTTGCGAAGATTGTACATGTCCAAGATGACAGCGAATGACATGAGATGGCATTGTGGCAAGCGTCTCGATGAAGAGTTAGTGAGTCATCCAGCCGATTGTAAGGAGTGGAGGGACTTTGATCGGAATTATCCAAAGTTTGCTCAAGAGATCCGCAATGTAAGGTTGGGCTTAGCCACCGATGGGTTCAACCCATTTGGAAACTTGAGCACTTCTTACAGCATGTGGCCGGTAATACTTATGCCCTATAATCTGCCACCCTGGAAGGCAATGAAGGATCCATTTTTCATGTTATCTTTACTTATTCCAGGGCCGAATCAACCGGGAAAGGACATTGATGTCTACTTAAGGCCATTAATTGACGAGTTGAAGGATCTATGGGAGATCGGGGTTTTGACTTATGATGCTTCGACTGAAAAGATATTTCGAATGCATGCAGCTGTCATGTGGACTATAAATGACTTCCCCGCATTTGGTGACGTGTCTGGGTGGGGAACAAAAGGTTACTATGCTTGTCCCATTTGCAACGATAATCCAATGTCCCGCAGGTTGATAGATAAGCTTGGGTGGGTGGGCCATCGAGCTTACTTGCCTGAGAACCATCCTTGGAGGAAGGACAAAAGGTTTGATGGACGTTGTGAGCTTCAGACAAGATCCTTAGAGTTACCGGTGGAAAAGGTAGTAGCTCAGGTGGAGGAAAATCATCTGCAGGAAGTCAAGTTCGGAAAGGCTCCTTCTAACAAGAAAAGACCCCGTGACCCTCAACAAATAGGTTGGAAAAAAAGAAGCATTTTTTGGGAGCTACCATACTGGAAATCATTGAATCTTCGGTACAACCTCGATGTCATGCATATTGAGAAGAACATATGTGAAAACTGCTATGGAATTCTGATGGCCATAGATGGGAAGAATAAAGATACCTATAAGGCCCGTGATGATTTGGAAAATATGCACATAAGGCCAGAATTACACCTAAAAAGGAATGAAGATGGATCCATTGTGAAGCCTTCGGCAATCTACACGCTGAACCCAAAACAGATAGATGGTTTTTGTGAATTCTTGAAATCAATCTGTTACCCGGATGGTTATGCAGCCAACATCTCGAGATGTGTCAACTCAAAAAATGGCAAGTTATCAGGTTTGAAAAGTCATGACTGTCATGTCCTCCTTCAGCGTCTTCTTCCTATAGGCATGCGTGGTTTTGTGAACAAAGAGATATGGACGACACTATTTGAGTTAGGTAGCTTCTTTCAGGAGCTTTGCTCGAAGACATTAAGGCTAAGTGATTTGGAAAAATTACAGGAAAGAATAATACTCATACTCTGCAAGCTAGAGAGGATCTTCCCTCCGGCTTTCTTTGATGTGATGGTCCATCTAGCTGTTCACTTGCCACGTGAGGCTATGCTTGCTGGACCAGTGCAATACCGTTGGATGTACCCGATCGAGAGGTAAATGATACCTTCTTATGTAAAATTAGTTGTTCATTACTGTAATTCTCTTCCATATATAATTATAATATAATTGTTGTTTGTTTGAAGGTTTCTTGGGACACTAAAAGGGTATGTCACCAACAAAGCACGTCCTAAAGGTTCCATAGCCGAGTCATATATTGTCAAAGAGTGCCTTACTTTTTGTTCAATGTACCTAAAAGGGTTTGATAAAATAGAACGGAATGACGATGGTGGCGGACGTGGCTCTGGGATGGAGATCTTCTCCCAGCATGTTCGTCTTTTCTCACCTATCTCAAGGGCTTCCAACCCTTCACAGAGGGAAAAGGAAATGGCGCATTGGTTTGTGTTATACAATACAGATGAGGTCTTACCTTATTTAGAGTATGTAGTTTGGTCTAATTACATGTATATATAGCTCTTACACTCATTTATTTTTACACAGCTTTTAGATACTAATGAAATTAAAATTTCCTTGAGTAGAGAACACAAGAGTATTGTGCAAATTCGACAAGGACGTGACATAGCTCAGGTACAGCAAGAAGAATTTCCAAATTGGTTCAAAAAACGGGTAAGATATATTAAAAAAATGAAAACCACTCAGTTATAATGAACTAGACCACAATTGATATTAACTTAGTGCACTTTTCATATTTTGATCATGTAGATGAATGATTTGCGAACTCAAGGGTCAGGAGAAGCAACTGAAGAACTTTGGTCATTGGCAAATGGTCCCGATCCTATTATTGATTTTTATTCTGGATGTATCTCTAATGGCATCCGATTCCATACTCGAGACCGTGAAAGCCGTCGTAGGTGCCAAAACAGTGGGTTAGTTGTAGAAGGGAACCATAAAGGAAAACAGATTGATTTCTATGGTTATCTGTGCAAAATATGGGAGTTGAGATATCTGCATGGGGGTAGAGTGGTTCTGTTCCAATGTGAATGGTACAACACAGGTCATAGAAGCAGAATTTACAATGACAAATATGTCACATCTATTGATGTTACAAGGCGTTGGTATAAAGATGATCCATTTGTCTTACCAAGTAATGTGAGTCAAGTATTCTATGTTAATGATACCAGCAAAGGCAAAAATTGGAGAATTGTAGAACAGGTTAGGCACCGTGGAATATGGGATGTTCCAGAGCGAGATGATGCTGATGCATTTCAACAAGATAAATCCACTTCTGGTCTCTCAACCCATGATGAAGATATGGATCTTCCTTACCATAGGGATGATAGGGATCCCGAGATCATTCATATCAATGAACTAAGGCCAGAGCATATAAATGATGACAGTGATGAGGATGACACCTTGGCAGAGTATGTAGATGACGAAGACGATGAGATGGAGAGATTGCCCAATCCTGATATAGATCTTGATATGGATTATTAGATGTAGTTTTTGTTTTTTACTTTAATCATGTATGGACATGTGTTATGATTGAATAGTCATTTTTTGTTTTAATGTCTCAATATTGTTTCATATTTCATTTCATATTATTCATTTATGTCATATTTCATTTTATTAAATAACATGTTCATATATAGTTGCCAAAAAAAATGCCTAAAGGCGGCAAATCGTTTGTCATGCCCGGGTGGGTAAAGAGAGTTAAAATGAATGCTTTGGAGAAGAAGAGAAAGCAAGCTATTGAGGAGAATTCAAAGAAACTTCAGGAATTAGGGTTAAGTAAAGCGGCAGATATGATGCTCAGTTCACATAGGCGGACCATGAGTACATGCGAAAGAGAGGGAAAGAGAATCAGGTCGGTGGCAAATGATGATGACGAGGAGTATGTACCGCCCGAGGCTGAGGAAGGACAGAGTTCTTCCAATGAAGATACTGGTAGTTATGAGGATGATGAGTTTGCTGGTTCTCACGCGTCGAAGGTAATGTGTGTCTCAAATATGTTTCCTATTTTTTGTTTATAATCACATTTGCATATATATCAAGTTGTTTCTAAATATATCAAGTTGTTTCCAATTATTGACTCATATACTAATACTTCATTTTTCTGCTATGCCAGGTCAAACATATGGCCTCGTGGTCAAAGAAAAGAGGCAGGGGTCAATCATGTGAAGGGCATGCTCATGGTTCATCTTCAACACAACCTTCACCAATAGAGGCCAATTATGCAGTGAGCATGCCTGTGGTGGCTATAGTTAATCAAGTCCCACAACCCGCCCTACCTGACCAGATGACCAGTCCACCTACTATTGGTAGCAGCGTTGGTAAGAAATATATAGCTTTATATATACATAACAAATTATCCTTACTTTAATATTTTTTATAAACTAATTCAAATTAAATTATTGTCTTAACAGCATCGGTTCCAGCACCTTCTAAAATGTGTGGACGGGGTGCATTCCGAGGTTTGAGCGCGGATAAATTTAGAAAACAACTCGGTCATGCCATTCCAGTTGAAATTGACTTTGACCAAAAGGAAATAGTGGGTTATTGGGCCCCTTCTTTGGCGAGTGCTCTTGGAGAACAAATTCGATCTTTTGTACCGCTTCGAGATATCAAGTTTGCAAAACTTGATAGTGGCTTAAGAGAGTCAATTATTCAAAGAGTTTCGGTAATTTTTATAATGTATTTATTTCAAACATATTATTTATGATTTTAACTGGAGTAATTTTGTTGTTTCCAAATGCAGCAAACCTTTGACTTTGGGGATTACACAAATAATGATTTGGTCAGAAGTATTATTGACAAAAGGTGCCAAAAATTATTGAAGTATTGGAAAAGCATCTTACACAAGCGGTACCTTGCGCTTAAGGAGGAGGGAGTGGCTGACCTCAAGAGCATTAAAGATCCTCCTTGTAAACCAGATGACTGGGTGTGGATGATCGAAAATGTGTGGGAGAATAATGACAAGTGGAAGGTATATAGCCTAGAGCTACTCTTCGTAATTTATATAGATATATAAAAATTGTCAATCTTTTACTTCAAATTCTTTTTTTATATACACATCTTGTTAATTGATTATATTTTCCTTGCAGAAAAAGTCAGAGAATGGGAAGACTGCTCGAGCTGCCCTGAAATATAATCATACAAGCGGCTCCAGATCATTTGCGTCCCGAGCTGATATTGCTGTGAGTGCATGTTTAGAAATTCTTACAATATTATTATAAAATTCAGTGTTTAATTAGTATAATTGATTTATCAAATGAAATAATAGACAAAGGAGAGTGGTGTACAACAGTCTATGCCTGATAGATTCGCAGACACCCACAAACGTCATAAAAAGGGAGGTGTGTGGATAAACGACATTGCTGAGCAACGTCATGTACGTATACCTAACTCATTTGCAATAAACACCCAAAACTACATTGTTATTTTTTGTTGGAGGTTAATGTATTCAAAATTGATAGGCTACGATGGTGGAAAAGATTACCTCACAGTCGCAGTAAGATGTCCCAGATCCACAGATTGAGATGCAAGTTTCCCAAGAAGTGCTTGGAAAGAGGTCGGCCTACACATTGGGATACGGGATTCGCAACACCTGTTCATCTTTTACACAATCTAAAGCGTCTAATACTGAGTTGATCACTCTACGCCAGCAGGTTGCTAAATATCAGAGTCAAATGTTAGAAGTTCAAAACTTTTTGCTAATAGTGGCTGAAAAAACAGGGATAGATCCAGCTAGCGTCCCTATATTTAGTCCAGGGAGCGGTAGTGGTGATGCCACATTGGCTGGAGGGCACGATGAGGCTTCTCTTGGTTAGCATCTGTTTTGCAATAGACAGACTTCTAGTTTGATATATGTACTTTGATATTTTTCGATCTTTCTTTTAAGATATTTACAAACATTTGATGTTTATTCGATGGGATATATATGTTTTGAAGTATATGTTGACTTTTTAAATATAAATGTTTCATTTATGTGCTCATATTTTGGATTTGTATTTACTGTATTGTTAATGTGTTTGGATGTGATATAAACAGGTATAAACAGGTTCCAAAAACATTTTTTCCAAAACTAAAAAAAATCAAAATTACTTTTGCCAGCACAAATTATGTGTGCTAACGCATTTCTGTGTACCAATGCATTTTTATGTTGGCAACAGTTGTTTTGCCAATTTCTTTTCTTACTTTTGCTAACACCATAGTGTGTTGGTAAAGTTTAACTTGTGGTAGCATTGTATTTTGTGTTGGTAAAAGTTTATTTACCAACCTGTTTTTCTACATTTTTCAACACCCATTTGTGTTGGTAGAGCTCAACTTTTGCCAACGGTTTTAATTTGTGTTAGCAAAAGTTGCTTTACCAACTTGTTATCTCTAATTTTGCCAACACCATTTTGCGTTGGTAAAGATCAAAATTTGCTAACATTTTTTGTTTGTGTTGGCAAAAGTTTATTTACCAACCTATTTTCCTACTTTCCTCAATACCCGTTTATGTTGGTAGAGATCAACGTTTGCCAGCATTTTTAATTTATGTTGGCAAAAATTGCTTTGCCAACATGTTATATCTAATTTTGCCAACACCATTTTGCGTTGGTAAAGATCAAAATTTGCCAACATTTTTTGTTTGTGTTGGCAAAAGTTTATTTACCAACCTATTTTCCTAGTTTTCTCAACACCCGTTTATGTTGGTAGAGATCAACGTTTGCCAACATTTTTTATTTGTGTTGGCTAAAGTTGCTTTGCCAACATGTTATATCTATTTTTGCCAACACTATTTTATGTTGGTAAAGATCAAAGTTTGCTAACATTTTTTGTTTGTGTTGACAAAAGGCACTCCCCACATACTTTTACCAACACCTTTCCAACACATTTTTTTGGGTTGGTAAAATATGTTGCCAGCATTTATTGATTTTTTCCAACGTTTTGTTGTGTGTTGGCAAAAGTGAATTTTGTTGTAGTGTCACATTTCTGGTTGTATGCAGGGATTCCTTTCAACCCGGAGGCCAAGTGATGGAGAACGAACCATCGTTATGGGGAACCGGAAGGAGTCAAGAGTCGAGGCAGTAGGCACATATAGGCTGGTGCTAGATACCAGATTTGTTCTAGATCTGCCAAATACCTTCTATGTTCCGGAGATTTCCCGAAATTTGGCTTCTATTTCCAAATTGGATGTGAACGGATATGTTTTTAACTTTGATAAAGGATCTTTGAAATTGTTTTACAATAATATAATGATTGATAGTGGTTTATTGTGTGATGGTTTATATAAGTTACAGTTAGATACTTTATACACACAATCATTGACTACACACCATGTTTCTTGTGGGATGAATGTTGGCATGAAAAGAGGACTAGTAAAAGAGAGTTCTTTTATGTTGTGGCATAAATGGCTAGGACACATCTCGAAAGAGAGAATGTTGAGATTAGTGAAAGATGGGTTATTACCAAATCTTGATTTCACTAATTTTGGTGTCTGTGTTGACTGTATTAAAGGAAAACAGACACAAACAGTCAAGAAAACTGCCACACGAAGTTCTGAACTCCTGCAGTTAATCCATACGGATGTTTGTGGAAAAATAGATATATCTTGTCTTACAGGAGAACAATATTTCATCATATTTATAGATGATTTCTCACGTTTTGGTTTTGTCTATCTCATTAAAGAAAAGTCTGATGCTTTGACTATGTTCAAAATATTCAAGGCAGAAGTAGAAAGGCAATTAGATAGGAAGATCAAAATTGTGAGATCAGATCGTGGTGGTGAATACTATGGTAGGTACACTGAAGCGGGCCGTAACTCCGGTCCATTTGCAAGATTCCTAGAATCCGAAGGTATTGTTGCCCAATATACAATGCCTGGAACTCCTCAGCAGAATGGAGTTACTGAAAGAAGGAGTAGGACTCTTTTAGATATGGTTACGAGTATGGTTAGTAATACTTCGTTACCCGAGTCTATGTGGGGTGTAGCACTAAAGATGGCCATGTATATTTTAAATAGGGTTCCCAGTAAAGCAGTTCCTAAAACTTCTTTTGAGTTGTGAACTGGAAGGAAACCCAGCTTAAACCATTTCTGAGTTTAGGGATGTTCATTTGAAGTGTGAGTTTATAATCCACAAGAAAAGAAGTTAGACCCTAGAACCATGAGCGGATATTTTATTGGTTATCTAGAGAAGTCTAAAGGGTATCGATTTTTCTGTCCTAATCATTCACCAAGAATAGTCGAGTCCCATAATGCTAAGTTTTTGGAGAATCATGACAACAGTGGGAGTAGCGAGGCTAGAAACATTATATATAAGGAGATTAGAGATGAGCCTCAATCCTCTACTCAAGATGGATTAATGATTCCACTTGATATAGGGGCATTTCCAGAACGACCTGTTGATCCACTTCCTTAAGATACACAACCAACTCTTCCAATACAACCAAACATTCCTGATGAAAATCCCGAAGTATTTAGAAGGTTGACTCATACGAGAAGACCTGCTATTTCGAATGATTATGTTGTGTATCTAGAAGAATCGGATATTGGAATTAAAGAAGATCCAAAAACTTTTAACGAAACTGTAAACAGTAAAAGTTTTGATAAATGGTTAGATGCTATGAAAGAATAATTAGAATTCATGGCTATAAATGATGTTTGGAATCTCGTTGAACTACCTGAAGGGTCCAAGACCGTCGGTTGTAAATGGGTCTTTAAGACAAAAAAGGACTCTAAAGGTAAAGTTGAACGATTTAAAACTTGACTAGTAGCTGAAGGATTCACTCAGAAAGAAGGTCTCGATTATCATGAAACCTATTCTCCGGTATCTAAGAAGGACTCATTCAGAATTGTAATGGCCTAAGTAGCTCATCTTGACTTAGAGCTATATCAAATGGATGTTAAAATAACTTTCTTGAATGGGAATCTTGATGAAGAAGTGTATATGAAACAACCTGAAGGGTTTGTTCAACAAGGTAATGATCGAAGACTGTTCTGTAAGTTAAAGAAGTCGATAGAAGGGCTGAAACAAGCTTCCAAACAATGGTACTTAAAGTTCAATCATATTATTACATCTTTCGGTTTTACCGAAAATCCAGTTGACCATTGTATTTATCTTAAGATCAATGGGAGCAAGTTCATCATTTTAGTCCTGTATGTAGATGACATTTTACTAGCCAGCAATGACCTTAGTATGATCCGGAAAACTAAGGTATACCTTGAGAATAATTTTGATATGAAAAATATGGGTGAAACAACTTTTGTAATAGAAATCGAGATATTCAGAGATCAATCTCGAGGATTACTTGGGTTGTGTCAAGAAGCCTATGTGCAAAGTATTCTCAAACGTTTTTGAATGGAAAGGAGCAAACCTCAGAATGCCCCAATGTCTAAGGGAGATAGGTTTAGTAAAGATCAATGCCCCATGACTGACATAGAAAAGTTAGAAATGAATAAATATCCCTATGCGGCAGCAGTAGGAATTCTAATGTACCTACAGACATGCACGAAGCCAGATATTATTTTTGCAGTTGGGATGTTAAGCAGATATCGAAGTAATCCAGGCATGCCTCACCAGGTAGCTGTCAAGAAAGTGATGTGTTATCTCAATGGCACTAGAAGATATATGCTCACATATCGGAGATCCAATTCACTGGAGGTCATTGGATATTCAGATTCTGACTTTGCGGGTTGTCTTGATACTAGAAGGTCAACATCTGGTTACATCTTTCTGTTGGCTAGCGGAGCAGTGTCGTGGAGGAGTGCAAAGCAAATGCTAGTCACTCCATCCACATTTGATGCAGAGTATGTGGCGTGCTTTGAAGCCATGGGTCACGCATTATGGATGCGTAACTTCATTCAGGGACTTACAATTATGGGCAGTGTTTCTGAACCGCTAAAGCTTTACTGTGATAACAATGCTGCTCGACTTTTTGCCCAGAATGACAAGTGTTCCAGTAAATCAAAGTTTCTGGGAGTAAAGTACCTTGTTTTGAAAGAAAAAATGTGAAATCGTTTAGTGTCAATTGTTGGAGCTCCATCGAAGCTCATGGTTGCTGATCCATTGACGAAGGCATTGGCGCCAAATGATTTTAAAGACCATGTTATGAGTATAGGCTTGAATGATATGCCTCGTAGGAATCAATGATGTATGACACTATACATTGATCAATTAAAGAAACGATTTTGCAATTCTTACTTTGTTTTATATTCACATGTGATAATTGTGCAATGAAGTGAGAATATAAAAGTGCTATGACATTATACTTCCCATTACAGAAGTCATATAAAAGATTTTACTTAAGTTCTTGATTAAGAAAGGATATTAGTGTTGTAATTGTGGAAGGAAATACATCGTCAAGATGTGTAACTGCCACAGTTCGCATTAGTAAACTAACCTAATCACAGATTAAAGACCTTAGCGTTACAGTTTTCATGGATGATCGGTGTTTTCAAATGGTGCACATCAGTTAAAGTCGATTTTCAAAATTCGTTTGCAAAATAAAATATATTTTATATACTATATATATAAGCTAAGCGGATGTATGGTAGTCATATGGACTAAGTGGGAGATTGTTGGAAGCCGAGGGTGGTGGTCCAATTGACCACTGCCCATTCTCTGTAACAGTCGTCTCCTTCCTCCCCTTAATTGCCATTCACTACCATTCATCATATTTTTAGTTTTTGCTGACATGAATATCCATGAATGCATTAATGCAACGCTCCATAATGACAAGGAGCGTTGCAGTCATCGGTGATGGTCAGATGGCTATAAAAGCTAGGAACTCCCCCATCTTCAAGAAATACAGACATACATACACACTGACTCAAGCTTAGCATTACCATCACGATTGCTGGCATTAAGAGAAGACTGAGGGAGTTGTAAGACCCAGTTTGGCAACCGTTTCGTCTCCTTTAGCAATGGATTCAGGTATGCCCTAAAATTTTAGAGATCCATTTACGTTTAATCATGCCATTGGAGTGCGAATCCAATCCGTTCAAAGTTCCCAGAATGGGTCATTTTGGCTAACAATTTTACGCAAGATACTTGCACTGATACGATCTGATATGGATACGGGTATGGGATATCGCAAGATACATTAGGGATACGTCCAAAAAAATTGGATACAGCAATGTTGTGTATTATGAAAAAAAAAACAAACAAAAACATAAAGGGAATCATTAGAGATTTAACAAAAGAGAAACTAAGGTTCAAATCCTCTTTAATTATGCCGAAAAGATTTCATGTGATTTCTAATTAATTAGAAAAGGAAGAAAAGCCCTAACTATTTCCCCTTTTGTTCCAAGAGGAGATAGAAAGATATAGATATAGAAGAAGATGAGGCTAACCTTAATGTTGAAGAGTGAATAGATCAAAGATATGGGAGAACGTTGTGGGATGTTGGTGTGAGCATTTAATTTGAAAAACTCCTTTGATGAGCTATTGTTCATATGGCATGCCCCACCTTCAAATTGATCCTGCGCCATCCTTAAGGCAGACGTTCAATACCCGACCTAGATTGGATCTACCACCAGTTGTTGCCCACTCCATGCCTGCATTGCTGGCCGCTGCTCGTTGATGCAAAATCTCTACCCATTGCTACTTTTATTTTCTTTTCTTCTTTCCTCTCCTTCCTTTCCTCTCTCTTTCCATCTTTCTCTTTCTCTCTTTCCCTCTTCTTTTCCTTCTCTTCTTTTCTCTTCCTTTGGTTTTTCTCCTCCTCTCCCTCCTCTCTTTCCCTCCTCTTTTCCTTTCCCCTTCATTTTCTCTTTGTCCGTGCGACTGCAATTGTGAACTGAAATGGCTAGCGTATTTTAAGTTACTTTTAGTCCTTTTAGAAAGTCAAAAAGGCGAAAAGTCATGGGTTTGTCTTTATTGCAAATAAGTAGGCTCAACAGTGGACCCAATCAAATAAAAATTTAAGACACTTAAAATGACTGTACATATCTCGATTGGGTTAAGATAAATTTCATATTTAATTGGAGATGAGCTAACCAAAAAAATGGTCAGATTTTTAATTTTAATTAAATTTATTAATCTTAAAATAGGTCAATCTCTAATTAGAATAAAATTTAGCTGGGACTATATAAGACAAGGGCACTTATTTTGAGTGATCAAACATTTAATTGGTAATTTAGGATACCTCATTTCACAAATTTGATGTAGACTTTCTATTTTTCTAATTATAATCCTCTGATGGAGTTTACATAAGAAAACTTGTAACCACTAAAATGAATGCCTCATATTTGGATGGGACCTTAATAAATTCCATTACAATAGGATTTTTTGGTTGTTATTAAATTGATCACTTGCATATAAATCAAATATGGGCCCCATAATCACGATCCAAACCGCTAATCGTCTTTTGTAATATTGGAAGAAGCTACAAATCAAAAATTCAACCCCTCGTTTGGTCCAGATTTCGAGAAAATGAGCAAAATCTGAGAGCCGTTGGATAGCTCATTTCTGTATCTTGGCAGTTTGTTTTTTCAATTTTCTCTAGAATTCCGTGCTAGTAAACTACCATCTGAACAATTGGAAATTTGTAATGGGTCTAACACTAGTATGCGCAAAAATTTCAACCGTTGATCTTTCACAGATATTGAGAAATTTATAAAATAATATAACCCATTTAATGTAATTTTCTTAAATTTGCGGGCTCCTATATAAAGATCCAAACCTTTGATCTTCTTAGGAATACTAAAAATAGTCATGAGTTAAAAAAGAGCCTTTGATCCATTTTGGATATGGAGAAATTTATGAAAAATTATGTACCGTTGGATTTATGAAGTCTATTTTAATCCATTCTTCCGTGTTACCAAACAATCTCTTTCAAAGATATCTATTTCCAATAGACGCCATTTGAAATAGATCTATTCTATGAAGATCTATTTCAAATTGATAAAGTTTCCCAAACAAGCCCTAAAACTTAACATATTTAATGGTTAAATATTAAACAATGAAATGAGATGTTACAACCTAAAGGGACAGAATATTTGATTTATTGTTATTACAAATGGATGAAAACATAATTTACTAGGATTTGACAATATTTTAGATATTTGTAATTGTAATTTAGAACTTGAGGGCCACAAAATTAGGCAGGGGTGGACTTACATACATCCATGTTGAGGGTGAGCGCATCCGTTGGACCTTAGTCTGCTTTTAAAATAAAAGTAAAAATTTTGTTTTACTTAAAAATTTAGATAAAAATCTTATGTTCGCCCGCAAACCCATAAGAAAATCTTGTATTTGCTCCTAAAACCTAAGTACTTGTTTGGGTCTGCACCCCTCAAATGAAAACTATGGGTCCACCATTGAAATTTGGTGTTTGGTTGTTTAAAAACTCTAATCTAATTCATAAAATCTTAATATATTATGGTCCAAACTAAAAAGGTCTACCATTTGTATCAAGGCAATGGAGCCCATCTTTTAAAAATTATAGTATAGAATATATCTTTTGCATCATTTTGGATTATCTACCTCTAGGTAATTGGATTACAATGTTATTTTCATCCAACAATATATAAATATGGCACCATCCACATAGACCACACCACTATCCAATTGATCTAAACGTCTTTAAAAATAAATAAGCATCCTCCCTAGCTTTTTTTAGAGGCAAAAGTTTTAAGTTAACTCTAAAAGTAGAAAACTAATTAGAGGTTTAACAAAATCTAATATGTAAGAAAGCTCAATATACTTATTTGTATCATTCCATACATATATATATATAGATTTCAATATAAATACTAGCATTTTCCTTTAAAAGAATAAATAATAAAATGCTTCATTCATGCTATGCATATTTACAATACTTAGTTAATCATATATATATATATGTTAATAGTCCATACTATGTTCTTTAAGTATTATACAAGTATTTACCCATATAAAAAAGAAATTATCCAAATCTTCCATCAATCATGTTATGTACTTATGTCTCTTCAAGTTTTTTTGTTTGCTAGAGTGTCTCATCAACTTGTCATGCATTAAATGCAAGGCATGCAAGGGTGATCTTCCCAATCAGCTGTCCCTTTTGAAAGTGACCTTTTATGTTATGAGTTTGGTACACTTTATTCCCATTTTTAATTGTATGAATAGTGGAAGACAAGCCCATAAAAGTACCCATATTAGATTGTGGAAGACTAGCATAGTAAACAAGTATACTACATAACACATGACTGCACCTTCACACTCGGTTTCAATTCTTTTCTCTTCATAGTTCAAAGTCAGTTACAAATCTTGTCTCCTCATTTCATATTCTAAGTTCGGTTCCAGGCTTCCAACTCTCTTCTCCTCATTTTAACTTCTAAGTTTGGTTATAGGTTTCAAGCTCTTTTCTATTTAGTGAGATTCATCAAAGGTGAAAGTGTAAACATTCTATTTAATTTTTTATGGTCATTCTTCTCTTCTTCTCTAATTTATCATTATTTTTCTCAAACCTATATATATTTCTCATAACAGTTGCATGGGTTTTCTATTCTCATACCTATATATTTTTTTTTCACAACAGTTGTAATGTTTTCAACTTTCATCAAGTTTAAAGCTTTCCACAAGAATTTTTTTTGGGTGAAGCTGCTCTCTACATATTTTTTCTCAATGTTCAAACAACTACATCTTCAACAAGTGATAAGATCCAATCTCAAGCTAGTAGCACTTTGAAAAAGACAAAGTAGAACTAGAAGCCCCATTATGGAGATATGTGACACGTGTGAGTGGTGGTAAAACCATAGGTAGTGGTAATAGAAGTTGGACATGTAATTTATGTAAGAAATCATTTAATACGTCATATTCTAAAGTAAAGGCCCATTTACTTAAGATAAGTGGAGTGAGAATTCAAAGTTGCTCAAAAGTAGATCTTAAGCTTAAAGAAGAATTGGAAAAAGAGCAACTTAATGGTAAAATAATGAAAGAGCAACAAAAAAAAGCACCCTTAAATATCCCATTACCTCCACCAGATGATGGAAAAAAAAAGAGAAAATTTTCAGAAGGGTCAATTGAGCAATCAATCAAGTTGACCAACATTGATGAACTAGATAAAAATTGTGCAAGAATGTTTTATTCAGGTGTCATTCCATTTAAATTTTCTAAGGATCCATACTTCATTGATTACACATTATTTCTATTGTTGACACACGTTTTTCGGGTTATATTCCACCATGATATAATCGATTGCTCAATTCATTATTGGTGTAAGAGAGAAGCAACATTGAAAACTTAATAAATACATTTAAGAGACCATGGGATGCCACAGGGATTTCTATTGTATCAAATGGTTGAACTGATGTTCAAAGGAGGCCATTGATTAACTTTATGACTGTTTCATCGCATGGAGCAATGTTTTTTAAAGCAGTTGATGCATTGGGAATTTACAAACATGCAACATATATGTCAGAATTATTTGTGCAAGTTGTTGAACAGGTGGGTCCATCCAAGGTGGTGCAAATATTAATAGACAATGCTTTCGTTTGTAAGGCAGCTGGAAAAATCATTGAGGGTAAATATCCTTACATATTCTAGACTCCATGCATAGTTCATACGCTAAATTTGGTGTTGAAAAACATTTGTCAACCAAAAAATATGCCACAAAATGAAAAAAGGTTTGCACAATTAGAGTGGATAGTTGAAATTGAAAAAGTCATAAAAGATATTAGAAATTTTATTGTCAACCACAATATGGCTTTTTCAATTTTCAATTCTTTTTCAAAGTTGAACTTGTTACGTGTGTCTGAAATATGTTTTGTATCTACAATTGTAATGATAAAGGAGAATTAAGGAAATAAAAGATGCTTTGCAAAAAATGGTCATTGACCAAGATTGAAAATACTTAAAAAAAGAAGATGAGGAGAATGCTCAATCCATAAAAGAATATGTTTTAAACGATGAATAGTGTAATAAAGTTGACTACCTTTTGGATTTTACGGGGCCCATAGTTAATATGCTAAGAATTGCGGACACAAATACACCAATTTTACAATTAGTAAATGAAATGTGGGAACAATGATTGAAGATGTAAAAGCTAGAATGTTTTAACATGAAAAGAAAGACATGTTAGCTGGTCATTCAAGATTTTTTGAGGTATTGTATGAAATACTTGTTTCAAGGTAGAACAAAAGTCTTTACCCCTCTACACCGTGCTGTACACTCATTTAATCCCAAATACTATAGTTGTGCAGGGCTTAATGGAGGGGGTACAAGAGTAAAACGTGTTGTTCCAAATAAAGATGCAGAAGTATCGTATAACCGAGTTGCATGTTTTGGTCATCTATTTCCAATGGAGAAAGTTAGAGAGGTGAATGTAGAGTTTGGAAAGTTTTACACACCTTCTAGTTATTTTAGTAATGTACATGTGATGGAAGAAATGAACACTTTTGATCCGATTATATGGTGGGGGATGCATGGATTTAGTGCTCCAATGTTGTCGGAGTTAACATCGAAGCTTCTTTTCCAACATGCTTCATCATCTTGTTGTGAAAAAAATTGAAGTACATGTTTTCAAATTCATACCATCAAAAGAAATAAGCCTACAACTGAAAGGAGGGAAGATTTGGAATATGTGCATAGTAATCTCCATTTACTTTCAAGAAGGAAGAATAAAAGTAAGTCACACCTATTATATTTTTTATTTAATTTTAAAATACTTAGTTTTTATGATTGCACAAAAAACTTGGTTTACTTTTTTCCATATCGGAAAAGGGCCATCACAATATTGGGATGTTGCAGTTGGAAATGAATTCCATTAAGAACTGGGCAATGGTTGTTTTGACATTGAATGATGATGAAGAAATACTTTTGGAGATTGAAGAATAACACAAGGAATAAATAAATATGGGCACATCATCCTCTCATATGCATGGAAAGGATAAGAAAAGAGCTCAATTTGAACAAGTATTTGATTCTGATGATGATTATTAATAGTGAACTCAAATTTGAATGATAGCTATTTAAGTTCTTATAATTGTTGCTTGTTAGACTTTTTTAACATGATTTTTTTTAAGATGTTATTTGGTAGTCCTTGTTGACATATTTTGTTAACATATTGAACAATAGACTTTGTTGATGTTATATGATTTTATGTTGTATTTTCAATTCATGTATTATGAATCATGATGTAAATACTCAATATATATTGTGGTATGGATAAAATATTTTTTGTTTAACTACTATTCTTTAAAAATAGTGGACTTTAGAATTGTGATACAGAATGCAGATATACTAATAAAAGTCATCACTGATCAAGCAAGTAAACTTCAAAGTTTCTTCATGAATCAAGACTTACTGAAAATCAAGGAATGTAACTTCAGCTCTTATTTTATCTTCACTTCTTTTATTTAAAATATGTGTGCTTATACTAATGAATTTCTAGGATTATAAATTTTAATCATGTTTCAATATACTAATTTTGAGTAATTATAATCAAATTATGTCCGTGTCCGTGTCCGTATCCGTGTCATATCCTGGTATCTATATGGTATCTTAGGTAATATTGTACCCGTATCTGTGTCCTACAATTTTGAAGTTGGCGTGTGGAGTCTCCATTTCCCCTATTCGTATCCGTGTCCGTATCCAGGCATCATAGCTAACAAGAAACAACTAAGCTGATAAGGCTTACTCCTTTATAGCATCTATATTTATTCAAAGAGCCTCAATCCAAAAAAATTGTATATAAAAACTACATTCTTAAATGATCACCATGACTAAGCAATTAGTACAAATATTCTCTACTTCCATTCATTTAATCTTTTTCAGTAAAAAGAGTTATCATACAAAAGATGCATATTCAATGCAAATTAGTTGCTTTCAGAAGTTCTATATTGATTGCTGTTAACTCCATAATAAAATCCTTCAACTATGAAAACAAACCTCTCCTTTGATATTGTCAATGAGATGTTAGTAAAGGGTTGCTTTATTTGACCAAAGATCTAGACTATGTGAAACCACAAAATCCTTTTAACTAAGAAATTGTACATTCTATGACCGTTGCTAAGTTTCAGAATCACAATCGAACATTCATTCTTTATTTAGTCCTAAAACCATTTATCCTGTTGCTAAGTTTTAGAATACAGATAACTTAGGCCATAAAATTCTAATATTCTTTACATTCTATGAAAAAGAGATGAAAACTTAAATCATACCTAGATAAAAATCTAACATAAATCTTTTACAAGGAGGAAGAAGAGCCCAAATGAACTCATACTAAATAGAAAGACCAAAGTAAAAATGAAATCTATCCAAGATACGTACCTGATTCACCATGATGCGGAATGTTGTTAGTGGAACCGTTGGAACTTTGAGTTAAGCACTATCCCATCAATCTTGTTGTGCAGCTCACGAAGAAGAAAACAACTCAAGATATGCATGTGGTTGTTACGTCAATAGACGAGGAAGAGGAATCGTTAGAGAGCACCTGGGACCAGCACTCACGATTGATGGAGGAGATGAAGAGAAGAAGATAATGAAAAAAGGGAAAAAGAGGGGCCTCACGGTTTTATTATGTTTTTAGGAGTAGTGATATCCCCTCGGAGGCGAAATGTTAAAAAAATAAACCACATCAGTCCTTTGGGACCACTGTAGGCTTTAACATCCTCTTGGCCCTTTTTGGGTTTGCAACCGATATAATGGGATTTTTCCAGTTAAATTCTCTACGAAATGATTAAACCACAGGGCATTGAAAACAATTGTTTGATGTTCTTAATTAGAAAGGTTTCATGCACAAAAACTAATTTATGATTAGACCTTCCGTTGCATCATCCTACCGTGATTGACATGCATTTGAGAGGGTCCAATGAACAGCTTAGATTTTTACCTCTTATAGGAACTATGGTGTGGCAACTAGCAGTTGCTTAAAAATTACCCCTTAATCAAATGCTTAGAATAAAAAAAATCATGCTCATATGGTGTGTCCATTAGTAATTCACCACCGAAAGTCAATTGCTCCCTCTCCCTTTCTACTATTTTGCATGAATATAAGTGGTCCCTTACAAAATCATACAGGGCTTTTACCTAAAGAAATCCTAAGTTGAAAAGGAGTGGAACTGCGGAGCCTACATATTAAAATTCAAACTATTAAAAAAATTGTTCACTATAATATTTTCAAAATTTACATCAATTCAGGTTTATTCCATTGTTGGATTTACTGTTTGATGATCATGAAAATGTAGAATTTGCGCTGATATCATTCTTTAAATCAAACAAATCATTCAACACTGGAAACAAACACATGCGGACATCAAATTTGAGGATACCCCTTACAACTTTATTAGTGAATGTAGTTTATTTTGAAATCCCCTTCAAATTAGGATTTCTCAAAGTTACTTAAAAGGGTATCTTAGTCACTATACAATGAAACCATATATATATATATCCATCCATCAAAGCTACAAACCCTACCCTACTCTCTCTCTCTCTCTCTCTCTCTCTCAGAGATCTGCAACCATGGTAAGAATGAAATGGCAACAGTTTGTATATATATTCTCCTCCTTCCATTCATTTCCATGCCTGTTTTGATTTGGCTTGTAATTCCCTTTTCTTGTTTGGATTGAAGCCTTTCAAGCGATATGTGGAAATCGGGAGAGTCGCCCTTGTAAATTACGGAAAGGAATATGGAAAGCTCGTCGTCATCGTCGATGTCATCGATCAGAACCGGGTACGCGTCTTCTATAAATTTCTATGAAGTCCCTGATTTGATTTCATTCGGATATCATTTGTCAGAAATGAAATTCACTGGAATGAACCCTGATGGTGTATTGATTTGCTTGAATCTGTAACACCCAAGGTTGCATTTTTTCAGTCGATTCAGTAGTTGACTCAAATGGGTTTTTAGAACTGTGAACAGATAATTGGAGAAAGGGATGTGTTAAAATTTTGTTGGGTTTGCCTCATCTTTCACTATAATGTTGTGAAATGGGTTGTTGGGGATTTGCTTGCTGGGAAAGTTAATCTAGGGAACCAGCTATAGCCTCAAAAGCCATTCTAGATTTTATAGGGAAATGGGCTTTACCTGTGGGGTTGACATTTGAATAGTGTTCCTCTGAGAAGGTAAGAACACCTGGAAGGGTGTGCTACCACTACCAGAGGCTAGAATTTCCTAGGAAATGGGCTTTTGACTAAGGTTTTAGGAAGTGGGGAAAGAGTGGAAACAAAATGAGCCATCGGCAAAATTGCCCATTTTGATAGAATATGATTGCCAAGTCTCCACCCTTTATGTTATCATTTTGTGGGTCTCCATGGCTCCATTGCCCTTTTGCTTGTGATCCCTTGTAATGAAACCTTTTCCAATAAATCTCTAGAAATTCAGTTGGACATTCCCAAATCTATTGATAATGTTGGTAAGGGATATTGGTTGTATTTACATGCATTATTGGTTGTAAAGGTTTTTTTTGTGTGAAAAGCATGCATTTTGTTACTAAAAAAATGTAGAGAGCATAGAAGCAATGTGCCCAAAAGGAGGACTATTATACCATCTTGTACATTATTTCATCTGTATTCTCTATTTGACTATGAACCCATCGTTAGATGTCATAATAAAATTCAGCTACCATTCAAAAGTGGGGAAAAGGAGGAAGAAGAAGCATTTTCATTGAAGTCCTTTCTGTTCTTCTTCTTTCTTTCTTTATTTTTTTAAATGGCTGAAGTGGAGACTAGCTTCGGGAGTACTTTGTGATAAACAAATGCCAACAAAATTGAAGGGAAAATTTTACAGGACAGTGGTTAGACCAGCTATGACATATGGAGCAGAATGTTGGCCAATTAAGAAGACACATATTCATAAGATGGATTTAGCGGAAATGAGAATGCTTAGGTGGATGTGTGGTAAAACTAGGAAAGATAAAATTAGAAATGAGCGCTTTCGAGAACATTTAGGGGTAGCACCAATAGGAGATAAGATTAGAGAAACTCGTTTAAGATGGTTTGGGCATGTTGAGCGTAGGTCAGTAATGACACCGGTGAGAAAAAGTTTGGATATACAGGTGGAGGGTCCATCAAGAGGTAGGGGTAGGCCGAAGAAAACATGGATGGAAGTCATTAATTCAGATTTGAAGAAGTTGTACTTATCGAAAGATTTAGTTTAAAATAGAACGGAATGGAGAAATAGAATTCATGTAGCCGACCCTAACATGGTTGGGATAAGGCTTTGATGATGATGATGATGATGATGGGTAATCGTGAATTCATTAAATGTATTATGGGAAGCATTCATGTTGTTAAATACAATTGTTCATCGTTGATAGGACGATTATGCTTTATATCTAGTAAGAAGAGAACGAACGGACATCCCTTTAAAAGATGATATTTTTTGATGTTTTACTCTTACACCCATAATATCTAATAGCTTGTAACTGGTTCCTATTTTATCCCCTGTTTAGCCCATCTATCTGCCTCAGTTGTATGTATGCTCCGCTTTTGTCTTGGCCTAATTGATTGTGTTATTGGGATCTCCTTCAATGATGGCCCTTGACAAAGGGAATCTTACCTTTACAATCTTTAGCAATCAAAGGATTCGCAAGTTACTTCAGTCTCATTTGACTTTTATATCCCACTACTCACTAAGTGATATTCTATTCTCTCCTAGTCTCCTTTGCAGTTACTTAATTCTACTACTACTCTCTTCTTACCGGACCTGGGCTTCCTCCTACCTTTCCATCTACATCAGACTCCAACCATCCCTACTACAGATTTGTCCTTCTTGGCTTCTCAAACTCTTTTTTTGGGAGTGGTAATTGTAAATTTCTTTGAAACAGAAGGATGAGTACATCAACAGAACACCCTATACCTTTTTTTGTATTCGAGACATGAAACGGAAGTACCCTTCAGTATAGCCTTTGTATTGAATTTGAGGCCTGGACTTGTTTGCATCAATCATATGTTGGAATACTGCAGTTTCAAATCCTTGCCATCACTATAGCTGTTATATTGAGCCTTGGACTTGTTGTCATCATCTATGATACACGGACTCGCCTAAAACTATGACGCACCTACACCCGACACATATGCACTCGCACCCGATACTCGTGCCGATAGTTCATTTCCAAGGTATTTGATATACTTTCTTGAGGCACACCGTCACCTGATACGCACCCACATCCGATACTAATGCCAATTCCATGTAAAATAGGTCATCATATCTTGGAACATCTGAAGTTTCAAAATTCAAATCCTTCCCTATGAATTATAGTAACTGTTCAGTGATCTTATACTAATCTATGACATGAACTTGACAGGCACTTGTAGATGCGCCTGATATGGTAAGAGGTCAAATGAATATGAAGAGACTTTCCTTGACAGATATTAAGATTGATATTCCTAGGATTCCCAAAAAGAAGTCCTTGATTGCTGCCATGGAAGCGGCAGGTAACAAATTTTTCACTTCTCGTTATATACAAATCATGATGAATCAGTCTTCTCTCTTCTTTATTCACCAAAACAAGTATTATTGATGGCAGATGTTAAGAACAAGTGGGAGAACAGCTCATGGGGCAGGAAGCTAATTGTGCAAAAGAGAAGAGCTTCCCTCAATGACTTTGATAGGTTCAAGGTCATGTTGGCAAAGATTAAGGTAATAATAGTTTTTCTTTCTGTCTTTTCTGAAGCCTGTTGTTAAAAATATATATATATATATATCTTGGTTTGCAAGAAGTCCACCAAGTTTACTAATTTATTTCGAAGAGACATTAATGTGCCTTTGGTGACAAGAGTCTGTGGCATAGTGGTAGGTGCTCGCTATTGCAACCTTGAGGTTGTGGGTTCAACATTATCCAATAAAAAAAAAGCAAAACAAATAAAGTAACATGCCTCTGTTGCAGCTACTTTTATTCATACCAAGAGATCTGTGAATGAGATGGTGGATTTTCTAGCCAGAATGGGTGTGTAGAGATTGCTCCTTTTATAATCAGTTTCTCACCCCCTCTCCCCCTCCCACTCATTATTTTATTGAGTTTTCCCCTTCCATGATAGTTTGGGGGTTTGAATTTGTAAACTTTTTGGTTCTTAATATACTTCTCTTGTGTTCTGTAACAGATTTTGTACCTTTTTATAAATTACCAATTTTTTTTATGATAAAAGGGGACATTTTACGAACTGATAGGTCCTTTTTTTTTTTTTTTTTGTCAACTTGATGTTATCTAAATCAGGTGCTAAAGAAAGTTGGGTGTTTGAAGAGCTACTTTCTCCTGCGGGTGCCCACAAGACAACCCGCATGTGAAATTAGTAAATTACATGGCAGCCTATAATGCAAGGGGGTCCATCTCTGCATAACTGCAGAGATGGGGCTTCATGCATTGCATGGCATGTGGTTGCCCACAGGAGAAAATTCACTGTTCTTAAAAATCTCTATTGCATTCTCTGAACATTCGCAAATCTCAATTGGGGGCACTCTATTTTGTTTTTACTTGAAATACTAGTTCGATGACTAAAAATTTAGATTCATATTTTGTGTTTACTTGAAATACTTGTTTAATGACTAAAAATTTATATTTTAATGACTTAATTTATTGGAACTTTAGTGCTAATAGGTCTGTTTTATTTGCAGAGGGCGGGTGTGATCAGGCAAGAGCTCACAAAACTTAAAAAGCGGGGTGCTGCTTGAGATCCCAATTTTGTTATAGATTACTCTTGTTTGTGACTGAGGATTGTTATTTCTACATTTCCATTTCGTTTGTCTATTGCTACCTGGAGTTCCTTTTGTCACACCTGCTTAATTGTTGGGTCATCTTTTGAGGCACATCATAGATTCGGTTTCTTCTTGGATTTGCATTAAATACTTCAATTACCTTGAACTTGTTTATGAAGCCTTTTTCTGTTTTTTCACTTGTCATTCGGTGACCATCTTTTTCTTCCATTGCTAAGAATCAATACCTGCGTCGTTATCACTGAACCATCAATAGGATGGTGATTGCTCTGATTTAGGCACTTTCCATGACTCTTCACTGGTTGTTTGGCATTTTGAAATCAATGCTGGAAGCGGCTACTTTGAAGAGCTTTCCTAAAAAATTTAGTAGTCTACATAAGATGTGATAATTACGGTGCTTTCATGTTATTATCATAAGTGGCACGTGCCATCTTTCAGAAATGCACATGCATATGGGATCCGGTTTCCTTAGGTGATAACATTTTACATTTAGTAATCCTGTATAGTTTTGGTATTTCCTAGCTGTTTGTTTACCTGTCACATTTGTTGTAACACCCCTATTTCTTGCCCACAGTGCCCATTTCAGATACCTTTGATCCGAGTGCAGGTTAATCGCTGTACCAAGGACACTCTAGTATAACTCAATAGTTGAAGTCACATCTTTATGTTTTGCCATGGGAAAATACATGTAATTAGAGTAATATAAACCAGTCACAGAGCACCTGTTCTCGTGGCTTGAAAAGGGGTCAAGGTCAGTCTAGTATGTTTTCCCGCTCTCAAGGCCTATGTTCTTCGACTGTACATCTAGAAATCAAATCATTGAGGTGTTTCATAATCGGTCGAATGATTTTAGCGGATGTTGACTATTGTCGTCTTTTTGTTGTTTGGGTTTGGTAAATGCTTGCATACTACCCCAGCCCCTTACAACCAGCGAAAAATCCTGGTGGTCTGTTTGGAGAGGGAGATGAGAGATTGCAACTGAGCCTGACAACTAGTTCTGCAAAATTTAGTTACCTAATTTTGCATTTAGAATCTGATGGGCCTGAATCTGTTCTGAAAAGAGCTTTTGATTGAAAATTACATCTGATCTGGAATGTTAGCCTTGTGAGTCAGCATGCCCTTCAGCAGGCCCACAACAGTCGTATATGCTGCTTCCCACATCTGAGTGAACTGAAAGCAGCAACCGTCATGAGCTTGCATCAGTGATTCAGTGGTATGATTCAGAACGTCAACATGATTAGTCGTATTCATCTCTGAGACTTGACAAACAATCTCCCAGACCAGAATGTTTGGTCATTACTGCACCCAGAAAGTAGTAATATCTTCGTTCTATTCTGACCAAATGTGATAAGAAGGCGTTGTAGCCTTTGATCATAACATCAAAGGCCGCCTTTGGGACCAATCCTGCCAATGATATTGTGACCACACTGGGTGTTTCACTCGGAAGCTCAACACAGGCCCGATGTAAGATCTAACTCCTTTATTTTTTTCCCCATCATAGACCAGAATGTAACTAGTACACAAGGTCCACAAAATAAGACCGAAGTTCAAATCTTCTTTCGTTGATGTGCAGTTTATGACTATTGTGAGCTAACTAATTCCATCATCCGACAAATTTTAATCATCCCTAAATCAGCCAAGGACGACCTAACTTCATCAGCCAAGAAATTCAAATGAACTTGGGCATGTTCCTTTACTAGAATTTTTTTTATAAGAATTAGTGTGTTACGGATTGGGGAATTCATAACATAATGTGATGACTCATTCCTAGCATTTGCAAATGCCATGTTTTTTTATATAAATTCAAAATTCAAGCCACCTGAAAGGTCATAAACAACCTTTGGAATTCCAACCACTTTGTTCTTTGTAGAATTTTAAATTCTCAAGTACAAAGAAGGATTCAAAAACTCCACAGCCTAAAAATTTCAAAATTCGCCAAATAAAAATATTCTCTGAATTTTAGTAAACAAACATGCTCACAGCCATTACACAAGATTATTCTTAGAATTACATTGCGAGACTCACAAGAAAATAATCCAGACCATTCAAGATGAATCCTATCTCTATAGTTAGATCATCAAATTCCCATTCAAAAACAGCGGGTCCCATCATCTCACTAAGAACGTGGTGAAAACTATGACTAATACGAAACGAGATTCAATGAGGAAAAACCTCAAGGTGACTATGGCGGGACCAATGTGGTGGAAACTATGACTAACACGAAATGAGATTCATTGAGGAAAAGCCTCACGGTGATTGGTGGGACCATTGGTCCCGCCATTTCGCCATTGGGAAAAATAGCATGCACTCCCCGTATGCATGGAGGACCATGGGATTTTTTGACAGAGGATCCGGACTCGACTAATATCTCATCAGCAGCAATGAAAAGTCAACTATCACATGCTTAGTCAGTAGTGGGACCCACTCCTTTTGAACGGAAACATAAAGATCTAAATAGAGGGGGATGAGACTCATCTTGAATTGCTAGCATTACCTGTGTGTTGAAGTTCCAGGACTTTGATGCAAAGTTTCAGTGTAATAGCTGCAAGAGGATCCGGACTCCCACAGGGAATGACTGAAAAAATTCATATCATGCACGAAGGAATCGAGGATGCCCCCAAGAATTAGCGAAACTTAATGCAAAGGAGGCTTTAACTAGGAAAAAGGAAACATCCGGCATTGGACCTCTCTAAACTCTTTTTCCCCTTATTTCAAAAGGAAGTTAAGCAGTGTCAAAAATTCACCCCTGCTTCATTAGGGTCCGGTAAGCCATCCAGACAGCAAAAGGGACGCAGGAAATATTGCCCGGTGCATTCTATGTGCTTGATGCTCGCCAGGGCCAGGCCACGGAAGTGGTGGTGATGACTGATGACAATCTCCACTGGAGACTGATCAGTGAATTTTCAGTAAGGGAAACATCCATGGTGGGCCCTACCATGCAGTGCTTCATATGATCTTCTACATTGACACGGGGATCCATGGAGAATCCCAAATCAGAGTTATTTTTTCAAAGTAATGCCAGTCCACCTCGTTTATACATACCGAAGGTGACTAGTGTGTACCTGACTGTAGAGAGCAACAGGAAGCAACAAAAATGCAAGCCACTTCATTATATCGACAATAATAAATGAATCCGAAGAATGCGGATTTTACAGGAATATGATCTACACACACATCTGATTATAGAACATGCTTATCAAAATATTTCTAGCACTTCATGTGCCAATCAAACTCAGATAAGAATAAATGGAAGATAAACAAGCCTTTTTCTCCAAACCTTTTAAATTGTGGTGGCCTCATCATGTTGTCAGCTTCTTCTCGCTGTTCTTGCTCCGAAAGGGTGAAAGCAGAGAGAAGTGGCGAGAAACTGAAATGGGTGAAATTAACACAATGAGACAAAAACCATATTCAAGTAGAAATCAAGTCAACCCAAATGAAATAAAGGGAAAAATCCTTACCCTTCTGTGAAGTACCAACTACAGGGCTATCATCTTGTGAGATGAGATTCTTCAGCATGTGAACTGAAATAATAAATAAATAAATAAATAATTGAAGGATCAACTATGCATACATTATAAAGACAAGCTTGCTGTTGTTGCAGTAAACAAACCTGATTTCTGAGTTCAACAGCTAAGTATTAGCTTTGAGCAAAAAGAGGTCAGGTCATGCTGGCATGGCTCTAAGAAGGGCTTTGTGAAAAACCGCAAAAAAAGAAAAAAAGAAAATAGAAGGGCTTTATGAATCTGGATTTTGATTCAGCACATAACATGGTTTTAAAATTCGTCTGCAACTGGGTTGTATCAGTATCACCCAACATTGTACAGGTAATGGCTATAAGCCTATGACTGATGCCGACTTTTCATTGCTTTACCCCAAAATGTATTCAAACTCTGTCCTCGTCATCTTTATATACTATTTTTTTTTAAATTATAACAATCTCATTACTGAAGAAATAGCAAAAAAGGTCAGCCTACCTTCCAACCACTAAGCAATGTCATAACACATCCCCCAAAACAAAGAACAGCCCTCAAACATCAACAAACCCCCAAGGGAAAACAACTAAAACAATCACATTAGACTGCATTTAATGTTTTTATGTCTAAAGATCTTAAAGGCAATTAAAAATGAAGACTAGGATTTTTCTCACATGGATTTTTTTAAAAAAATTTCCTCTGATAAAAGAGGAAAAATCTAACCAGACTAAGAAAGATGTATCAGATGTTAGAGATTTTGGCTTTAACCAGTTCAGGATCCAAACCATGGCTGATAGCTCTAGCAACAGTTCTTGAGAATAAGGGCTGAAACAACTAAGTCTTTGGTCAAAAAAAATTTCAAATTAAACTCTCAAAGCAGTTGAAAGCTTCACTTTGAAAGCAAAGTTAGTGAGAACAATATGAAAATTAAACAGAGATTTTTGGCAGTTAGAAGGAATGCTTTAAACATGTGGATGGGATTTTCAATAATGATTCATAGCATCTGAGTTTCAATGATCACTTGGGGATCATTCTTGGAAGGTAGAATCTTGAAACTTTGTCCAATCATTCTCTCATTAAATATTTGGGTATAAGTGTTACCATTCAGAAGAAAAAAGGTAAAGTCTCCTACAGTTTATCAAGTTTTCTAGAGCTAAATCAAGTTTCTTAAAATTCATAAACATGTCCAGTTTACTATCATATGTTGAGTTTTGGAGTCCTTAATTCTTCTATAGTGCTTGTATAAATTTTATGAATTGCATCCTTTCCAGTTTTTCCAGCAATATACCCATCTTGCTTGGTCTCAACCATGATGTTAGATGTTTTAAAGGAAGAGTTTAACCTGTTTAGAAATATGCAAGGAACCAAGTTGACCCAGCAATTTTACTTATCAATCATCACTAGGCAAATTTTCCATGCATTTAGATAATTTTGAAAACTTGGTGATCAAAGAAAAAATGAGGAAAACAAGTTGACTACTGGGATTCTACCTTCAGGAGAACCATCAGTTCCAACATGGTTGTCAATAGCTGGGCCATCAACGCCAAACTTATCTGAATCCATGCTATGTTCACCTGCCGCTGAACTGTGGTTCTTTCTTCCAAACTTCAACAGCCGTCTGAATCCCTTTGACTCCTTGCCTCGAGACTTCTCCAACGATCCAGGAATCTTTTCAGCTGAATTGAGGTCTGTAGACTCAGATATATGCACATTGCCAGTCTCAGTAATTGTTTCCACTTCAGTGCTTATTGGTGGTGCATTACCATATTCTAAATTGCTTGTGCATGGCTCGTCCAATGATGATGCTCGAGCGAAAGGGGCCTGGTATGGTTTTTCCTTAACACTAATGCTTGGGGACATGGGTAATTCATCACTGGCATGACCCGTTGTCATCTGATCAACAAGATAAATCATATAACCAAAATCAGAAAGCAAAAGAAATCTGTGAGCCACCAAGTTATTAAGAAGAATACTATTGAGTCTAGCACCATGGACTTGCAGCAAATGCTAAATCTCTTCATGAAACTATAGTAGATATTGGCACCAATTATACTACAGAGAGGTTGTGCTTGGGTTGGTCCAGCAGGATCAGATCCAGTTGTACTGATTCAGGCTTAGCATCTTAAAAATATATAAATATAATATAACATTTTTGTAACATTTACTGTACTGGCCAAGTCTGGATTGGTTATTGTAAGAATCTTGAACTGGTATAGTGCAGAATATCACTCTGATCATGGAGATAGTTACCATTGTTGTGATAGTAAAATACAAGTTCAAAAGGTGTTGCTTAGGCCCATCAAACTAGCCTGACCAGCTCAAGATCATTTCCACCCCCGATTGGCAATAATGAGGAAAATCACTTTGATCATAGAGATATTATCATTGGATTGCACTAGAAAAAATTACCATAAAATTTTTTACTTTGATGCATGTGAGTTGAGGAACAATCACAGGGAAAGGATATGATGAAAACATCGTCTCTGACAGCACAGATTTGGTAATATATATTTGAGTCACACTGCTTTCATTGGTTAAAGCTTAAAACACTCAGTCCATGAAATCCATAGATGCACTTATCTGATCAGGTTGGTTTTTCACACATCCTCATCTAATCTAAGACCTTCCGAAGCCCCTTCCTGCTGATATAGCATGCTCCCTAGGTGAGTCCCACAGAGGGAGAGTACATAGGAACCCGAACCCATGTTATACCAAGCCAAATTATTGGATTTCAACCTCCCACCATGAATAGCAACAGCCTTGAATTTGACTCGTACATTTAGAGGCGTTCATCCGGTTTTGAGAGAGAATAACTTAATGCATGGTGATATGTTGATATCCAATGGTTTGACTTTGTTCGCAGAAAACCTAGAATCTCACAAGTTATGCCCTTTGCAGGAGTATTTTCAGTTTAAAAAAGCCTCTTCCACTCTGCTGAACTGTCAAAAGCAAATACATATATTTGAATTGTTCTTATGGCATGGGGATTTCTAAAGCTTGCTTGGCAAAATAAGATAACTTTTCAATTGCTGAAATTACTGGTTTCCTACTTCTGGTCAAGACATAGGAGAGATAAATTACTGTGGAGCCATTGCACGAGTAGCTCAATGGTGAGGCACCTCCCTCTCCATAGAAACAACCAAGGATCGTTCCCTATTTGTAGCATTGATGATTAAGGGACTTGGGTTAGGATGTGTGTGTAGTTGTCTGAGTATTTACCATAGTAATAAATAAATAAATAAAAATTACCATTGAGGCACAAATGTTTCTCTTCTTCTGAAAAACCAAATGTGATTTTTCTTTTTCCTTGAGAAAAACCTCACTTTTCCATATAAAGACGGCACATTGAAACATGAATTGCCAATTAAATGATCCAAAGATAGGGATCAAATAGCAAAGGAAAGAGATGAAAATAAGAATGACACTTTAGTAGACTTTTTTTTTTCTACAGAACATACCTCTTTTAAACTGGGATGTACATCAAACTGAAATTCACTGGGATCTTTTTCGACTTCGCTAATGATATTGGGCGAAGCTGGTGCATGAATTGCTGCATATTCTGCAACTTCAGCAGCCTGTTCAATACCTTCATCACATGCTCCTTTCTGGTCTGTTGGATTTTCTTCAGATGTTTGTACAACAGGAACAGCACAGATATCATGTTCAAGCATCACAACAGTTTTATCTATAACTGGGTTGCCATCTTCACTGATCAGATGTGGAGTCTTATTGTTGCAAATCTTCTTCTGCTTCATACTTTCAGAAGTTAGAGAAGATCTGTTTCCATTCACTTTTTGTTTTATCTCCTTAGCTGCAGACTTGTTCTGGCTTATATTTGAATTGCTTCTAGATGTCTTAATTTTCAGCTCCGGTAGTGTAGCAGACTTTGTTCTGTCAAGGCTCATTATCGCAGATATCTTCTTTATTTCAGGTTCAACAGGTAATTTTGGTTTTGATAATGGATCAGTGCCTGCTGACTTTAGTGTAGCTTGATGGCCATTGCTGCCTTTTGGGTCTGATAGTCTTCTACTTTTAACTGGAATGGCCTTTGGTTCGGGGCCAATGACCTCCTTTTTAAGCTCAGGTAATGCTGACACTGATCGGCTTAAGCCATTTCCAGCTAGGCCTGTACCATTTAATCTGCTAGGTTTAGTGGCTTTCTGAGAATCATTGGACCCTGTAGAAGCAAGCTTCGTAGGAGATCGTTGTGTAAGTGAAGATGATCCAGGCTCTGAGTCACTGAACTTTGATCCTTTATGTGAGCCCAGGGAAGGTTTTGCTGGCAACCGTGATTTGCTCTGCTGTGAGAATGATGGTGATTGAGCAGAGCTAGAAGTGCCTCTTGCAGAGATTCTCTTTTGCCGCTCTCTCTTTAAAGCTTCCAGCCGTTTTTTCTCTTCTTCTTCCTGAGATTCCCAAAATATGTCAAAAGATAGTGTGTGTGTGTGTTTGTGTGTGTGTGTGTGTGTGTGTGTGTGTGTGTGTGTGTGTGAAGCCGTTTTTTCTCTTCCTCTTCCTAAGATTCCCAAAATATGTCAAAAGATATAGTGCGTTGTGTGTGCCATTTTTTCTCTTCCTCTTCCTGAGATTCCCAAAATATGTTAAAAGATATAGTGTGTGTCAAAAGGAATGAGCAAATCAAATTAGCTGGATAATGAACGATAGATCAAATATCAGAAAATGGTTATTTAGCCAACGAAAGGAAACTCAAACTAGTAAGATGAACAGATTTAACACAACTTTTTTGAGTGTGATACACAAAAACTGTTTTCTTCAGTGAAATACACACAGAGAGTGTGCTATCAGAATTGTGTTTTCTGTGAAAAGCACATGTCTACAAAGTGTGATGCAATGACAACTACTCTCTTCAGTGAAAAATGCATGCACAAAAGAATTGCTTTCTTCAGGGACATACATGTATATGCATAAGGACTGTATTCTTTGATAACACATGCAGGAGAGCGCGCGCACACTAGAAATTTTGAGAATGGCATGCCAAACAAGAAGTTGAAATTATTAATAATAACAGTCTGGAAGCTAGCCAGAACACCAGAAAGAACTCTAACCTAAAAAAAAGAAAAAGAAAAAGAAAAAGAAAAAAAGAAACAGTTGAGATACTTAAATTTCTGAATGCTGATATTTAAAATTTCAGCACTAGCAAGTCACCCCCCCCCCCCCCCCCCAAAAAAAAAAAAAAATGCACAAAAAAAAAAAAAAGGAACAAAAGAAAAGAAAAACTGCTTGACGTGAAAATCAACATAATTTGGTTATCGGTGGAAAAGAAAATTTCACTTTTAATATTGTTAAAAAAAATGTCATGCTTCTACCAAAAAAAAAAAATGTCATGCTTTCACATCTTGATTTGTGGAAGCTTGAAACAAGCTACACAAAATGAACAAATATTATCTGTGATATATGGTAAAAGCATCTGATCTAAATGACTTCAAACAACATCAATTTTCACTTTATAGGAACAAAAAGTTGGGAAACTTTTTAAGAAAAATTAAGAACTGTAAGGACAACATCTTCAAACATTTCCACTGTACAGAAATGCTGAGATAAATTAGTAGGGAGAGTACCTGCTCTCTCTTCATTTTCTGAAGATCAGCTTTGTATGTCCGAAGCCTCTCAGCACGTACCTGTGCTTCTGCCAGAGGTGACTTCGATAACTTCCCCTTCCTCATTGCTGCCTCCATCTTTCTTTTCTCCAAAGCATCTTGCACTCTCGATTTCTTTTCCATGTCTGACTTTTTAAGACCTTCCTTAACTCCAGTTGAAACATCGTTGTTTCCATCATCCGGGACAATAACTTCTTCAGTTCGAATTTCCATTTCATAATCTACAGCTGGATCATAGCCAGTGGATTCCCCTTCTATACCACGCTCTGGCATCAAGCTCAAGTCATCTGGTTCATAATTCACTTGGTTTTTAATCATATTGGAAGAATCGTCACTTCTCTGAAGAGCTGATGGGAACTCCAAGTCGATGTCAATGGCAGCTCTTCTATCTGATCCAACTTGATCTTGTGAACTTGATCTGAAAGGAACTATATATGATTCATCTGTTACACTTTGCAAGTTCATATTAAAATTATCATTATGCTCAAATTCGTTGCCAGCAAGTGGGTCTGAGTGAGAATTTGTAACAGGTTGGTTTCCTTGTCCATAAAGAATAAAATCGTCACCAGTCACCCTCCTATACCCTCTTCCACTTTCTATTTCAGTAAATTGTACATCCAGTTTGCTGTCTCGCAATACTCTTCCACCGTGTGAATGTAGCCCCTCATCAGATATTGCCAATTCATCACTTGATGCCCTATGTTTATATGTCTGGCTCTCTTTGCCACTGATCATATCAAATTCAGATTTCAACTTGTCTCCCATTTCGACCGAATCTTGTTGATGAAGAATAGGATCTGACCCTGTTGTACTATGTCGTCTCTTTACAGAGACCTCTTTTTCAGCAGAAAACATTAATCTATCATCAACATTTGTGCGATCATCATCTTGCAGTAAAAAGTTCTGGAATGCCTGCCAGTTTCCACTATCTGGCTCTTGTCCATGAGCCATGTCGTCCTTGTCATTTGAGTTCCAAGTATCTGTAGACTTTGTATTGCTTCCTTTACCTTTCGAAGATCTCACAGAGTTCTTATGCTTCCTTTCTGGGGTATCAGACTGTATCTTCTCAGGTTCCTCGTCACTTTCATATTCAGAAGCTGATTCAGATCCACTTCCTGATGTATCGTGTCTCTTTGAAGTAATATAATTAATGTTCCGAATGACAACCATGCCTGACTTGGTTTTGCCTGACCGGCCAACTTTTCTATGCGACTCTCGACCATGTGCAACTTCTTTTTCTGACATGCTCTGATCGGTATCATCTTGTGATCTTCCATTTGAAACACCAGTATCCCAATTATCTGACTCTAAATTGCTGCCCTTACTATCCATGGAATGCCTTTTTTGCCGCATCCTCTGTGCACCACTGAATCTGGGATCATCCATTGCAGGATATGGTGGATGGAAAAAAGGGCCGCTTGCTTGATAGTTATGATAGTATGGGACACCTTGCATGGGATAGGCCGAAGGCATAGGCCATTGAGGATACATAGGATGCTGAAAATGGCCTTGAAAATATTCATGAGGACCTAAAGGCACCTGCGAATCCATGGGAGGCCTTTGATCTGGCCATTAACAAATACATGTCATGATGTTTGGAACTAACTGTGCTCATAAAAATGCAGCACAATGCAGTTACAATATACATAAACTAATTAGGACTTGTAATGCTTTGGTTGGGAAATGGCACCATTTATCCATAAAAAAACATTTGAACAAAATTTTAAAACTTTCTAAAATGCCCTTTTTCTGTGTATATTGGGCCAAAACTTTTGGTGTTAACACTATTATGTCTCAAATTTCTGATATAGGAAAGAGTTTACAGCCATTTCAGCCAGTTGCCCGGAGATATAATCTACCACAATTTTCTTCAGTAGGACAAAACATTGCTTCTCCTTCCTTCTGACATGTTAGGCTAGTTTGTCATGTGAATTGTGAATTTGTCCAAACAATTATTTTTTATTACAAATTTATGGAGGATTTCAAGGATTAGATCTATTATCAAATTCCAAGCCCAACTTGAAGAAAGGCCAGTGATTTTGAACCTATAGTCAAGAGCACACAAGTCCATGATGCCCTCTGAAATTTTATTAATTGAATAAATATAGCACATATTTATAGGGGAGGGAGTGGCTGACAGCCCCCTTATAAGAGCATCTCTAGCAATCCTCTCTATTTAATATCTGAAATAGCTAGTGAAAAAAGTGTCTTTATCCATTTTAGCTAGTGCCATCCCCATCAATGCTCTCTATTTCCTTTAACATTTATTTTAAATATCCAATCAACTCAATTAAACAATTCAACCATCCAATCAAAAGCAAAAGATCTTAAAAAAATAATATTTTAAGATTTAGCTAGTCAAGAGTGGCTAGCTAAATTTAACTAGCCTTTTACTTGTATGTATAATAGCTAAGCCATTTAGCTAGTCTGTTTGAGTTAGAAAAGTGAGTTTTTGCTAGATACTTTAGCTAACAAATGCATTTAGCTAGTCTGTTGGAGATGCTCTTAGGTTGATGTCCAACCCAAATATGTGTCTTTTAGGGATCTTTGACTCTCACATTTGCTTCTAATTATAACTCATTCCCATGCTAAAACATAAAAGTTCTGAGACTTTCAGAATGTGCTATTTTTGGAGGGCTCTAGTAATTTCAAAATGAACATGAAACATAATATTGCTAAAAATTCTAAACATGTGAGCACCAAATGTCTGATTATAGATGCCAAATCCGTGACTTAAACCATGGGTTGCACAACTCATGCACATGCCTAACGTAGGCAGGCAAGGGTTTTCAAATTCATCCTAGAATAGATGTGAGGCACAGCAGGGCCATGGGTTTGGCCATAAGCCTGGTCCGCAACATGTAAACCCAAGCATCTCAAATGGAAGCGTAGAACCCAAGTTTTCTACGCAATCTATAATCTTCAATCAAAGTATCCAGTTCTCAGAAGTACTTGCTTAAGACCAAGCCTCCCTATTTTTTTTTATAGTAAAAAACAGGAGAACCAATAAAAAAGTTAAACAGGAGAACCAATAAAAAAGTTAAAGGAAAATAGAAGAACCTTTTTTTTTCCAGGATTATTTCCATCACAATCATAAAATTACTACCAATCAGAGCATTGGAAATTTGTTAGCCATCAAAAGATCTGAGGTACCATGCTACAACTTACCATTGTTATGATCAGAGCTAATGGCATCATTTCTTGCTTTCCCATTGCTATCTATGCCTAACTCACCATGGGATTCAGGCCATGCTTCCCTGAATTCGTTATGCTTCCTCATCTCACCAGAGAAAACAATGCCAGAAGTATTCATGGTAGAGAAATCTGATTGGCTAGACATTGCTTCAGTAGCTTCAATTTCAAGCCATTGTCCAGTTTCATGCTTTCTCTTCCATAATTCCATAAACCTTATGCATGCCTCCCTGTCGTGAAAAACAAAGCAGAAAATTGGTAGGGATTAATTTTAAACAGAAATTATTAAAAACTTATATTTCAATAATGCAAGGTGAGATGGTCAAAGATAACAAAGGCCACCAAATAACAAAGGAGCACATCTTACATCAAACGTGAAGCCCCAAAGAATTCAGCAAATGAAAACAGATGTGCCAGGTGTTCCATGTCAAAACCTGCAGCGACAGCACGTGCAAAGGCCATTGCTTGTTCTTTCTGCAACACAGTTTTACGTGTCTCGAGTGCCCTCAGAAGCTGAACTCTGCATGATAAAAATATGTACGCCTTCAAAATTTTAATAAAAGTAAGTGTCTTAAGATCCAATGCAGATCTACGTGCCAATAGATAGAAGAACTGAAACAAGCATGCAAATGTGTGCAGACACAATAGACTTTCACTGTTTCACAAGCTCAATCATGCAGAGCCATGCATCATGTCTAAACATCATCAGTGCCTTTCCCCATAAACTTGGGGTCAACTGAGAGTTCTCCCTCCCTCTCTGTGTGTCTGTGTTTTTTTTTGTTGTTGGGGGGGGGGGGGGGGGGGGGGGGGGGGGGGGGGGGGGGGCGCGGCTCATGTGCATTTGCTGTCTAAGTAGATACACATCAACACCAAAGTTCTAACCATACTTCTTTCTTGTACCAACTTAAAAAAGCTGTTTACATACCATTTTCAACTCAATACATACAATAAATAAATATGTATATATAAGTTGTAATTAGAAGTAATTGGGAAGTGAAGCATCTGAATAAAGAATAGGGCTGGTCAATCAACCCAAAATGTGATGGCCAACCACTCCCTTTCCATAAATAAGGGATTGGACGCCACCCCCCATTCCATAAATAAGGGATCAGATTCTCTTTTTCCTTTGATTCATGAAAATTACCAAAAATGTTCATAGTTTTATCTTGATGGTTGTGAAGTTATGTGTTGCTGTTAGTGATTGATATTTGGTGTAGAATCCTGGATCTATTTCAAAATCTGGCTAGGGAATCAACGCTCAGGGTCAACATCAACCTTCTTACATCACTCCAGTACGAGTTTATGTCAGAGTTAACACATATTCATGTATAGAGATAGATTAGGAATTATCTTTTTCCATACTCCTTTTTGGATCCCTAAAGTAGGAATGAGTGGAAAAAAGTATGATTCATGAACCATAGATAGATGGATGAGGATTCAATGTAGATGTACGCAATGCCTCATTAGATTATATTACACATGTACGTGATATGAGTTTATCCTTATAATACCACATCTTCATTTTACAATTCCTCACTCCTTGGGATTTTTATAATAACATGTGTGTAAATCACCCTACAGTTTGACAATGTGATAAAAAGACATTAGTAACCTCCATATATAAAAAAAATTAGTAACTTCGACATACAGTTATGTGCAACAGGAGTAATCATGAGTTAACAGTTTTAGTCCCCATGTACATACTTTGAATTCTCCTCCAATGTGGTGGATCCATTTGATTCAGCTGGCTGTACCCCCGGCTGCCATAGAACCAACGAAGTGATATTCAGAACAATTGCTAGACAAGTCATGCATACAGAGGATATGCATGGTGTTAACTATCAGTACCTTAAATAGGACGATAGCTTTTTCAGAACCAGCATCAGATAAAGGCTTGCTACCTGTCCAATAAGATTATTTTGATTAATCAGTAAAGCAGGAATACATTCTTCTGCCCTTCATCATTTGAAACATGAAAATGTTAAGGCATAGGTTTGCTCCCCATGTTCAGTGTTTGAAACTGCCCCAAAATTGCCCAGCGTGCATTTGCGTAGGTATGGCAGGCACTACCGGTGGGATTTATCCTGTTGGGTCAAAGACCCTAGAGATACCCATGTCATTATAAACAAAAAATAATAATAATAAAGGAGCAAGCCAAGATGACTTTTGTAGATAAATTTTGCATCAAAACCAGAAAATTTATGAATGAGAGAACCAACAAAAGATGTAACTGATGGTTTCCTATCAACTAAATGCAGTTGATGAGACAACTATATATATAATATTAAATAATTACTATTGTCATATCAAAGTTGTAAATGGATAACAACATCTCCCCCCCCCCCCCCCCCCCAAAACAAAACACACACACACACACATTTTTTATGAATGGTTAAAACTTACAACTGACTCATAATTGAGATATGGAACTTTACTTTTTATCATTACCTTCAATATTTTCGCTGTATTTAGACTGATGGTCTTCTACCTGCGACAAAAAAAATGGAGGGATGACACTTTTTTAAATATAAAATGATAGAATTTTGATCTAAGATAATACTTACGAATTTTGATCTAAGATAATACTTACAGCACTCAATCCTAAATTTTCATTGTTCTGAATGGTGATGGCCTCATCGATCTGTAACATCTCAGATTCAATTGTATCCACTCGTTCCAGGACCTCAGGTGTGCTCACAAACCGAACGAACCTAGGAGACAAATAAGGTTCTAGTTTTATTCTTAATTAAAAAAAAAAAAAGAACCTTACACTACAAATCAGTTTCTAACAAGATAGACACAGTTGGAGGATGAAGACGGATGGGTTTTCCTATCAGAAAAGAGTCACTAGCTTGAATACACATAGTGTTATGAAGCCCAACGTTTCCAACTAGGTTAGAAACAAAATAATGATAATGATGCTGATGATGATGACGGCGATGATGATGATAAAGTAATAATAATAATAATAAAATCTTCAAAAAATATGCTTTAGACATGATGATAATAAACCAGTCTAACTAGTACTCGACTGAGCAACTTGTTCAAGAATTTTAGAGTGCTGATCAACTTCTCTCAGGATACGTTTGTGCAATACGGAAGATTCATTGGTAGCAAGGGAAGGCCTCAGATATTTTGCACATGCCTTGTTTGGTGCAGCGCTTTTCCTTACAAAAAGAGAAGAAAATTGAACTAATTTTTCCTCAACTCCATGGAAAACCCTTTCCTATAGGATGGGGTATGAATCACTTTTCTGTGGCATCATAGAAAAGGTATCTGTGATGCCACGAAATTTCAATGTTGCATAAACACATTGTCAGGTTTTATAAAAACCCAGGTATCCTGTTACTGTTAGCTTGGTGAGTAAAGTAGAGTAGGAGAGTTTTCCGAACTACTTGATGAAGATCTAAGTCTGGTTATCATGATTAAGAAATAATAAGTGAAAAGGCAAACCATGGAAAGAAATGCTTATCAAACTTACAGACCTCTCCACTGTACCCTTGGTAAACCATGTCATATCACTTCGAGGGTCTGGTTTTAGCGATATTGAATAGCCTCCCTTTGCAATCTGATCACGGGCTGTCTTCAAGTGGGCAAGAAAAGGTTCCAACAACCCAGATGCAATCTTCTCCATATTACCATTTGCATCAATAACCAAATCACACCTGACAAAAAATACATAGCATATTTTCATCAGCATGGAACCAAAGTAGATAAGCAAATTCACAAATCCCACCTAAAAGAACCACTTGATGTAACCAAACCACACCTGACAAAAATAACTGGCATATTTTCATCAGCAAGGAACCAAAGTAGACCAGCAAATTCACAAACCCCACCTAAGGGAACCACTTGATGCAATAAAGTTGAAGCACCAATACAAAGAATTGCCTCACAGTAACCCAAAAGGCAGTCGCTTTTAAGTTGTGAACTGTAGATTATAGAACCCATAAAGTAATACAAAAGCACATACTGTGCCACCATTTCTTTAAAAAAAATACTCAAAACTGAGCAACAAATTGAGAAATTCAGCAGAGCACACCTGAAAATAGCTCTAATATCGAGTCACAAAATTTACATGATCATAATCCAATCAATGAATCCAAATTAAACCTACTAAAATTTCTTCAGTTTGCACCAAGAGTTTCTACTTCCCAAAGTCAGAGAACAAATCTCATAAAAAGAGGTTCAGAAATTAGACACAATCAATTCTGATCAGAAAGCACAAAGCACAAAGCTTTCATTGCCAAGCCCTTAATTTCAAACATAAAATGTTGAAATTCCATGCACAAAATCTATTCATTAACTCAAAGTTGCAACATTTTTTTTTTTTTTTTGGATTGGTAAAATGGCTCAAGCCCACAACCTCAGGGTTGCAAACTGCAATAGTGAGCACTCACTGCGCACCTTCCACCGTGCCACAGGTTCATGTCAAACCCAAAGCCGCAACATCGCCATTGATATTCAACTAATTACGAGATCTACTCCTAAAACAAATAACTATCATCATCAGTCACCATGACACTTTAGCCTCATCCCATCAATCGGGGTCAATTGAAGAATTCTACTAAATAACCGTAGAAAAACTAAAGTGTAGTGAAGTGAGACCATTAAAACCGTAAAGCTAAAACAAATTTACAACCGAAAACGCCATGTAATCAACTAATCAAAACATCGCACTCTTCTTAATCCACTTTGACAGAGAAACCACAATTCCACCAAAACAGAAAAGAAGACAATCCAATAGAATCTGAACATTTAGACGCTTCTTCAAAGCAATTCTCACAACCACTCAGGAATAAACACATGCACACACACAAAAACCTGCAGATCGCTTCTTAAACCCTAAACACCTAGATACAAAAAACATCAACTTCAATCCTAGAAACCTCTCAAAACCGCATCACTTCCATGTCCACAGAGCAATCGAGTTCTAACACCACAGATCGAGAGATTACCTGGTTCGAGTTGGCGTGAGCTGAAAAACTAAGGAATCGAGCATCGTATCCGACTTCATTGCAGCAAATCTGATCTCGAACAGCTCCAATTCTCTCAAAATCTAGGCTTTCTGATCCAACAAGACATCAAAACCACAAGCGAAACCAAAAAGGGGGAAGCTGAAACGAAGAAGCTCTCAGATCCACAAACAGAAGCCGAAAGAAACCGAAAAACTCAAAACAAGCACCGAAAAGCTCAAAACAAACACCGAAAACCTTTGATTCCTGTCGAGAATGAAAACGAAATGGAGAAATGAAACCGAGTCTGGAGAAGTTGAAGCAGAATGAGAGAAATCTACAAGAATGTGCTTCAATGGCAGACAAGTTTACAGAGAGAAAGATTGAAAGAAGAAGAAGAGAGAGAAAGAAAGAAAGAAAGAAGAAGAAGAAGAGAGAGAAAGAAGAAGAAGAAGAAGAAGGAAGAGGTGGTGGTGGAGAGGACTGTCTTTGGATTCCGACCAGAAACGAAGAATTCGCAGAAGAGGAGGAATTAAAAAAAATATCGTCTGGTGAGAAATTGAACTTCTCGCGCGCGCGCTCTCTCTCTCTCTCTCTCTCTCTCTCTCTTTCTTTTTCAAGGGCGGTTTTCAATCACTGGAAGTGGGGACCACATTGATCAAAACAATTGATAAGATGGGGTTAGCACTTAGCACTTGGCACCCATTAACTGAAAATGGGTGGGGAGGTTTCAACTGGATAGTTGATTACATATGATTGGCTTGTTGAAAAAGAATTTGCCTTTTGATGTCTTTCTTATTAGATTAATTAGTGGAGCCCACTTGTAAAATTTTATTTGAATTACAATCCGTTGGCAAGTGCTGAGCTAAATTTCACTCCAATCAGAACTTAAGGGCCCGTTTGTTAATTTCCCCTCATTGTAAAGTTAAAGTCATCTTTCATTTTGCCACACAACAATTCAAAAAAGCTAAATCAAAATACCACATTTCAACAAAATTCTTTTACCTTTTTACACAAAAAAGTTAAAAAGTTACCTTTTCATCCCACTAACTAACAAAAAATATCCACATTTAACACAAAAAGTCAAAAAGTTAGATTCTCTTTTTACTAAAAAACAAAATCTAATCATTGGATTGATTTAACCCCTCTTATTTTTTTATCTTTTAAAATTATCATTCACCTCACTTCACTCCACCAATTAAATTAACAAACGGACCCTAAATGATATTCAATCAAAGTAAGAAAGTGTGTAAAGTGTTATTTTCACTTTTTAAAATTGGATGATCGTGTGATAATGGTTTAATTGGTGGGCCTTGTTGGACTAGCCTAACAGAATTATTCTTGAACTGGATTTGTAGTGTGTGAAGATCTCTTGAATAAAAGACAAAAAGATAGATGAGGAAGTTTTCCAATAATGGATGGGGGGTAATCACAATACCAGCATCTTTATTACCACAAAGTGCATGCAGAGTTTTTAGAACTTCCCTCTTTCTATGCTTTGGATAAGGAATGCGGGCTCCACTAATCATGGAAAAACGCCTGTCTAGATTTGTCCATATTTGTCAAGCATTACGAAAAATGCCTTCTGAACTCCACTTAAATTAGCTGTGTGGAAAAAATTTGAACAACATTGTTAGCGGATACCTCTAATCAATCTCTAATATATTTGTTTGCATTAGAATAAATAGGAATTGAATACATATAAATTCCTATTGAAATAAAGTTTATGAAATAATTATTAAAGGGGTGAATATGATGTGAGCCCCGAAGGATGCAGGATAGCATTGTAGATGAAATTTTGACCTTCCTAACATTTAGGTTATGAGAGTGGTATATAGGCATCCTTTTTTCATGTTCGGAAGGGAAGGTTTTTTTATCCTATGTATAAGGGAATGTTTGTTTGTATAAATACATACACGCACATATATCTATATATATATAATTAAATGCACATAAAAATTCATGGTGAAATAAGTTATCCGAAATAATCATTCAAGCGGTAAGAGGTGAAGAACCTGACTCTGGGGCAATGGTAGAACCAAAACATATGACTTGGGGCGGCATTGTGAAAAGAATGGTTTCTTAGGTGGGCAAATGTGAAAAATGTTAAAATTTTCAAGAGGATAGGGGCTTTTGAGGGGTTTTTTTTTTTTTTTTTATGACCTCTCGCCAGATCCTGACAAGCAAGAACTATTCCTGGGGGCGGGGGGCTTCTAAGATTTTTGAGGAAGAATACAAGGAAAATATTTTTAAGATATTAAATTACTAAGGTGGTGCTCAAAGCTACAAGGATGATATGTGGTGAGACCTTGAGGTATTAAACTACTAGTTGACTATGGATACTTATTTCCCAATCTTTATTTGAGTCAGATCTATTAAAGAGGAGATCATTTGATTGCCATGTGTAGATATTCGCCTTTCAATCCCAAGTATTCAAATCAATGGAGCGAAACGTCCTTGCCGATGAAATGCATGTCATTTGATTTTTTTATAGCTATATCGTTATTATTATTATTATTATTTTGTTCAATGCCTAAATAAAAGATGCTTCATTTCAAATGGCACAGAACTCTACAATTAGTTATGGATGATCCAAATTTTGGACAACTCATACCATGGATAGGTATGCCCAAATGGGCATGGAAGATCCTGGCTGTAGAAAATATAGATTTCACAAGCAGAGGCAGACCTACATTCGACCCGTTGGGCCTCGAAAGTGTGCCAAGATTTTTTAAAATCCAATTGTTAATTGTGTTCACCTCAAATGATAAAATAAAAGAAAGTTAAAAAAGTAACATTATGACTATCATCCATCTCTTTCATATGAAAATTCTGGCTCCACCACTCAATAGTGGTAATTGAATGTGGCTATTGCAAGCCTTTTATGAACGGCTAAGATGTCAAATACTCAATTGAGGGGTGGGACACTTGACAAAAGAGGAATGCCAGACATGCAAGCAACTATATTTAGATTCAAGGAGACGATTGTGACGTTTTTGGGAAAATTCAAAAGCAAAGAAAGGTTCAAAAACTCAAAAAAAAAAAAAAAAAAGTTCTGAGGTTCACCAGAGCAGAGTGCACATTGAGAGTACAGAGAATCGAAACGTCATAACTAGAAATAGAAAGAACGGAGCATCCATTGCTAGTCTTCCATTACTCGCAGTTGTGGCACAGACTGGCAGGGGGGAAAATGGGACAGGCCGGGTTAATCACCGTTCTCATTTGTTGTTGATTGGGTCAACCTGAATCCAACCCAAATGCCAAAAAGAGTCGACCTGAATATCATCAAATTAGTAGGTTGGGTTGGAAGTAGGTTGCTAGGCCACTTGACCAATAAGGAGGGACGCTGGTAAGTTTATTAATCGGATTGAAAATGTCAATCCAAATCCAACCGAGGGGTTGTCAGCCTGATTCCTGAACCCTGGATTAGCCTCTCAAGCTCAGGTTACTTTTCACAGCTCAGAATCTTACATTAATTATGAGTCTTAAAAATTAAGGTCAGGGTTATTTGACTCATTTGATATTTATTGTACATACCCTCTTGATCAACACTAATCCCACTTTAATACTGACCCAACTATTATTCACTGTCAGAATTAAAGATTTTTTTTTTTTTTTTGTATGATCAAAGCTAGCTGTCCTTAAATTAAGGGTTAGGTCATTTGATTAAATTGATGTTAGACACACCCTTTATCCATTTTGGTTGTTAATCATCCAGGTGAGCAGTTATATGTCCCCTCTTTATAAGAAAAGAAAGGTAAAAAAGAATGGAAATGAAAGAAAGGCTATGATCTTCCATTCCTGTAAAACTGCTTGTGGTTAGTTGCCAGTATTAAAAAATGGATTGTGATGGTTTTGGAGATATGGAAACTTATATAGCAAAAATAGAGAAATTGTCAGTTGCCTCTGCCAATTTCCAAATTGCCACAGTAATCATTCATTTTTGTGATTCGGATGGCTTGTGAGGCCAACTTGGATTCCCTTTAAATAGAAGTTTAGTGGGCCCCCTTGTAGTTAGACAGTTTCTTCAAGTTACCAGGATACTTTTACAGTCCAACCATTCACAGAAATGCACTTTGTTATTAGTGAAATGACATAGTAACCTATGACTAAGAACTTACTCTTTTTCTATTTTTTCTATTTTTAATAGCATTTAAGAGCATTTGCTGATCTTTCAATGTAAAGAAAAAGGAAGGCAGTCATAGCTAAAATTCTCCAATAAATTCGTACAATCAATGTTTTGATGATGTTTATGAGATGTCAACGGTTTGATTATTATTGGTAATGATATTTATGGGATATCAATGGTTTGATTATTACCAGTAATGACATTTATGAGATTTGAAGAACTAGCAGACAGTTGTCTGTTCAATATTAGATGAAAACTTAAGTATTTTCTTGATAATGAAGTAGGCAAACTTAAATTCAATTACTCCAGGGATCATACATGTATGTGATATATCAAAAAAGAAAAAAAAATTATCGGTAACAAAACTTATATACTAAATAGAAAGGGAATACATAAAGAGAGCACCCACAACAAAGGTATAAAAATCCTATACCCGAACCCACAACACAACTGTGATAAATCAATGAAGTTGTAGAATGCTTAACGATAAAACCATGTGGACATCAAAGATTTTTATTAAAAGACCAAACTAAATATTGTCAATTGTCCATAATCTAACATACTTCACTACCCCTTCTATCAAAAAAATAAATAAATAAAAATCATACTTCACAACCCCTTAATACCTTATATGTGGTTGGAATTATTTGTGAGTATATGTAAAATCCAAGGTGACTGCATCTTGATGCAATTAAAGTAGCTTTGAAATAAATTGCAAGAACCATTGGTGATGGTACTCCATATGATGATGGTCTATGAAGATCAAATTTAGTTATTAAGCTTTTCATATGCTGATTGGATTGGTGAAGTAGGTACCCTAAATCTTTTATAGGTTTTGCTTTCATAATTTTCACCTATGGGAGTCCTGTATGACTATTGTAAAGGAATTTCAATGAACTCTCATGCAGAGCACCCTTGATAGAGAAAAAAAGCACTCCATTTTCAACATCAACTTTGAAGCTCTCTTCTTCTTCATCTGTTCTCTTTTTGGTAGGAAAGAAAAAACCTCTAAAACTTCATTTTCAACATCAACTTTGAAGGTCTCTTAATGCAGCAAGAAGCAACCCACAATTATTTTATCTTACTTACATGGCACTAGAATATTGTTTGACTCAAATTGCTACTAGAATATATGACTAGGCATAAGATTGACTATGCCCACTTCGCTTTACTATCACGATTTATTCAACTTGCACATTAACCAATGTTTTATATGTTTTATGCAAGGACAAAAACATCACTTTTATACAACATTGTGAGGCATCACTCTCGTAGATATTACATTACTTACCTTTCGAGTAAAACACATAAGAAAGTCAATCTAAGATTCATAGGATTAGGCTAAAATAATGATGGAGGCTTTAAGAAAACTGATTTCTTCTTGGACATTTTCCAATAATAATAAGTTCTAAAGAATTCTTTTTTTTTGAAAAAACAAGAAAAATATGTTTAGACACCGCATTATGCGAAGCCACGTTGAGTAGTTCCACCCAAAAGAATATGCATTTTATATTTTAATCTTCTATACCTTTTGGCCTTTCGTGCTCAAATTTTAAAATGAAGGTAGGAAGATGCGACCCAAAAAAAGAAAAAAAAAATGATGAGAAATGAGAGATGATTAGGGCACTGTATTAATATAATGCAAAGATGGTGCCAGCTGTGATTATTATATTATCACAACAATAATAATTTTTAGGTTAAGAAGGTATGAAAGAGATTCCCAGTGGGATCCATGGGCCTCATGTCCACTGCAAGAGCAATCGTGGATGAATTCAATCATACGAAGACAGCAGGCATCATTTTCACTAGAATTTTGCTTTGAAAAGGCACATGTTTGCTTGTCTTCCAAGGTTAAGATACTACCATTGCATGTCCCGTCTGAACGAATTCATATGTAAGAGTTGGGAAATATTAGAGAATGCTCATGTTAAAAAAGGTTGGATATGTTATAATGAGGGTGAACTTGTTTTATATCAGGATTATATAAAATATATGTCATAGTATGATTAAATCTTGTGAAGTTGATACTCTTAATTCGAAGGACCCAAATTAGTCATTTTTGTTGAATTCACATATACTAAAAATGCTGCGAGGCCTGATCCAATCTTGTTCCAAAACAGTATTTTACGTGTCTCACCTGAATTTAAACATGAGTAGACACCTTTTCTCACTTGAGAATGTGTTATCTCACCAGAGGTCTCATCCCCTCCACTTCAGCGGAGGACTTCTCCCTTCTCTCCCGGCTAGGGGCCCCAGCCCCCTTTAAGGCTAGAGCGCGAAACAAAGAAAAAGAAAGAAAAAAAAAACTCATTCTTACAAGTGCACATGGTTAATACCAAATTTTAATAAGATGTGGAATACAAAACTCACACTGTATGGCGGTTGCCAATATGTAACCGGTACATATATGGAAGCCATGGGCCATATGTATTAGAGTATGTATATATTAAAGTAAGTTAAACAAGAAACTATTAGATGTTTCCTGTGTTTGTCCCAAAATGTTGGTTGATTCTTCACATCTTTGGATTAGTTTACCAAACTAATTCAGCTTGTTTATCACTTACTAACTATTAGTTGTTTCCTATGTTTGTCCCAAAATGTTGGTTGATTCTTCACATCTTTGGATTAGTTTACCAGACTAATTAAGCTTGTTTATCACTTAATCCCTTGTCTGTATGCTCTATCATGAACCAATCTCACTCATTGCTTGCAATTTGGTGAAGACTCGCAAGTCAAGATTTTCATTTTGATTCTGACTTTCTTTTTATGCTTCTTTTGTTTTTTTATTCGATTCTTTTATTCGTGAATTGGAACAATAAGGGGGCCATGACTCAGTGTTGTGGACCATTGATGTGGGCCAGTTGAATGGATGGAGAAGCCTAAATTGGGCAATGGTCATTCAAGCTGAGGTAGGTCTTCCTCAATAATTCAAGCAAGCTAAAACCTAAATATCCGTCAAGGTCAGCACCACAACCTCAAATAAGCCCACAACCCACTTCCTCCTTAAATACATTTTGATTTGACACCAAAACTTAAAACTAACCTAGTATTAAATGCACCACCTTCGTCGGAGGAGCATCTCTGGGTTGCTTGGTGAGACGGAAGTTTTTTAACTTGTCCTTAAATGATTTTTTACATAATTGAGAAGCTTGTTTGGTTTGTGGATTTTTTAGGAGGAGAAAGACTGCTTTTTGGTGTACCCTACATTTTAATGTTTTGAAATTTAATGTGGATGTTGCTGTTACTTGTAAATTTGGGCCTGTAGGTATGCGTCTTGTGTAATGATAAGGGGGGAGGTTCTTTGCTTATTCTCTAAAGGTGTGGGGGTTAGGGACTCTAACGAAGCCTAGGTATTGGCCATATTGGAGGCGTTGAGAATCTTTTCTTTCTCGTTTCAAGAGACGTTGATTAATGTGGAAAGTGATTCTTCGATGCTATCTCCTGGGTAAGCATTAATATTAGCAAGCCATGAAAGCTCCAATTAGCCTTCAACGAAATCAAGGACTTGCCCTCTACTATTGGCACCACTTTTCATTATGTTCTTTGGTGAGCTAATGAATTTGTAGGTGCATTAGCTAAGCAGGGTGTAGTTTTCTCTTTGGGGTATAATTATTTTATTCCCCTTCTCCCTCTCGGGAGCTTTTGTAGTATGATTTTCTTTTTTAATTAATCTATGTTACCGTCTCAAAAAATAGATAAATAAATAAAAGCACCACCTATCTTTGGCCGTAGGTCATGGATCCACGAATGGGCCTTTTTCGTCGTAAGTTAAACAGCCTGGTGAACAATTGGTACCTAGTCCAAGGAGTGGCTGGGAACTGGGGACCATACATTTCCACTTTGTACATTACCCAATGATGGGCCCGACCCATGCAGGACGAATATGAGCCTAGGCCTGAGAATGTCAGGCGTTTTGAGTTCGATACCAACAAGACCTCCTATTAGAGAAAACAAAAGGCCGAGACCCACTATTAGCTTTTTAACATATGGGCTTCGACACCGGCCAGGCCAATTAGCCCATTTTGATCCATTCTCTCACCTAAAACCACTCAGCAAATTGAGCCATTCAGCTGATGATTTTAGTTAGAATGCATACTATACCAGCCTAATATATCCTAGGCCCGATACAGCCAGTTAACTAATTGAGCCTTATTTTTTAAACCCAAGCCCGGCCCATTGGGTGATGCTGAGCCCAGGCCAGATCTAGGTCCACTGCCACTTTCTTCTCATGTAACAAGAAATTACGGTCTGAATCTGTATATCCTAGAAACCGAAATAATCTTTTAGTTCCCTAAACATAAAACTTCCAATGTCTTTGCCGCTAATCAATGGTTTTGATTCACGAAAATGCTGCAAAGGGACATATGACTATCATCATCACCCTGCATTTTTGTTAATCATTGCTTTACAAGGAAATTAAATGAAGCCAAACTCAATTATGGGGTAGGGTCTCAAATGAATTATAATGTTCCTTCCACAAATTAGTCCTAAAGATATTTCTTGCTTAAAGTAATGAAGAGAGCAAAGAGAATGTAGCTTTCAATACACCATCTAATCCTTATCACTGTCTGGAATAATGCTTGACAATGATATAGAGAAAAGAACATTACACCTTTTGAGAAACCTTTATTTTTACAAGAGAATGAAAAGTCTATTGGAAATGTGTCTTCAGCTGCACAATCCCAAATGAAAGGATAAGACTAAAAAGAAACAAAGGGAAGAAGACATGCACAAATTTAAGAAAATGACATAATACGAACATAGAAAATGCATGCTAAGATTATGCTTTCTACTTTGCATGAGCTCCCTCTTTGTTAGAAAAGGAAAGATTCAGAAAAAAAACAAGATTGATTAATTGCATGACTTTATCTGTTTTTGGAAAAAGCAATTGCTTGACTTTACACATGTTCACATTGTAGGAATGCTTAGATTTAGGGCAATCAATGGGCCCTTTTTAATGAGGGTATTTCGCTGGCTCTCAAAAGGCCCATAAAATGAGGGCTTTTGTTCTTCTTAAAAAGTTTGAGATTCATGCTTTGAATATTTTTTTGTAGGCCCAGCCAGTTGACAGTTAGTCTTGGACAATGCCAAGCCTAGCCCAGCCCGACCCTCTCATTTTTCCTATTTATATAAATGTGAACTTATTTGTGTGTATATGTGGGTTTAATTGATCATGATCCTTAGGTGGGTGCTTATTTTAATTTTTATATGATTCTTATGTGATTTTTGTTTAAATAAGTGATGCATGATTCTCATGTGTTTTTTTTTAGAATAGCTTATTTACATGCAATAGATATACATATGGATTTGTTTTAGCATATATGTGGATTTATTTGAGCATGGCTTTTATGTGGATTCTTAGTAAGCATTGGAGCACTTCTTTTAGGTATCAGGCCGGGTCCATATCAATTCACTTCCCTCCTTGCTTTCAGGGTCAAGGAATCATCATGTCTGTCTAATGGAACTGTTCCCAGGATGTGTTCCTATCCTATCCATCAAGTTTGAATTCCCCATTGAACTTTATTTCAAATTCTTATTAACATACTTTGGTCTTGTCCTAGTAGCTCAACAGATTCATTCTATTTAAGACTTTGAACCAGAATAATAACCAGAATCTGAAGTTCTTGAACTTCTAGGGGAAGAGTGAAGAAGGCTGGGAAATAAAAAACTTTTCATAGTATTGGGTCTCTTTAATGACATGTTTACTTGCATCGAATATATAGGAATTGAAAAAACACGATTGCATGGTCAAATGAGCACCATTAAAAGATTATTAAAGAGATTAGGGTTGAAGGATAATGTAGATAGGACCTTGACTAGCCTAGGATTCATTTTCCATCTTCCCTTCATTCAATTTCTATCAAAAGGAAGACTATTTGATGATCATTTTTGGATTTTCACATTGGATTCTTCAATTTTCAAAAGAAATACAATCTCTTAGAATTCCTGGGAATTGGATTACATCAAACAAAAGGGCCCTAAAAGAGGGTCATAAAATTATCTCAATATGAAGCCTTTATTATTATTCCCCTCCTCTTATAATTTGGATTCTGAAGTCCTAACCAAAATTACGGAAAAAGATCCAACCACAATGACAACGCACTCTTGACAGAGTGAAGGTCACAATCATGAATAAAAGTAATCTTGTGGTTGAGCATGTCCTACCACTACCATCCAAAAATTGTTCACATGCACCAACGGTTACTCTGTTACAATCACATGTATCCTCCTACATAGGATATAAATGACTCAATGTTAGATCTAAGGTATGAACAAGAGTGACAACATTAATGACCGTACCCCATGCAGCAATGTAACAGCTGAAATCCCAACCTACCCACCAAAAGAAATTGGTCACCCTATGGAAGGTGGGGGGTGGTCAAGCCTCATGTCCTAGCAGTTAGGATGAAAGATTCATGATGTCAAAATCATTAGTTTGATCGTTGATGCCAGACAAAAAATTATAAAGTTGTCCAGCTCAATGCCACTAAAATTGGATTTATGGGTCAAAACACAAAACACTCAGATCATGGTTTAAATTTGTTTCCTCTAGACAAGAAAGAAAGCAATTTATTGAAATTCCCATTCCTGATCAATGTGCTTAAATTTTCCAAGCGCTTGAATGATTTCTATATCACACTGAAAATCATCGGCCACTTATATCCATAAGTCAGTAGGGAATCCAGTGGAATTAAGGCTTTGTATGATGATCTCCACTGCTTTCAGCCAACAATACACAACCTACATTGATAGAAAACAACAAAATAGTTTATCTGATATTGGTCAGTTTAGAGATCTGTGTAACAGTGATTTGATCACTTGCATTGAAATTTTAATAGTGATCATGAATACTAATCTTTGATCAGATGGTAGCCAAATTTTGGAATTGGCACAAACAACAATCCCACCAATATCCGTTTTTAACTTCACTTCAATGGAAAATTCAAGTCTAAGTGATTTAAGTTCAACATCCAAATTATCCTTTTATGACCATGGTCTTATGTTAATTAGGAGTGTTCATTGAATGGGTTTGTGCCGGGTCAAACCCTGCCCAAGAGCGGCTAATTTAGTCATCAGACATTCAGACCTAATATTCAGGCCTGGATCTCTAGCTCACGAGCTTGAAAGTAAGCAGGCTCAATTCATTTAGGAAAATATGAACACCCTCCTTTGTGTTAAATATATAAGATCGGGCTAGGCCTTTAAGCACACGAGTCCATGCCCAACCTCTTGAAAACTAGGGCTGAGCATGACCCATTGACCCACAAAAAGAGCCCAAATCCATCCCAGTGTGGGTAGAAGCAGTCCCCCTCCCTGTACACCACCTAATGTCAACAGTAAAATTACCATTGTATAAATGTGCCCAAAAATATTTTTTGATACAGACACCACATTCTAAGATCCGCCAAACTGAATGAGAAAGATTACAGGTAAAAAAACCTTTGATCATGGATATCTTTTATTTTTCTAGAGAACTATAAAAAGTTTGAACTCCAGAGCTATCATTTAATTGACTAGTTAATCACTATAATGATATTACGTCCAGTTTTGAACGTCACAGTCCATGTGCCCAAAAATATTTTTTACAGCCAATTCTGAAGGATTAAAAAATAAAAAAGAAGAAGAATAAGATAATTATTCTTGCTAAATATGACCTAGAGTAACCCTCGTTCGGCAATCAACATTGGCCTCTGGCGGGCTATTTCAGAAAAAAACATATATGACCACACACATAGTATAAGACAGTACATGAGGTGAGAGTCGACTCTAAAACCATGAGGAACAAACCCAAAACTCAAATCAACTGAAATGTTACCTTGATAGAGTGGTATGGTGATTGTGAACGATGCCTATTGAAAGATGACTGAACTGTCGCTCTGATAGACATTTTGTAGTCTAGACGCTTATAAGCAGATCGGAAGATCTCTGCCCTATCCCAACTGTTACACATTTTCTATAGATCTACAGAAAAACTGAAAATGTTTTATGTGGCAGAATGACTTTCCAGTTTTCTATGTTGAAAATTTACACGGTATTTATTTTCTTTAAGTAGAGGCATTTTCTGTAATTTTTGTACCAAGAAAATTCAAATACAAAAGGTAAAATATTATTTTATGTGGTTCTTTCACAAGTGGTAAAAATACATTTTATCAAGAAGATTCAAATCAATATCAATTTTTTTTGTGGTTCTTCGCAAGTGCACATATCTCACCACAGAAAATGACGTCTTTTGAGTTTTCCTCCCCCTCATACCAAAACAAACAAAAAAAAAACTTTTTTTGGAAATATAAAACATCAACAAAGATAAAAAGCTCTGAAAATTACTCCACTTAATTTTGTCATAATACAAATCAGAATTGGGACATATTATATGGTCATCTAATTGGAACATTTTTTTTATGACTTAGGGTATTTCTCGCCAATCAGCCTTTAGCGTTCGGTGTGAGGTTATCCGATTTTGACGAACAAGAACTATTTTTTATAGGAGGACATATATAGCCGCACACATAATACTTGAAAAACGTAAGGGATGAAAGTTGAACTTTAGACCTTGGAGCGCAAATCCAAATTTCCAACTAACTGAGCTACTACCTTACAAGCGATTGAGGCATAATATATGGTCTTCTAATTGGAACATAATACAAGGTCCTTTAGTTAACTAAGATTCAAATACTAAGAGAATCCAAGATCCAAATTCCCACTAATGAAACCTCTTGCAAAGAACAATTAAAACAAAGATTGGAAACATAAACTTCTCACAAGGAAAAATCAAAACCCAGATTCGAAACACGACCTTTTCTCAACCCCACAACGACAAAAAGCAAAACCTAGAACTCAGTACTCAGAAACGAGACTCACATCCAAATGATGAGTAGTCAGTCAAAAGCCATATCTCATCTCTGAAAGACATGATCTGATCCGAAAAGAGACAACAATGATCAACCGTTTTAGTGGGTCCATGACTATTTTGTCTGGTACCCAAAAGGAAGGAATGGGTCAGAGATAAGAGGATGAGATCAAACGACAGGACAGAGACGTGTGCCCACTTCTGTTCTGATGTTGACATGTTAGGGGGCATACGATACGGCAGAAATCTGGGATATTTTATTGATTTGATTGTCAGGCGTAGACAGGCGAGGATGGATATGATTCTTCATTGATTTGCAACGGTTACTTTTGTGGAGACTCAGTTTTTCACGGAATCCTCTGTACGGAGAGGGGGAGAGAGAGAGAGGCCATTGAGCGTATTTTTTACTGTCCTTCCTGTGAAAATTTTCTCCCACTCAGCTCTATTATGCATAATTGGCCCACTTTTGATTGATGCAACTTCTTTCACACTTTTATGGCCTCACGATCCAGCATCATGCTCCAATTTATCTACAGTAAACTTTTAGTCACCCTTAGATTGTATCTTAAATAAATCTATAGAAAAAAGACCATTAAACTTTATAATAATTAAAATAAGGGCAACAATAATATAAAAGGGCTCCTTTTTTTTTTAATTTATGATCCTTCTCTTTAACGAGACATTTCCATTTTCAACCAAAAAAGAGAAAAAAAAGGACCTTTCCATTTATCCTACTCTCGAGATAAGAATGCATCTAATTGAGCCTTATGAGCTGGACCACAAAGTACATCTCCTCGTTGGTGAATCTCCCATGTGTCGTGTGACAAGTCTCAACAGTCTATTAGAGGGTTGGGATTCTCTCATCTACAGTGGTGGACCCCCCAATCATATGATACTTGGGATCAAAGATCAATTGGCATGAATTGAAAAATCCGAGCCATCAGTTCCCGCATAGTATTTAAGGCTTTCCTATGGATGGCAATGCTCTTTATTTAGGATAATGTTAGTAGAGATAATATTTGGATATTTTTAAATATAATATAAAAACATTGAAAAGTAATTAAAAAAATAAAAGATGTTGTATTAAAATTAAAGTAGTTAATTAGTATATAAAATAGTATATGACGTGCAATTGGGTTGAATTATTGGGTCGGGATAATATTGAAAGTACTATCAATAAAATAAAATTTTATAAGTAAAAAAAATTAAAGTAGTTTATTAGTATAAAAAAATAGTACATAAAATGTGCAATTGGGCTGGATTAATGGGAGTTTGAGAAATGGGTTACGACGATAGAATGTAGCAGAAGAGAGAAAGCGCAGAACAAAAAGAAAATGCCTCTATAAGCTGGAAGTGTTCCAATTGCAAGTATAATAAAAAGGAAGGACTAAGAATAGAAGGCAATTACGAAGGGCATTCATTTTTAGAGTTTGCTGACTAGCCAAAATGAAAGAGAGGCATTATGTTCCAAAAGGAAAAAGAAAAAAAATTGGAGGCACCAATGTAAGAGCTTTGGGGGAAAGGAGGCATGGCCCTGCTGCCCTGCCCTAGTTCCACCCCTGCATTGACATATAAGGAAAAAAGATTGCAATGGGTCGGGTTTAAACAGGAACTGCCCCAGCTTGGTCATATTAGGGTCAGGGTTTGGCAGTGTATTGCTAGGACTCACAGCAGGTTTGGGTTTTGATTGTGTCCAACCTTCCCCACTCCATTTTTATTCATTTATACATAACTTAGTAAACTTTATGCAAATAATTTCAATGGCATAAATGGTAGTGGGCAGTGGCATATTTGACTAAAATGGGATGACATGAGTTTAAAGAAGGCATCAGTGCAACCCACAAGAAGAAAGAAAATAAAGAGAGCATTGAAGACACTTTTGATGTCACTCTTCTTGTTATTACTGTTTGAGAATAGATATAGCCACACTGAGGCCGTTCTTCATCGTTGTTTAATACGCAACATTAATTTTTTTAGCAACAGTAGAAAGGCTGCAGCCACGAACAAATTTGTTAGAAATTTATAGGTGTCTTTTCACCTTTTCCTTGGACAATGACCGTGCCGTGTTCCATTTAAACTGAATGTTTGGATCCTGATAATCGAAGTTTATATCCAACAAGATGGGTTTGTAATTTTCCACTTGGGGTGCTGTCAAGGATTACTCTTCCACATTGGTGCTCATAATTTAGGGAACAGATCGGTTACAATGGGCCTCACAAGATAAAAGAAATGGGCGTTAAGGTAAATACACACAAGGGAAATACACAGTTTCCCTGAGGTTCAAGATCAATAATTGCTCGAGATTTGAGAAGGCTGACTGAACAAGATGAAAATATGTTAAGCAGAGTCTACTTCAGTTTCCACAATTTCCAATATGATTTTTATTATGGCAGAGAAAATTTTCAATTGTTTTTCATAATGTTTGGGCTTGTTGAGCGTAGGCCAGTAATGGCACAGGTGAGAAAAAGTTCGGATATACGGGTGGAGGGTCCATCAATAGGTAGGGGTAGGCCGAAGAAAACATGGATGGAAGTCATTAATTCAGATTTGAAGAAGTTGCACTTATCGAAAGATTTAGCTCAAAATAGAACGTAATGGAGAAATAGAATTCATGTAGCCGACCCCAACATGGTTGGGATAAGGCTTTGATGATGATGATAATGACTTGAGGAGCCAAGCAACAGCATACCTAGCTACAGTAGTTATCATAGCAAGTTTGGTCAAGGCCAATCCAAATAGGTGATGCACTGGAGCATGAAATACCAATATCCCAGAAAAAATATGTTATGAAAGCAAAGTTTGGCTAATTGGTTTTCCTTGACATTCATCATCATTATCATTATCAAAGCCTTATCCCAACTATGTTGGGGTCGGCTACATGAATTCTGTTTCTCCATTCCGTTTTATTTTGAGCCAAATCCTTCAAAAAGTTCTATTTCCCCGACATTGAACTTGTTTATATATGAAATAGGAGACTCCTAAAGCTAATCTTATTAGCATTCAATAATCAGCTGTCCAATGTAGAGAATGGTCCAACCTGAAATAAATGCAGATGTAAACACAACATCTTGACAGCTTCTACCAAAAAACTACAAAATAATCTTAAATTAACATAAACATCCAAAAGACAAGCAATTAACTTCTTTTCTCTTTTCAGACAAAATCCAATTAAGAATATAATATGCAACTGTTTAAAGAAGCACAGACATTAAAGACATACCATCTGAGCTGGAAAACAAGATCCAGTAAATGCTATAGGCAAATATACCTGCCCAAGCTCTCCATGAATTGCCATAGAGGACTTTCAGGAAAAAAAAAAGAGGAGAAAAACAACCAACCATGGAACTGACTCAAAAAATTGACAAATATTCTGAAACTATGTTACCTAGTTCAAGTGAATCATTAAACATAGGCCAGCGACAGCCTTCTGTGCTCAGTAAACTGGCGTTCTTAAATAAGAATTTCTCAGTAGGACTCCTGAACACCACTCACCTTTTCTTCTGGCAGATGCCTTCCAGAACACGGCTCTCTCTAACAAGTACAATTGCCAGAATCTTGCACAACAAAAAATTGGCATCCCGAATGTGCATTTTTGTTTTTTATTAGTGATGGGGTTGGATGTTGCCGCAAGACCCATTTTGCTTCAGGTGCCTAGCTTCAAACAAGCATCAAAAGCTTCCTGGAAGATAAAAAATCAAGAGGTACTAGTATTACAGAACTTCAGCATGTATCCATACATGAATTTTATGTTTGCAAGCATTGGAAAAAGCCTTTACAATGATCTATTCGTTCAAAGTGTTTTCCATCAGATTCAGACCACTGATATATGAAGCACATCAACAAAACAAAATACGTAGGCATGAATTAACTTCCCAAACTATCCACAGTAAAAGCAACATTGAGTAACATATAGATAGAGGCATTGCCAAACAAAACTTTCACTGGACTTAAGGTCGCTGATGTGGACATCAGAGCGTTACGAGTAAAAACTTAATCAGAGGAAGAAGAGGCCCCCCTGCACAAATATCATTATGGTTGGACGATGTTTATTTGGGCACAGTTCCAGCTTTCAGAGAGGATCCACCTTTGGATCATGATTTTATCCTAGATCAACAGCCAGATCAAGCCGAATCATATCCCCATGATAATTTGAAGACCCACATTGGGATGACTAGACGGAAGACCCCATAAGCATGACATCAGGAAGACCCACCGTGGGAAGATGCACATGGGCTGCTAATGGAGCAAGTTGGGCCCCTTGGACCCAACTTGCCCAGCCCAATGGGATGTGGTGGCTTTTTGTTGTTCTGGGACTGTGACTAGACCTAATATTGTCTCTTAACTGCTAATTTTAAATTCTGCATAACTTATGGTGGAATGAGTATTATTTTCCAAACAGATTTATAAATGTTAATTGCTACTTGATCTAAAATTCAACATATTGGGCTATAGTTTTCACGGTCCTGCATCAGTCACAGTCACATAGTTCCATTTTCTTTCACTTTGGTAGCCAGCCTTGCAGAAAGTCTAGGTGACAAGAAACTAAGAGGGCTCATAATTCATAAGACATTCAAAAACTGCATGAGTGATTTAAAAATGCAACAATAAACAACAGTAAACACCAAGAAAAGACAGTATTGGGACAGCTTACTCTGGATTGAATTCAAAAGGGCGCTTCAAGAGATTCATCCCAAACGTCTGCACTTCCATTGGAAGCATCTTCCCCATCTTCTTCCATGGATAGTCTAATATATTCTCTATGAGCGAACCGATCCCATTCTGTTAAAGTAGGATCTTCTCGTTCCTGCTCACAGGATTGAAAGCATAGAAAAGGTAATTGGTAACACAGTTCAGTCCATCCCCAGACTCTTTCTGTTCTCAGGTTAGTCACTAAGAACAGAGGCATTCATAAGATTTTGAAATATTGCATTACCTGACGAATGAGAAATGGATCGCGAGTTTCAAAGGCCATGAACTTGTTCAGATTAAAAAGGATATTGAAAACATTTCCAGAAAGTTTGCTTCCCTTTAAGTCATGTAAAGTAAAATGGCTCTCCCTCTGCACATGTTTAAAGCGTGATGGATTGTGAAGATAACATTTGAGTTTGAATAAAAAATATAATAATACCAAAAAAGCAATGGTAGAAAGAAACAAGTTGACCTCTGGTCCAATCATGTCGACCATCTGGCATAGAATATCCTCAAATAGCACAGGTTCCTGGGCCATGCATTCCATGCGATGCAACTGCTCCTCATAAAAAAACTGCATTTCATTAGGGGTGAGTACTCCATTTCCATCCAGATCTATACACCTGAACCTGGAAGATACCAGTGAATTAGATAAATACCATACCATGCATAAGTTTTTACGCTCATGATATTTAGTTCAAAATAAGCTCAGGCAGAACATTAAGAAAAATCATGAATAAAAATGTGAGCTTTATTAACCGCAAATGTCGTACAAAAATTCACATTTGCTTATTCAAATGAGCCTAGCTCTTAGAATATTCAAATAAAATATCAAACTACAAAATGTGAACTCAAATGTGAATTGCTTATTAGTTTTTTTTTTAGCATGTTAGTAGATCTACAAATGGAATGACAGATTGTCCAGTAAAGCAAGGGGTAGATCATTCTTGTAATCTGAGTGATATAATGTAGTTGGGGTTGATGCCTGGTATACCTCTCTTATACTGGTTCTCTCTAGAGTGGTGTGGTTGTATGTTATAATCTGAGTTGTATCCCTTCTCCTCTTAATAAAATCCTATTGTTACCAATAAATAAATAAATAAAAAGGTGCTCGAAACTATCAAACATATCTGCAACCTCCTCGTTAGACCTTAGAAATGAAGTATGACTAAGATTAGATACCTTCTCCCCGCTAAAATGGCATGGGCCTCAATATGTTTTTCCCTCGTGCAGGAATTCGGGAGCTATGTAACTATGCTCTAGACCAGGGAAGGGAAACCTCATGACAGCTCATAAGTCCACATCACAAGGCTTCCAGTACAAAACCAATAACAAGCAACAACTAATAAATAAAAATAAAAGCTCTTTAATGGGTTTGCTGTCAATTGAAGTGCCATGAAAGAAAGGTGTTTCCATTTTTCCCAAAGTATCCATCACACAGTAAATTCCATTTCATCAAACCCAATAAATAACATTTTATCATGTGTACAGGTTAAACAAAATTAAGTATGTTCATGTGTGAAATCATGATAAGAAGAACTGCAGAATTCAATGGAAGCAATACAGTGAAACTAGCTAATAACTCTTAATATACACAAAACAATGGATGCAAGCGACCAATGTGAGAGAGAGAGAGAGAGATACCAATACTCAAGACTCGGCTCAGATGATTTATCCTCCTCTGATAGCATAAAGTAAACAAAATCTTCATAACCCATTTTTCCTTCAACCGTGCAAGTAAATTTTCTTGGAACCTAAGGAAAGCTTGAAACATTAGACTATCAAAAAGTAGACAATGGAGCCCATAAAAATGATTTTTTTCCCTTTGCTGAAAGACTGAAGTTGATTTATGATGCAATGAAAAGGAATCCAAACCTGTGAAAAAATTCTGTCAACAATCCTGTAGGTAAGCGCATGGTTGCCATATTTAATAAGGTTCTCTTTGTCGATCAAGAAATCATGATCTGTATCCAGCTCCCAAAACTTGCAGTATATGACATAAAAGTGTTCATAAGAAAAGTACCTGTACAAAAGAGGAGATTAATTCATATGCTCCGAAGTCCAGTAAGCAATGAGTCCTCCTTTTATGCATAAGCAATAAACCACATAGTAAGCGGCATTGTTACATTAAATATTTGAGAATGGACTCTCCTGTGACCATGATTGAAATCATTCTTAAAGCCACTGTTCACAGTTCAAATGAACTATGAGAAAATATGTAACTAGTTTTCCAGTCCAACTTAGCAAATGCCATGGGAAAGAAGTCAATTTTTCTTTAAGATGACTGATTGACAATTAAGGTGGCAACTAAATCTGGTAGTAAGTAGAAACAACTATAGTGATGAGTTTTTTTTGGTTATTGCACAACCAGTCCATTTTCTTGTAGGCAGAAAAAGCTTTTACCCATAGCAATTATAACACAGAAATCCCCTTTCTTCAATGGGGCTGCTTGTTTCTTGTTGTTTTCTTTAATATAATTCATCGTTGCCAACAAAAAAAAAAAAGTTATGATACAGATATCCTCAATTGATTCTCACATGTTTGTTGGAAAACACTATCATGCATTTTTTGATAATTTTTATGCGGTTAACATATTAGTTTTGAATTTATGATCAGCATCACCATCTCCATCAGCATCATAGCCTTATCCAATCTATCTTACGTTGGTTTTATGAGTTCTACCATTTGCATTTTACAGCCGTTTTGTTAGCTTTAGTTCTCGTAATTAGCCCTCTAAGGCTGGTTACAATCATCTACAATAAGCATGGTCTATAAGATAAGAAACAAGATAGCTTACAACCTTAATCGAGGCTAGTAGAATCCTCTACATTAAGCATGATCTTCAGGATACGTAACAAGAAATTCTACAACACAGTCGACAGTACCCAGATATTTGTATGTACCTAGCAAACCAGTATCCACAGGATATAGCATTGAAATTGTTTCCCAATGATGCCCAGTACTAGTACATATATATGGGAGCCCCTCTCCTAAGATCAAGCTTAGGATAAGGTAAGCTCAAGTGTGTGGCTCACACCTGTAGGGCCCACTTAGGGACCCACATGGGGATGGGGATGGAGGGGATTTGAAGAACTCCCTAAGACCATCCTCTTTGCAAAAAAAAAAAAAAAAAAAACACCCAAGTCGTGGTTTCTTCTCCATCTGGGCCCCCAAAACTTAATGGTCAATAGTGCACAGTCGATCCAACGGTCTACTAAATTCGGATTTTACCAAAAATTTGTGTACATGTGCAATTCAGAGGGGTCGTGTGTTTGGTCCATTTGAATGTACCAAAGGTGGCCCCAAGGGCTCGGGCTTACTGAGTTTCTTATATAAGCTTGAGCTTAGGAGAGGCTTACCCTACATAAATATATTATTATTATACATCCTTCTCTCACCACATGGTGAGGGATGGATGCATAGTAATATTCCCCTATATATATATGACCTTTTCATATAACTTTTTGTATTTTATACATTAATATGTCCAAATATGGAAGTGTCTCTCACTATAGTGTGAGGGATAGATGCATAGTTGTATTCTCCAGATATAGGGCTTTGCTCCTGTGAGAACTTTTCTCACGCAGCTACCGTGAGAACTTTTTATGGGGCCCCACTTGTGAGTCCCATTTGGAGATGGGACTAGGGAGGATGCAAAAGATATATGTGGGACCACCCCATATATCAAGTTTAGCCCTAATCACATATCCCTAACCCCTTCATCATGGCCTACAAATTCAATCCATTCGAATTGGTGCACAGTCGATCCAACGGTCCAGTAAATTCGGATCTGACCGAAACTTGGGGCGAGTAATTATCAAGGGGATCCCTGTGTATTGCAAGGTTTGAATTAGATGATAGATGGACCCCACAAAGAGTTCTAACAAAAAAAGATAAGAATTAGTTCTCATAGGATTATTTTCCACATATATATGGGCTTTGATCCTGTCAGAACTGTTCTCATGCACCTACCATGAGATCTTTTTATGGGGCCCACTTGTGGGTCCCATTTGAGGATGGGACTAGGGGGATAAAAAGATCTATGTCGGACTACCCCACATATCAAGTTTGACCCCAATCACATATCCTTAATCCCTTCATCCGTGGCCTATAAATTCAATCTATTTAGATTAGTGCACAACCAATCCAACAGTCCATTAAATTTGGATCGACCAAAACTTGGGGAGAGTGACCATCAGGGGGTTTCTGTGTATTGCATGGTTTGGATTGGATGATAGATGGGCCCCACCTAGAGTTCTCATAAAAAAAATGGTGAGAACTAGTTCTCATAGGATCATTTTCCTATATATATAATATATATAAGAAATATTAGTATGCATCTTTCTCTCACCACAGGGTGAAGGATGCTTACATGGCTCGACCTATTTGTACTTGAGCATTTCTCTTTTTCACATATCTTTTTGTTTTTTGCACATTAATATATCAAAATATGGAAATGTCCCTCACCCTATGGTGAGGGATGGATACATACTAATATTCTCCTATATATATATCTGTTGAGCACCGACGCTTTGGAACACATAGTGGGGCCCATTGTTTGATCCATCCGACTGGACCAACAAATAGGGACCTCCCTGATAGTCACTGATCCTAGAGTTTGGCACTCAACCGAATGAACTAGACCGTTAGATTGAGTATGCACTCATTTTAGATAGTTAAAACTTAGATGGTTGTGGATCAAGTGGGGTTGGTGATGATCGGAGCCCCAATCATTGTACAGTGCCCTATAGGGGATCTTTCGATCCCCCTCAGTCCCATAGCCGGGCTCAACAGAGGAGGTCGCAAACATATATTACATATATATGGGCTTTTGTCTTGTAAGAACTGTTCTCACGCACCTATCATGAACTTTTTATGAGGCCCACTTGTGTGCCCCATTTGGGGTGGAGAAGAAGAGGATGGGAAGATCTATGTAGGACCACCCCAAATATCAAGTTTGGTTCCAATCACATGTCCCTAACTCCATTTGCAGCTAACGAGTCTAGTCCATTCGGATGGGTGTACAGTCGATCCAACGGTCCTTGTATATTCGGATTTGACTAAAACTTGGGGCGTGTGATCATCGAGGGTCCTTGTGTATTGCAAGATTTGGATTGGGTGATAGATAGGCCCCACCTAAAGTTCTCCTAAAACAAGGGTGAGAACTACTTTTCGTAGGATTATTTCCCTTTATATAAATATGTAAATATATATATATATACTAAAATACCCTTATAATAGCTACTTACGATTAACAAAATGATGATACGAAGGTTATTTCTTGCCCCTACATGGGCCATACTCATTACAAAATGCCCTAAAAACCCATACACATACATACTTGGTACATTTATTCTCTATTTAATTAGTTAAGTTATATATTATACTTAATGCATGAGCAATAAGTGTTGCATGGTTGCTTCCTATCCCTCTCTTTTAGTTTTATTGCTTCTTACTTATGTTATTTATATATTTTTGTTAGTGCAAAGGATATACTTCATATCTAGTGCCAATAAGAATATACTTTTTCCTTCATAGAACAAATATACCATTACCTTTATATAATGGCTTTGGATGCTAATCAATTCATAAAGGTAGTTTGCATGTACATGAAACTTCAAGAAAATGGCGTGATCCAATATCCTTTTAATTAGATCATTATAACACCCGCTTTTTAAAAGTTTAAAATCATTATAACACCCGCTTTTTAAAAGTTTAAAATGGTTGCGATTTTTAAGTGCATTTATTTTTGTGACTGTAACCCGAAAAGAAAAATGTCAATTCATGGATATTCCTTTGAAATATGTAAGATAGAATAGATTCTTTAACAATTTTCCTTCTTTGACAAAAAAAAGGGGAAAGAAAAAGAAAAAATATATCTAGAACCCAAGTCACCAGAGCACGTATGATTTTGTTCAAGAAAGTTATTAGAGATAGCTTTTATTCTCCGAACATTTTCTTACTCGTTTCTTCCCAATATAGAGGTCAAACAAGATAATGCAGCGTTAACATTTGATACTTGATAACAGTGTGCAAAAAAGTAAATAATAGTTTTTGAGGCCCTGAGCCTTGCCCTAATGTCACCCTAACCCTCGAGGGCAGGGTAAGGGCCTAGGTAGTGTAGGCCTTTGAGGACTTTGGCTTGCTTGGGCCCGGCCCTGTATATATTGAGTGTAGTTAAGGGCAACCCTAGAACCAGACCGGCCCTTTGAGTTGTATTCGTATCTGTATTAGGACATCATAGCATACAACACACTACAGAAGTAACTTCCTTTGAAGAGTCTTTCCAAGAATATGGTGCTCTGCAAGATGATAAGTGTTACGTAATCTCTAACAATGTTGGAATGCTACATTATGTTGCACCAAAGGGAGACTTTATTGCACTGTTTGTTGGGCCTCTTCTTGTAGTCCATATCTTTGGTGTCGTGCATATCAGATGGAAGAAATTCTTTCACTTTACTACAACAAAGTAGAGTGAAGTGGGGCCTCCATTACTAGACATGAAAAGATGTGAGTCATATCAAAAGTACAAAAACTCAAAAATTCCCACCTTTTTTTCCAAAAAAAAAAAAAAAAAAGGCAACATTCTCAAGCCACTAAATGAAAAAAAAAAAAAAAAACAATCTACTTTTTACACAAAAGCCAAAAAGGATTCCTTTCAAGCTACTAAAGACAAAAAAAATCATCACATTATCATTACACCACATCATATTTTATTCTCTATCGATTTAAAGTTTCCCCTCACTTTACTTTTACTCACAAAGAACCGAATATGCCCGGTGTGTTTGGCACTTTACTGCAAAAGAGTTGAGTGAAGTGGAGCCTCCATTTACCAGACATGATTTGATGTGTGGGTCATATCAAAAGTATAAAAATTCAAAGTTCCCCCCTTCTTTAAAAAGAGAGAGAGAGAGAGAGAGAGAGAGAGAGAGAGAGAGAATCAAAAAGCAACATTCTCAAGCCACTAAAAAAAAAACCATCTACTTTTTACACAAAAGTCAAAAAGATTCCTTTTAAGCCACTCAAAACAATAGACATGTATATTTATATATCAAATTATGATTAAACCCCATCATATTTTATTCTTTCTTGATTTAAGGTTTCCCCTCACTTTACTTTTACTAGTGAAGTACCAAACATGTCCAGGGATGATTTGTTTCTTTCATATATGTTGTGTGGCTAATTATGCGACAGATTAGCCAGAGATGAGGATAAATGAATTGGCTTGTTACATGATAGCTGATGGTTTTTTAATTTTCTTTGATTAATAAATAAAGGAATCCCCATTCTTCACTTCCACTCCCCACCCCCCTCTTAAAGAATATTCAATTTTGAAGCCATATCCCCATTCTACTTTTCCACTCAACTCTATTTAAAAGGCATGTTCTATCAAGTATCAAGTACAAGAAATATGAAAAAAGGAACAGTATTGCTACGGCTAATAACAAGGTTCCCGTCGTTATAAAATAATAGTAATAACAAGGTTCCAGTCCAAGACAATAACATGCAGAAGTTCATCTCAATAACTCTACCTCAAGACTTTGTTAATATCCTCTTCCTCATCTGCATGTTGCATAGCAGCAATTAGATTCCCACGTTTTAGTTCCCTGATAGTGAGATGGCCACTTCCTGATCTGTTCATGCAGTAAAATATTCTGTATATTACAGTTTCCGCTGGTCCAAAATGTGAAGTGTCAGTTACAGAAATTTATATGATCATGAGAACAGCTAAGGATTATACATTATTATATATTTACAGGGAAAAGTGTGCTTCTGATAACCCAAGCCAGTGAATGTAACTACAAACCAGGAACAATTTGCATATTGCAAAATTTACAAAATAAAAAATATCCAATGCAAACTAACTGCAGAATAAGCATAGCCTTTAATGGTCTTCACTAATAAGAAATGATAAAGAAACCTGGGCAACTTAGCATAGATGCATAATTTAAGATACCTGAGCAAGAATTTTTGTGTAAGATTATTCACCACAATACCCGTGTAGACAGCATACTAAAATTGACAAATACTTCCCCACCTTTTTTAATCTATCAAAGTAAAAAAAAAAATAATCGAAAAATATTTTATAAGATATAAATAGGTAGATGCCTCACTGTAGCTCAGCTGATTAAAGATATGGATGTGAGTGTGAGAGTGAGTGAATTCGAGTTTTCCATGTTGGGGAGAAAAAAAGAGGTTAGAGATAACTACACGCACCATGTAATTAAATAACTTGATAATTATGTCAACAATGGCATAATTTTTCTCCATTTTTTTAATAGAGAACAATGATAAAGTTAGTCTCCCCACCGACAACAATTTGTTTATAAAAAGAAAACTTAGATTCTTCACAGCAAAACAAGGAAAATATAGTAAAAAAATCTAAATATCCAGCTCAAAGACGTAAGACTAAGCCAATAGAGGAAATATCTTTATTCTAGTATATCATCCTTTTCAACATTCACGGCCATCCTAACCCAGATTTCATTCCATCATCGTAATAGCCTCTTTCACTGTTCTGCTAACTACTCTATTTCGATGACTGCTGACATGATTAAGCTTGAATCAAACCAATCGCAAAAAGAATATAAGAGGTCTCATTTTCTCAATCCAGCCTGCCAACTTCCAAGTATGGCAGCCAACACTTACCTAATTGCCATCTACATTATTTGACATTGAATGATCTTTTAGCATTTGGTAACAGTTGTTATATAATGCCCTGGAGAGATTTTTTCCTAAAAAACCTTCTCTAGGTCTGTTTATTTTAAGCACCTATTTCATGAAAAAGCACCAGCGTATACTATTCCATGGACATTTTGTGTTTCCTTTGCTGCCCCCGGCACACTTTAGCTAGGAACCTTATCTGTGAAAAGTAAATACAGTAAGGGTGTGGTCCGCATGCACATAAAACACAAGTAAACTCATACTGTCATACATACATCATCATTCAAGCCTTACAGCATCTATTTGGGCTCAGTTTTGTGATTTTTACTTTTTGCAGTATCCCAATTAAAATTTTAGGGCTACATTCTGTTTTCCCGATCAGAACGGAATGGAGAAACAGAATTCAAGTAACCGACCCCAACATAGTTGGGATAAGGCTTTGATGATGATGATGATGATTCGGTTTCCCTGATCCAAAATCAAACATTTAATTAGCTCAAAGCTTTTGTTGATCTCTCATCTCTTACTTGCTTGTAGTACTTAAAATTTTCTTGTATAGGCAAAAACTTAAGGTGGGCCATACTTAAGAGATGCCAAAAAGAAATTCCTACCAACACCTTGGCTCTATAATTAGAAAGGATGGAGAGATTGATGAGGACGCTGAACATACGATAGGAGCAGGATGATTGAAGTGGGGGCTTGCATTTGGAGTGCTTTGCAAACAGTGCATATCAACGAGATTGAAGGGAAATTTTACAAGCTAGAGATTAGACCAGTATGACATATGGAGAAAAATGTTGGCCAATCAAAACACAACATATGCAAAAAGTGTAGCTGAGATGAGAATGATGGGATGGATGTCAGGTAAAACTAGGATAGATAGAATGATAAATGCGCCTATTCAGGAGCATTTAGGGTAGTATCACTATCAATAGGTGACAAATTAAAACACTCAGTTTGAGATGGCTTGGACATGTTTGACAAAGGCGAACAACAGTGGTGAGGAAAAGTTTTATAGAGGCAAAAAGAAGAGAAGATTGCAGTAAAAGGCTCTATATTCCATTGAAGATCGACTTGATAGTTATAATACTAATGTCACTAAATATAATACTAATGTTACTAAAAAGAATAGATTACAATGACTCATCTTCCCCAGCATAAGGATTACAATAAATCAACAAATCCCTATAGTTCGCAACTTGACCAGGATCCACGTGTAGATATGCTCATGGGATTATTCTAGATGAATTGAGCCAAATGGGCCTGGATCATGACTTGATAGGTCATGGGCCTGGGTCACTAAAGTATAACTTCAGTCTTGTCCATGATTTCTAAGAGAGAAATTAATCTCTAAACAATTCTAAAAATTTCTGGAAGCAGAAAATGTCCAAAAAACTTGCAAAACAGTCACTGGGAGACCCAACACACCAGAACTGGATGACTGATTTTTCACAGATGAGAAAGCAAATCCAAGATTCTCCAACAAGGATATTTTTGTAGGGTATTTATACACCTTGTCACAAATTTTCATCCAGATCTGACCATCAATCATAAATATGTATACTGATACTAAAAATTATCTTGCAAAACTGACGATGGAAAAAAAGGGCTTAAAACTGACCTTCTGAAGTTCAAAAAATTCTGAAGAAGATTTCATAAAATCCAGAATAATCTGATGACCATAGGGAATGCTTCCTTTTTCAGAACCAAGTTGTGAATACTTGCGATGGTGCAGCTCACTATATGATCATTCCTAGACCTATTCCAGCCACTTAGTTTGGAGTGTCCTGATGCCAATCTCTGGGCTGGATTAAAAAGAATCATTGTTGAACTTCGAATGCTCTGATATCATATCATCAGAGATACGGAAATGAAAAGAATAGAAGATTGCAGTAAAGGCTATGTCTTCCTTTGAGGATCAACTGTATATTCATATTACAGTTGTTACCAAAAAGAATAAATTACAGTGACTCATCCTTCCTAGTATATAAGAATTGCAATGAATCAACAAATCTCTATCGTTAACTTGATTGGAATCCACGTGTACGTATATGCTCATGGGATTATTCTAGATGGATTGACCCAAATGGGACTGGATCATGACTTGATGAGTAAGGGGGGCCTAGGTCAGTTCTACATTTATATGCAGGTCGATGGCCTCTCAAAAAGGGGCAGGACGAAGAGGATATGGATGGAAGTAATAAGCATAGATTTGAAGAAGTGCAACCTATCACCTATCTGAGAATTTTGCCCAAGCTAGATTGGAATGGCAAAATAGAATTCATGTAGTTGACCAAGCATAGTTGGGACAAGGCTTTGATGATGGTGGTGGTGGTGATGATAATGATGATGATTCGTTGACTAAACCCATGAAGCAATAAAGAGAGGCACAGCATGGGGTAATTTCATGCAATCATGATCTTAAAAAGAAATCATGCAATTAATAAAACCTAGACTTAAAATGAAACTATGGCTTGTAACAGGTTCCATAAGATTTTTTTTAGTTTAACAAGTCTTCGAGTTCACTTCATGGGAATTGTAATGTAAGGATATACTTTTAGTGTTTCTAAGTCATTAGGATCTCGGATAGGATTTCTTTTATTTTGCAAATTAAAATGTCTATAGGGATAATAAAACCATTTTTGTTGGAAGGAATTGCAGCTTTTAAGATTCACTTTGATAATTTCTATTAGTGGTTAGGATCTAGGAAAGGGAATCTTTTATTTTGCATATAAAGATGTGTAGACTGTGGAGTGATAATCAAATTAACACTCGCAAGGAAGATATCAATGTTTGCAACAACAAGCAAAGAGGTTTTGTGTTTTTTATCACAGCCCTGTATTATGTGAGCATTTGAACATTTGGACCATCTATGGTTAGGAAAGATTGAGGAGAATGCAAAACCAAGAGTAAGAGATGAATGGTTGAAGTGGAGACTTGCTTCTGAAGTGCTTTGTGATCAGCGCATACCAACAAGGTGGAAGTTAAATTTTACAAGATAACAATTAGGCCAACTATGACCGATAGAGAAGAAAGTTGGTTAATTAGTAAGCAACACATGCAAAAAATGAGTGTAAAAATGATGAGAATGTTAAGATGGATATGTGGTAAAACAAGGAGAATCTGAATAAGAAATAAGCTCATTCGGGAGTATTTTGGGGTAGCATTAATAGGTACTAAGTTAAGAATATCCAATGCATGCCAACAATAGTGCTGGCGAGAAGTTCTTTAAGCACGTTGATTGCCTGTCTAAGAAAAAGGTGGTCAAAGAGGACATGGACAGAAGTAGTGAGGATAGATTTGAAGAAGTGCATCCTATCTAAGGATTTGACCCAAGGTAGACAGGAACAGTGAAACAGACCTCATGTAAGGGATCACAACATGGTTCAGACCATAGTTACCTACTTCAGTAGAGATGCCTCCGAATTTCGTACAGTGCGAATCGAACAATTCCCTGTTCGAGTTGGCCTATTTGGGGTTTTAGAAATGTTTGAGTTCACAACAATTTGTTGAGGTCAGAAAGAGGAGAAGAATTTTGATGATTCGTACATGAAAGGAGGGTAAAGATGAAATAGCATTTAAGACGCTACAGTTGTTCACAATATCCTTTGGTTTCTTACATTCTTTCCTTTGATTACTCAGTCCTTTCCTTGCACTGTACCATCTTTCTCTCTACTTACCTCTTTGTTGATTTCACTAAAGTGGATGGTGGGGTGGTAATAAATGGAGTAATGCTTGTATCACCTTTCATTTGTCATGTCTCTCCATTGACTTGACTAAAGTAGAGGTGCTCTATAAGGTGGCCCATCAATCATAAATTTAAATCTAATAAAATATATCTTCCTCTTTTATGGGATGGGCCACCAAAGATTATTCACTCGTAAAATATATATGTAAATATTATAATACATAAAAATTAATGTAAGGTGGATGTGGTGGAAGCCAAATATTATATTTGGTTCTACCGCATTGAATTATTAAATAGATATAATCAATACTATTGGTTTAGAATTAGAACCCATTTATAAATTTAAACCAATAAAAATAAGCATTTCACAAGTGAGGCAAAAATTCAAAAAAAATCTGACTTTGTGTCACTAATAAATCACTTAAATGTAAAACACACAATTTGACTTTGTGTCACTAATAACATTTGTGCGGTGATGAGTGGTTAAGATCTCATAAATATGCCCCAATGACATTCTCAATATAAAAAAGATATTGTGATGAAAAATAAAGAGGGGTCTCTTGTAAAGTATTTCGAATTAGTATATTGGACCCATTAAACTCGAATTGTGAATAAAACGAATTAAAAAGCAAATTAAGTAAACCTACCCTAGCGAATTTGCGAATTGAGGTAAGTTTTGAATCGCGAACTATGAACTTGAACGCGAATTAAATGAATTGCGAATCAGGTAACTATGGTTCAGACAAGGCTTTGATGATGATGTAAACCAATCTTCACGACCGAATTCAGTATGTCTTCTTTGTGAAATTGAATAATCTGTGTTGACTACAGCTTGTTCATTTGACAACAAAAATCTGATTAAATACACTTATTTTCTATTTGGGCAGCATCCATGTGGGTAGTGGAACTTTTTACAGCAAGAATTTAAGGCTGATTTTTTTTCCTTTTTTGTTAGTGTTTAAGGCTGAATTTCTCATGCTTAGCTGCTGATTTCTATACTGCGCACTGTTTGAAGTGACAGATGAACTGAAGTTTGATTTTTCCCCAGTTAATTTCAATTGTTCAGAGGTACCATTGCTGAAAATGAATGATGAAATTAGTGTTGAGATTTCTAGACTAGTTCGGGCTTGAGTTTGACTGGTCTGAAGGCAACCTGGACTAACCCTAATTTGGTCCAGGCAAATGATATTGCATAATTGGCATCAGTATGATCACTAAAACTAAAATTTCAGATACGAGGTGCATCAACTTCTGGAATGGGATGATCATCATCCCAAGATGAAATTTTAGATCACCTAGTGATGAAGATAACATTAATATAACAATGAGTCACACACCAGTCCAAGCATATTCACGGTAAGGCCAAGTCATTGGGGACGGTTCACTGAGCATTTTATGTTATAAGAGTTGCTAACCAAGAGAAGTTCACATATAAGATAGGTGAGACCTGATTCTCACATACCTCTTTATACATAATTGAAGTATAGGAGACGATACAAGACTCAAATGTTAAATGTGTTATGAAGAATCTTAAGCCTTGGGGTACAGGACATATATCCGCTTGGGGCCTACAGTGATTAGTCTGCTGCAAGCAGGCATGGCCCTGATTTTAGAGATACCAATATAAATATGTAATGCAGACACTTAGATCAGACTGAAAAAAAAAAACCCTTATTTCATAGACAGACTTTTCCTTCTTCATATCCATATGCACAACAAATTCAAAATGCACACGAACTTAACCAGCCACCCATGCAGATTTTTGCCCCCTTTTTCCCCTTCTCTAATTCATTTTACAACTAAACAGATTTCACAAGTGATGAATGCATAAAGTTCTTAAAGAAAGTAAACTGAGAATTAGCACAAAGCAGGAGTCAAGGGATTGTCATTAATACAGTTCTGTTAAAACCAAAAATGAAAGAGGCATTGAATGAACAGATCAAGCAATGAAATGACTATAAATCCAATAGGTATGGATCGAATAAGACAAAAATCATTTATGTTCTTGTACATGTTAAGAAATAGCTCATTTAAGAACACACCATATCTTTCCTGAAATTCGGGAGTGCTCTGTAAGAACTCCAAGCCTGGATGAGTGGCCAAAAGTTCACGAAGGACAGGTTTGAAGTCTTCCTGAATCCAAAATTAGCAAAATTACCAAAATTAGCAAGACAAGGACAACCCAATAAGAATACGTGCGTTAATAAAGCAATTCATTTTCTCAATGCCCTTGTGACTGCCTAGAGGTGTCAACATATGTATAGAGGAAAGTTGGCAATAAAGTGTCAGACGTCTTGGAATTTGGAAAAGAGGAACACCAACCTGAACAAGGTACTTGTGATCCGGTTGCTTTAATATTTTATATATTTGGGTTGCTATATCGATCGTCATCATGTTGCTATTGACCCAATAATCAACAAATGCATCCCTACAAAAGTATCATGAAGGCTAGCTGATCATGCTCAACAGTAAGAATAATACGAGGAAGCATTGGCACTCAACAATCAAACACCTTCTAATTAAAATGAAATTGGATTTAAAAAAATTGGTATTTTCTGCACCTCATCATGTTCCGTAAATGGCTGTTAAAGATGCATGCAAGCAAAGAATACAATCTCAACATAAAAAGGTAATCCAAGAAAGCACATTGCCAAGACAAAATCACATTCATAATTAGGTCTCATTTCAAAAAAAAAAAAAAATCAATTAGGTCAATTTCCATTTAATATATCTCATGACTTGTTTATGAAGATCTCTTGTGCAATCCAAATACATCTCCAAGATAAAAATTTTCCCTTTCGATCACTTTATATTCCCTTAGACAAAAATTCTTTTCCAGTCTTCCAGACTTACACCTCCATTTACATCTCCTATAAAGCTGCTGCTGTCTTCACTCTTCACAAGCTCCCCTGTTTCAAATCTTCAACTCAAAGTCAATTTCCAATTGCACTTTCTGTTTCACTTTATCTTCTCCCATTTTCTAACGGACATCATGAAACATTTCCCGAAATTAGAAGTATCTTCCAAGCTCCATTAAAAAAAACAAACAAAAAAAAAAGTGCAATAATCATCATCGAGGCCTTATCCCATCTTCCCGCAGTCAACTTTGTAAGTATTATTTCTCCACTCATACCTATTTCATGGTGTTCTTTTTCCTGAATGTTAACAAGTTTATTACAAAAAAAGGAGTTACAGGCGTACAGCTACAGTGCAAGAGCTGAACACTGTAAGAAATGAACAAAAAACAATCTCCAAAGATACACACATATAATAATATACACACAGACAAACAGACAGACAGAGCGGGGGGGCGGGGGGGGGGGGGTGGGGGTGGGTGGGGGTGGGGCGGGTGGGGGGATGGATTTTGTCCTTTAACCAGTGGGTGCCCACTTGGATAAATGTATCATTAGAATATATGTGAAGGGTTTGCATTGATCATAGGATGGGCCAAAATACCCCAACTGGATGAAGATAACCATTAAAACTTTTTTTTTTTGTAACATGACTGATGCAAGCCTTGTGGTTGTGACAACCAGCACCTTCCATCAATTATATGGGCCCTAAAAACTTGTAACCTTTGAATAGTGCCTTCTGGGAATGCCCTCCTGCAGGTTCTCTTAAATTAAATTTTGATGAACGTTATGTTTGAGCCATTGAAACAGGTGAAATTGGAGGTGTCATTGGAGAATGGAATGGTATGTAAGGAATTTCTTTGGGCTGGTCAACTCATTGCATGCTAATGATTCTGAGGTCAATGGTCTGCTAGTTGGTTGTTGCGAGCTGCGTAAGTTGGATGGTTTAAATGCTATTATTGAAGGAGACTCTTATGGTTTTAATGCTATTATTGAAGGAGACTCTTTTTTGACTGAAGACATGGGTGCTGTTTTTCATCATGTGTTACGTGAGGCTAATGCTTCAGCGGAAAAGCGCGCTACAGAAGGCGTGTTCTGTTCGAAGGGCCCCAAAGTTTATAAATACAAATGCACGTGCACAGGAGTGATGAAAGTAGAAGAATATCCCTAACATAGAAATTATGCCAATAGAAATTAAAGGTGTGCAGTTGACCAAACAGGATAATTCCTTGCGTGGATCTAGACAACCAACAAGAGAAGCACTTTTGAATGTAAGTTATTAGCTATCCAAAGCTTGATATTAACGAAACTAGCGCCGGAGGCCCATGCCGAACACGGGCCAGAAAAGAAAAGTAGATATATTCTAATATAAAGCAATATCTGTGCATATCAAAGAAAACATAAACACAAAATAATAAAATATTAACAAAAACGCTTTATAGAAGAAGTAGAATGAGGGAAGGAGTAAGAGAAAGATAAACAGTTCGATTGAATAGGTGGGCCCACCAATTAACTCCACATGTACTAAGTCAGACTGTCACATTGCGAAATTTGAGTCTTAAGGGTTCAGATCATTTCTCTAGGGTGGGGAGTATATGTCAACCATGTGAGCAGAATTTGGAGGACTAAAAACCATAAGGTGGGGAGGATGTAAGAATTCAATCTCTACATTTCTCTAAATTTTGGCAAATTTTAATCTTAATCATGGTTTTAATTTTTTGTGGGCTTCACTTACTATTTTCCAGTCATGCTATTACTAATTTCATTTAATCAATTATCTATTTATTCATGAATTAACCCCACATGTGATCAATGGGACCATCGCACAGCAAAATTTGAGGGTCCCAATAAATAGAGTGTATTCCCGTTTAATAGAGTCTGAATTCTTTGAAATCTAATGAGAAGTTTTTATAGTTAAGAAAAATAAGAGAGAAGTGCATCTGAATAATGGTATTGGTCATAGTTGTCAAATGGTGAATTATATTGTGAATCGCTCAAGGGGGTGAATCGAATTGAATCGTGAATCGAATCGCGAATCGTAGGATATTTTCTATTTTTCTCAATATAGATGGAAAAATAGTAAAAAATATATATAAAAATAGAGAAAATTATAAATGTCCACAATCTATCTATTTTTAATCCATGTGCACATAATACGTGACGATTATTAGCATCTTGATATACTACTACCAAAACTGATGAGCATTGTTAAGATATAAAAAAAGTAACATATCTATCATACCAACACAAAAAATATACACGTAGTCTGTAGAATCAAAATGCCCATGTGTTTAAAAGGAAAAAACAAATACTTGCATTAGGATTGTGTTGTTGGCCCCTTTTATTCCCTTTTTATTTTACGGTGCCATAACTCTAAAATGCTTTTTCCATGAATAGTCCGTGCAAAAAACATGGTGCAAATTCAAATATTCATTAGTTAATGAATCACAAAAGTACTAGAATTAAAAAATCACCAATAGGTAGGCCCCACTAGTTGATGAAAAGGAAAATTTGGAATTCCATCACCATGCGGGCCCAATAAGTTAATGAGGAAAATATAGAGATGCAAAAGAATATACAAGCGAAAAATACCTGACACGAGCGCTCAAATAGCAAGATTGATTTAGGTCAAACATCAATTACATTTCAAAAAAAAAAAATACAGTAAAGTTGACAAAAAAAATTTTCAGATTTGCCAAATGTGATTCAGATTTTGATTGCTGAAACAGATAATAGATTCATCATGAGTCCTAATTGGAGAAGAAATGAAAAAGGGAGAGAGACTGGAAGGGAAATGGGAAAAAAGTGGGAAAAAAAATCGCAAGAAAACTAAAATAAGCTGTTGGACTTTTCAAATTCCCGTTTTTGTGAAATGACCGAATTGTGAATCATGAATCGAATCGTGTCGAATCGCACGATATTCAATTCAAAATGATTCCAACATGCGATACGAATGGTGTTTCCACCGATATGATACGAATTGTAGGATTCGAACTATGGTATTAGTCATTAATGGGGCCCACACTTGGAAAGGAAACCGAACCACTGAAAAATCATATTATTAGCAAAACATTTATTCCAGTCATACCAATAACTCTGAATTTTGCTTTCCTTTTATTGGTTATTTAATGACTTGGCCTTCGGTTGTCAACAAAATAGAAGATAGTGGCCACATGGATGTATGCTCACCTATCGTCATGATGGGCCCCACACTATAAAGATCGGAACCATGAAATCTAATATTGGCCTTGTAGAATGATAGAGCCCTTCAATCTCCCTTCCTTTTGAGTCATTTCTTTTCGTAATTTTTGAGTAGTTTCAAACGATAGTTTTTTTTTTTTTTTGTTTGATCCAAGCAAATCTCATCTTCATAATATGATCAAGGTCATTCTATCATAATATGGCATGCCATAGATATTTATAAAAAAACTCTTATAATAGAAAGGTGTAGAAGAGGGATTGTAACTAGAGAAAGAAATTAGAGAGAGATTCGAGAAAGGAGGGATCTGCATGGAGAGATTTTAGGAAAGTTAAAAATCATGAGAAGATTAAAAGGTTGGACATTTCTTTAAATATATGCACGCCACTTGTCGCTCTCCTGCTTGGATATTGTTATTATATATATATATATATATATAAGGGGAATACTACTATGCATCTCTCCCCACCATGTGGTGAGGGGACAAATGCATATTTGGAAAGACTCATGCACAAAAGAGGAAAAGTTATTTATGGTATTATGAAAAAGAAGAATCTTCATATGTAAAGAGGGAAAGCCACGACATGGTGATGAAAGGATGCATAGTAATATTCTCCTATATAAAATAATGTGAAGTTCTAGGAAATTTTGAAGAAGCCGATAATAGCATTTATTGATACCAACAAAAAAGTGCCCACCTTGTCACTACCCCAGTGCAGTCAGTATCAATCCTTCTGAAAAGTGTGCTGGAGAAAAATGATGGTAGCTTGCAAACTTCCCTCGTAACAGATTTAAATTCTGGCATTACACAAGGGAAACTGAATTATGAGTTCGACTTACAACTAGTTAGTGAAGACGTTCACATGTGCTTCTCACCTTGAGTTTGCAGTCCATCTGGATGACCATAGAAAAGCTGATCGATTCTGGATAAACATTGCTGCTTTAGTTCATTTGGAGGAGGGCGGCCATTCTGAAAATAGAACTGGAAGCATTCAAGCACTCTATCAGACCCATGTCCACATATAATGTCATTCAAAAAATGAAACTGCCCAACCATTAATGCAATATAAAAATATCTAGGTATATATTTTTTACAAGTTCAAACTGGACTGTGGCATCCACTTTAGCCCTGTCCCAAACTGGAAGGGGAATATTTTATTAAAAGCGCACAATGGCAGGTGTGCACTCCCACCTTCCAAAGGGAGAAACGTGCCCGACCACCAGCAGTTGTGCTACACAGGAGGAATTAGACAATATATAATTTCTTAGACATTGATAATATGCCAGAAATATAACTACCTGAGGTATGACTTCTTTCACTGGCTCACTGACTAATTTTAGTGGAGAGCCTAAAGAAGAAGGGCCAATCCCAGCACGTTTTACAGTACGTGGGGAACCAGAAGAGCTTCTTGGTGAAAGTGGAGGTGTACCACCAGCAGGAAACATTGAAGGCAATGGACTGCTAGAAGACCCACTGATACTGTTAGAGTTCCCACCAACATTAAAGGCAACACCAGCCCTCGCATCATCAAGCAAGGATTTAATCTGCATGCAGATGCAACAACAAGTATCATTTTAAGATAGTAACTATGTATTATATCCATATTCTGCCAATGGAACACCAGTAATGGAAAAGTAACACAAATAGATAGAAGAAGAGAAAAGAGTGGGGCTGGGGTGGTTGAAGAAACAACATCATTCAGTACCAAAGAGTTACCACACAAATGATCTTCTAAAAGCAAAGCAGGCAACAAAATTGCAAGACCAGTGTGTCCTTTCTGATGATAAGAAATATAGATGACACAGAATTTTTCACTTGCAGACATCTGCAGGCTTTCTCCTGTGGGAAAGTCAGTCTGTAACTATTGAAAATGTGGCCAGCTGGCACATTTTTCTTTTCTTTCTTGGGAAATTTATTCCGTACTCCCCGCCTTTTCGCCGAATTATACTTAAGTCCTTGAACTATTGAGAATAGTTTTTTACTCTCTAACTTACAAAATTTGTTAGTGTGGTCAAAATCCATTTAACAAATGACACAAATGCCCCTCCATGATGAAAAAGTCTAGCATTTTTTCTCTTCTTTGACTTTTAAAACTATGGTTTTCCTTTTAGGCACTCTTTTCCTTTTCGGTAAAATAAAATTTTACTCTAACGAAAAAAAAAGTTTGGTTTACAATAGTTTGGTGGGCCAATTAGGGATGAAAATAATGACCAACCAGCCAACCAACCCAAACCCAACTCAACATTTCAAAGTTCAGATTGACCCTTTTTTGGGAGTTGAGTAGGTATTTCTGACCCAAATAATAAATGGATTGAGTTTCAGTTAAGCCCATTCTTACTATTCACTCACCAACCAACTCACACCTGTTTTGTTAGTTAAGGATTTGGGATTCAAGTTTCAATTCATTTTAAAATGGTCAGCTTAGGGTGGAACCTATTAATGTTACCAGCCCCCTGCTAAATTGCAAAAAAGCCCCTCTAGATTAATTAAAATGTTAAGCCATTTTTAGCAAATGCAGCAAATGCCACCCCCCCCCCCCCCCCCCCCCCCCCCCCCCCCAACACACACACACACACACACACAAAATGATTTTTTCTTTTTCATAATGGTCCCCCCAAATCCCTATATCCTCGTTCCGCACCTGGTTACCATCCCACATGCTCAGCCAGAACCAACATAGATGAGTCATTTATAGGTTCAATTCGATTGAAAGATAGGTTCGAATAGAGCCCATACATATTACCGACGCATTTTAAGCACCATGGGTAACACATATATGTTGGGAAAAAGACCTATGTCCCACATCGCTTAAGTACTAGGTTTGACATAACTTCATATACCTATTTGGGCCTTCCACCCATCAGCTTAAGCTTTTGGATTGGTACATGGTATCTTACATGGCATCAGAGAGGGTGTCGTTCTTGTGTAGTCTACGTGGCACACTTGTCCATGAAATCTATTGGGCTTGCACGTGAGGGGGAGTGTTAGGAAAAAGAGCCACATCCCACATCGCTTAAGTACTAGGTTTGACATGATTCCATATACCTATTTAGGCCTTCCACCCATCAACTTAAGCTTTTGAGTTGGTACATGGTATCTTACAAAATAAGATTAACTTGAACTTCATTTATTAACTAGTTGAAAATGTCAACAAGAACCCAGCCTGAAAGTAAAAATGTCAATCAAAGCACTTAATTGGCAGAATGCTTTCAGTTGGCTTCATGGGCATAATGCAATTAGTTGAGTTGAGTTAGGTTGGTAGGCCTGATTGAGAATTGACACCCCTAATTAATCCACCAACTGGTATGGAACGCCCCCTTTAAAAACTATGGTTTAGAAGTCGAAGAATTTTCAAAAGGACTAAACATTTTTACCATGTAGGGCCGTTAGTGTCATTTGCTAAATGGATTTTGACAAAAGAACTATACTCTAACAATAGGGACTTCCATATAATTAGGCCAAAAGGCAGGGGCTATAGAATAAATTTCCTTCCTTTTTATTGGTAGGTCCATAATTACCATAAGAGTAGGAATTGATTAACAAATTTCATCTCTTCATTACACACAATAAAACAGTTACTAAGTAAATTTCTATTAAAAAAATGCTTGATATGAATGACCACAAGCGCTTTGACTATTTCAGCGAGAAAAGTAAAGTTGTAACCCTTTGTCAAAAACAACCCATACCCAATTCAATGGGTCTGTCTAGCCACAATCTCCCATTAAAGGACTATAACACCAATCCCAACACAAGGAACAAAAACCACCTTCAATAACAACAAAAGATCCACCCAGAAAGTACTATTAACTCGCCACTGAATTTCTACTATTTGGATGCCACTCCACCACTTAACACGCCTGAGGGAAAACCATTCACGTCACTTCCTTTTGAACTTTGTGATCAGAAGTAGAGCTAGCAAAGCAAGAAGAAAAGACCATAGGGATGTCAATGGTTCAGGCCTTGTTTTAAGAAAATTGAAATGTTGAATAGTTCTTGCACATCATGAGTCATGACATCAAGCCAGACCCACGGAGGCCAACAAAGCAGTTCCAAGCCTAAGCTTCCACGCCCAACCTGTAACAGGCTTAGGAGGCTGTTTTCTAAATTTCCCTCTATCAGTTCATTGTTTAATTTTAAGCTTCGAATATATTAAAGTACGTTTCCAATAATTAGATCTTTGCATTTTGAACAAATTTCGTTATTCCCTGGATTGTTGTTTATTTTTTTGACCATCATAGGCGCAATGATGTTGCAGCCAAGTGAGGAAAAGGTAGTTCAGATTGCAACTAGAAACAATATATGATTCAAAACAATTGAAATTTTGTATCTAACACAGAGAACTAACAGTAGAAACAAGAAAGCACTCCACAAGTCAGAAAAACACAATCTGATCCCCATGGCTGGATTGGGTTCACGGTCATGCTTATAACAGGTCCACAAGTTGAAAACTTATTAAGGAACAACCCAACCTTAATTCAAAAAATAGAGGGCATCTTCTCCTCAATACAAGGACTACCTCAAAAAGCAAGATCTTTTGCTCCAATATGAATTAACATATGCCAGAAGTATCTGACATTACACCAGAACGAACAAATGTAGGATTTGCATAGCACACAAGTTGCCCCCGCAAACCACCAAACAACACAAAAGCATAGCCAAAAGCAATCACAATATTAGAGACAATTACGGAGTGCCATACAAGGTAACCTAAATTGCTGGATCACAATTATGGATTGCATCATACCAATGATCCCGGCACACTAGGAGAAAGATGAGACAGTTTTTTTATTTTATTCTAATCTCTCAGTTCACAATCTTAGATTGCTCAAGGAGATACCACATTCAATTTTTTTTTAAAACCTACAAGTGGGGCCCATGTCTATCATTCCAAGTCACTGACATGATGGCCCCAGGCTCAGATCCCAATCCATCTACTGTCTAAATCTCAAATTATAAAAATCTAGGTCACAATTGGAGAGGATCAAGATCTTGACCATTGTGGAATTGGTTTACAAACTATGATACCAGGATACTTATACAAGCCCCACGTATCCATAACAGACTGATAGGACACTTGTATTGATACCCAATACTGCACCAAAGGGAACAAGTTTAGAAAATCCTACTTACCAAGTCCATTATTTCATATAGTTCTATTAATTTGTTTACTTCTCAACAAAAAATATGTTAAAAAGGAACATAAACAATGATAAAATCATTAATTCAAAAGTGATCTAAAGAAAGAATTAAGGAAAACTGTATCCATATCTATATCTATATCAATGTCCCAGATTTTTAAAAGTGATGGGTTGTATCCACAATCCACATATCCGTGTCCGCACCCACACCCATATCAATCATAGATTACAAAACAGAATAATATGGATCTTTCAAAATTAGCAAAACGAGCAAAGATATGCATCTAGACAAATCCAAAGACCACACAGGAGGCTGCATGATATCAATCTAATTAACAACGATAACAACCCTTACCAATGGGGGTGTCCAACCCATTTCATTACTCATATAAGTTTTTTACATCAACAGAAGACCTTAAGTATCATGAAGCCACTAAACCGTCAACATAAAGTTATAGCCACACTTACTTATAAAAAGTAAAGTTATTAAATCTCCCTAAAACATGTTCCTCTGCTGTACTCTATATATAAAAAAAAGACCCATAACTTCCTTAATACTCTTCAAAATTCCACAAGTTTGAGCTTGTTGGACAGGTAATTGAATAGTCCAAAACTAATTGAAGAATTGGATGCATCATGCCTACTATTCTACATTTCTAACTTTCTAATCACGGTTCATTATTAAGATCACGCTTATCTTCTTCTCAATTACATATTCAGCCATTTGCCAGTTCATCTGTTTCCACTTTTGTGATTCGCACATTGACATTTTCTTTCTTCAGTCTTCATGCGGTGTGATTTTATTCCTTAAATAATGAATACACTGAAATAGCACATTAATAACTCATGATTTAGCTTTCATTTTTATAACTTTGAAGGGAAGAATGATTAGACCTCAACAGATTCATATTTTTCGTATTACAAAACGATACACAACCTAAATGATAAAAAAGGCTCCAATGACCCCAATACTACGTGACAATGAAAAGGCATACCAAAAAAAAAAAAAGCGGAAAAAAAAACCACCATTTACAATAATATTTTAAAATTTTCAAATCTTTTGGACTTAAAAAAATCAACCATAAAACAAAAAAATATGGCCAATAACTGATACAGAAATGTTTTCCCCCAAAGGCTGACACAACCACCAATACCAATATATCAAATCATGTACCCAGCCTTCTACCAAACACATCAAGTTAAAGACGCTGACCAATTGACCAAAGACTCGATTTTAGAGATAACTCATTGTCAAACGACTGACTTGTATTAATATTTTAACTTTATCCTTCTTGTTGCAACCACTTGGTTGTGAGTTCGAGTCATGTTAACATTCAAAATAACAATAATCCTACCCACCGATCAATCTCTCTCAACTAGCCTTCTCAAGCAACAAACTAAGAGTCTCCATTATGATTAAAAAAAAAAAAAAGCCCTTCACTGGTAACAAAGAGCAGAAGGAGAGGGCGCCTTTGACGTAATCCATAGAAATAAATCATGGGGGGAAAACCTTAGTTGAACCATTTAGTGAAATATATGGTATTCATAAAATGGATCTACATATAGCTTTTTCATACAAACACAGTACGATAGGATGTTTTGGAGACAATCGTTTCAAGAACCAATCACTATCCCGTGATCAATAAAGGAGGGTTGTCTCATAATTCTTTGAACTTTTCAGTCAGATTCACTGTGCTTTGGGTGTTGTTGACATTTATGACTACAATAATAATTTGCAGTTACTTTCTATAACAAACTTGAGATTGCAGATCAAAAATGAAGGCCAATAGAAAAAAAAAAAAACATGACACAAGAATCCGCAATTTGCCAACTCATCAAAATAAAACAATCTACAGAGAACCCAGGCAATATAAAGGGAACCCAGGCAGCAAATGAAGAGAACCCAACAAAAATAAAGACCCAACATGCCTATGAAAGCCAATGACAGGAACAGAAATGAAAGCAGAAACAGCAAAATACCAATCGACCCGTATCAGGAAGCGAAAGCCACTGCGCAAACAGGTCATCTGCAATGTATGGGTTTGATTTAACAGCAAAAGAGGAAACATCTGGAAGCTGCAAAAGCTCTGGGTCAAGAGTCGCCACGTCCCCTCCAAACTCCACTTCCATCACCACCAATCCCAAATCTCTCACAAAACCAAGAACCCACAAAAACCAATCCCTAGATCACCTCTCTTCCCAATCAACAACCCCAGAAACCAAACGAACAGACAACCCCACCACAAATTCTCAAGCAAAAGAAACCTAGATCTTCACAATCTCCCAAAATTCAATTCCCTTCCCCACTCTTTCATCAAAATACAAACAACCCATCTCTCTAAATCCCAGCTCAGGGCCTCAGGAATCTTGGGTCTCAGAGGATTCTGGAAAATCGGGCTTTTCTCCTGGTCCGAGGCGGCTTCATACGATCGAGATCGAGAGATTGAGATCGAAATCTGGGGCTCGAAGAGCGGAGAAGAGGAAGGCGAGGGTGGGTGTTTGGACGAATCGATCGAGAGCTGATTTCTCAGAGAGAAGAGACGATTGCAGATGGTTTCGCCATTTCTGCGGAGGAGCGAGAGATGGAGGGAGAAAGAGAGGAGAGAGGGAGAAGAGTAAGTAACCTCATCAAACAGGAAATGCATGCACTATTATTAACTGAAATTGCATCATGGTCGACTCTTGACATAAATGGGTGTAGATCATATGGTGGACCATCAAATGGACGGTGATGATCAAATGTACCAGCATCTACCAAAAAAATGTAATCCATAACATGTAAAAAAGGGATTTTTTTTTCAAAGAAGCCCTTAAAAACTCTCTAATAATATGAAATGTTGGATTATTTCTCGATATCATAGAATGACTCTTTTTCAATAAAATCAGCATATGACTGATTTCACGATATTATGAAATATAAGATTACTGCAATCATTTTGAATTATTTGGACATTTCATTGTATCTCTCAGCTTTAAAGAGGTTTTTTTTTTCTTCGTTAAAAAATAAAAAAATCTAAAATAATAAAAGATGTTTTCCAATGGGATGGGATATTTTCCATAACATGTAGCTTTTCATGGGAAAATGATTTTCATTTTATTTTCCTTTTCACTAAGTTTTTCATCTTCCGAGCTGAAATATAATGTAGTGGTCTGCACCTGCGATTTTGGGAGGTAGGCTCAATTAAAACAAGTCAACCTAAAGTCAACCGGCTAGAAGCATTGTCCAAAAAGTTGGTGATATTTTCCCAATAATATCAAAATACTTTCAAAACATCATCTGAAATGAAAATATTTCGAATTTTATCACGATTATGATGGAATAAAAGATGGGAAAAGCAGTGAAATTTATTTTCAACAACATTTTTATAATTATTATTTTTCAAATATCAATTTATTTTCATGATATTTTCTTGATAATATCGGAAGAAATGCTCAAAATATAAAAATATCCTGACACTTTTAGAGAGCTTCCGGAAATACATTTGTTTGAATATCCAAAGTTAATGAGGTCCACACAAATCATTAATTAAGAGTTGGGCCACAGGATCTGGTTGGCAAATAAAATACCAAGAATAGACTCGATACAAATCTATAAAATGTCAACCCAAACCTTTGATTAGGAGTTCGGCCTCAGATTCTGGTTGGCAGGTAAATAATAAGAATAGACTCTTGTTGACTAGGCAGAAATGTCAATTCCTCAATCCGGTCAGAAATGTCAACCAAATCCAACCCAAAATAAAAAAGAGTTTGAAATGACCTGAAGTCTTGGTGACTAGGCAGATGGTGTCAGAAATTGCTACGAAGGCAAGGGAGAGACAAGAGAGGTTAAAAAAAGGGAATTGATATGCTCATCCAAACATAACAAACTATTTTAGTACCCAAAAAATAAGATCCCCAGTGTGAACATCTCCCTCCGCAGAAAAATTTCTGGATTGTGAAAATCTAGTTTTCTCAAGAAAATTTTGAGGGAAAACAAAATACATACTTAAGTTCCAAGCTTTTGAAGAAAATATTTCTCTGGAAGTGCAGTTGAAAACTGAACCTAGGATAAGGAAACTAGAGCAATTCATTTACCGTTAGTAGGTAGGCTCTATAAAAGTCACAGGTAGTGATCTAACATTCAGGTCAAATGATGAGCAATCACAAATTCAGGCAATCATAGGTTCATGGGATTAAGGAGTAGAGCTGTCCGAACAATTGCGAAATGAGGATCACAACTGGGCAATTGGTCCAAAAGTTGAAAATTTCAGAATGATGGCTAGAAGAGACTCAGGAAACATTTACTCCCAGATGCTAATTTCTCTGTGGATCATTTTGGGTGATTTTCAGATCTTCCAACAACACAATTTTAGGCACAACGTTTTGTATCAACGTGCTACATTCAAATAGAGGTAGTTCACAGCATCAAGCCAAACAGGCTTAAGCAGAAAGGAAAGGAATGGACTTCCTCGTTCCTTTGACCTGGAAAGCTTTTACTAAAAGCTGAAAAAATTGGAGTCAGACAAGGAATGACGCGGCTCCAAAGACCCTACCCAAGGCACTGTTTGGATCTTTGGAACTCAGTAACTCTGCACTCTTTTACCTATAAATATAATGACCTGCAATTACTTAATGACAAAGAACAGAACAACGGTCATTTACAAGCAGCTCAGGTTATCCAACATCATAAACCCTGACTTATTCATAAATCTAGTTTTATGCATTCGGTTTGATATCCAAACAGAAACAGACTTGCTCATTTTCTTAAAGAGGATTGACTTCATTTTACCACACCTCAAAAAATCATAAATAACTCAGTGCATTAACACAATTTTTTGCAGAAAAGGGGAATCCCTGGAAATGTAAAACGAATGCATATATTTATTAAACCATGTGGGTCATATATTAACAACTTCCCCATCTTTTCTTCATTGAATGCCACCCAACAATAATGACCAAACCGAAGAATGAGGATGGAATATCATTTAGAAGGCATGAAAGTTCCAGTTCCTTCAGGAATAAAATCAAGAGACTTCAGTTCTGATTTGCAAGGAATAACGAGAGAACGTAGATATGTGCATTAGATATAGATAATCATCCTCAGGCAAAAGCAGCATGCATGGAGCACGAGGCTTAAATGTCTGAGAACCAGTTACTTAGCAGCTTTCTCCATTTTCTCTAGATATTTTATTCACTTCCTCCTCTCTCTGCCAATAGAGAGGAACTCAAAACTCCGCAGAGGGTCGTTGCGGGTTATTCTTGCAGCTGAAGTGTGAGCAAGGGAGGACTTGGACTCGTAGCCAGGGTGGATCCTCTGTGCACTCGATGGGCGGCTGCTGCCCAAAACAAGCCGTGCAGTCCGGTTGAGCTGCTCAATTGGCTCTGCAATGGAGCTTGGCTGGCTGCCTGAGATAACAGCTCTCTTTGATGTGCTGCCACTCCGAGAAACGCGATCTCTTTTAGAATCAGGCAACTGAAATATACCCAAAAAATTTTTTGATTAGCAAAAATATATAATTGAGATTTGATCCTAGAGAGTTCCGTTTAGATCAAATAAAAATTAGGGAAACATCCACTTTCAACAATGAAATGTTGAAAACTGCTGATTAATAAGAAGAAATGATGTTTGAATTGGATTTCACATAGGAGCAATGTTCTCCCACAAACGACTATATACATCTCATATGCAATCCATCCCGTGGGACCCACTTAGATACCTACAAATCAGTGGGTTTGGGGCACATGGGAAGTTGTCCTTATCAATAAGGGTCTCCAAAAAAATCAGCCTCATCGGATCATCATCCTAGCACTTGATTTGATAGCCACAAAGTTTAGTGGTCTTTTAATCATAGATTTCTTAGAGATTCAATCCAACGGTGGATCATGGGGGAGTGTGAAAGGGTGTGAACTGATCAAAGATGGGCCCATGTAGGCCATATGGAGATGGAATGCATATAAGGTTGCTTGCAGGAGAAAATGTCTCTCACATACAGTTCTTGATTGAGAGGATGACATTTTGTCCGAAGAGCATGATACAGGTGGCAGGTGGCACCCAAATTTTGTTAACTACACTGTTATCTGGTGGGCAATGTGATGAGATGGGTTATGCAATATTAGCTCTTCAATCCGAAGATTCAAATATTTGATTGGCACTCCACAACTAGACAAATATAACCAACAGCACAGCACGAAAGAATGAGCTAAGAAGCCATCATTTTTCTTCTTTTTCTGAATGGTTAATTAATTAAACACAGGACAATCCATTCATGCATGCCAGTAATTAGATTTCCCCCTTTAAGGGGACGTTCTTCAGATTTTCTTTTTTGTCAGAATTTCCTACCATTTCCTTGGGAGGGACAGCTGCATCCACCAGAACCTTCTGCTTGGAGTTGCTGCTATTCTTTCTTCTGGTAAATGCCTCAACAGCACCTGAGAATCTATCACGAATCTCCCGTCCAACTAAACAAAAGGCAATTAAGGTATCAAGCACTGAAGGAGTGGAAAAAAAAAAAATGGGGTAGCATAGGTTTCTTAGAACTGGCAATTCTCTAGAGAAGGAGCAAAGACCTGATATTCTTTCTGTGTTAGGGACAGCAACTGCACCTATTTTTCCACTAGGCTGCTGAAAAGTGACAGAAAATATTACGAAGACATGCCAAAATATAAGCTAACACAAAATAAAGCATTTGAAAAAAAAAGTGTTAATTCTTAGCAAAATTAGAAAAAAAATTGTGCTAAGAGGGGCCTCCACTTATTTCTTTTTTTTTTTTTTTTTGGATAGAAAGGGCTTTCGCTCTTCAATATAATGTTGTGCACATTAGATGTGACTCGGACAGTTTGACAAGCCACAATAATAGAAGTTTGTTTCGATGCATGTTTTGTCATGTTCCTTGGCATCACAAAAGGAGATTTCAGAACCATGGTCAAGTGGGTAACTTCACAAAGGAAGAAGAAAATATGCCAGCTCGCTGTTGTGAGAAACTAGAAAGCTTTTGCCTCTTGCAGACACGGCCTTCTAGGATTCTAATATAAGCAAATTATGAGACCATCTCAGTTCAGGAAAAGGTTTCAAAAGATAGCCATCACACTTGTCTTTGACCTTTTGTATTACTCGTCTTTGACTTTTTGTTGCCTTCACTAATTCATGTTTCTTGTTTATTTCTTTCGTATTGAAATTTTCAGTTTCCTCGCTTACAATGTTGTACAATTATTATTTATTAACCACAATATACAAATAAATGTACCTAGATAGCCAAAAGTACATAAACACCACAAAAAATACAGTTGCATATAAATGATGCCCAGACAGAGAAAATGGAAAAAGGAAAAAAATAAGGTTTTGTTTTCCAAGCATCCATATCAATGTAAATTTTGACACATGGAAGCAGGAATTAGAAAACAATTTATCCCTGCTTCATTATTAGAGATCTTACCTTTGGTCTAGAGTTGGTACTTATCTGAGAGCACTTCGATACAGTCCAGTCAAACACGTAGTCATATTGATAACCTGCACTTCCACGAAGGTCTAAGATGTGTTAAGAAAGTTTGAATTCATCTCTAAATCTTAAAATTTGACACCTTCAGCTGAATTTTCTCATCCACTACAAGGCATCAGAATATCACATTTAGGATATGTCATGAGTCGCATCCCTGAGGTTGTCCGTTCTTACTTATCTATCAAAGAAAATAAACAAGCAAATGGAGCATAAAACGATGATGAAAGCCCTTCACATTACCTTCTCGAATAAAGAGATCACGGAAAAGCTTCTTTAAATATGAGTAATCTGGCTTGTCATCAAACCGTAAGGACCGGCAATAGTGGAAGTACGATATAAATTCTGAAGGGTAAGATTTACAGAGAACCTGTTTAGCAGTACAAGTATTTTTCAAGAAAACATATTCAGTCAACTTCCATTAACGGTGCAATTTAAATAAAGGAAAATAAGCAAGTAGAAAACAAGCTTGTGCCCAGAATATCAGACGTGTATCTAACTATTCATACTTCCACACTTGTAGGGAATCATAAACTGTACGAATTTATCACATAAAACTTCTAAAAAGCTTTTGCACTCAAACTGGACAGTGAAAAGTAGGAAGTGTCTGTTAGCACATAACAGTACCTCAATGGGAGTAAGCATTTTCTTTTCACTGATTTTATCATACTTTTGCTTTTTAGTGCCAGCCTTTAAACCCTGCCAGGGAAGGCTGAAATACAGTAATAATGAAAAGTAAGTTAAAAGATGAAAAACCAAAAAGGGTAAAAAAAAAAAAAAGTGTACCCATCAAGAGAGAATGCATAGTAAGGAGAGGAAGAAAGAACAAGAGGCTTTGTTATTAAGTTCACCTTCCTCTTAAGAAATACATGAGCACATAACCCAAAGACTCCAGATCGTCTCTCCTGCTTTGCTCTGCAAGCCATGATAGGTACTCCAATCAGATAAAATTAACAGCGAGAAAATTCTGAAAAAGTGTCTCAGCAAGAATATTGAATTATCCATTTTCAGTGTTCAGTTAATGAAATGTAACCAACACTTCTCCACGCACCAACACCGAGGTGAGTATTGACACTTGCATACCGTGCTGTTCCAGTAAGATTCTTGTTTTCCCTGTAAGGAAAGACAAGTTAAGTCTTGACTGCTAGTACTGAAGAAGAAAAAGACTTGTAAAAGGCCATAAATATTAAACTATGTAATCGAGATTGAAAAAGGTAGAAAGCAAAAGAAATTCCATGAACAAGTATAATTTGAAGAGAAATCAACTACAACACAACACATACTTTTTGCAGAAAACCACCAGAATATAGGTTCTATGCCAGTTTCTTTTTCAATTACCTAAGTTAAGCATGAAGTCCAGCCAACTCTATGCAACCCCCCAACCCAAAAAATAACAAAAAACTAAGAAACAAAAGAAAAAAAACCGAAAAAGCTCACTTCCCCGCCCCCACCCCCCAACAAACCAACTGGAAAGGTATTTCCTTGCAGTTGGAGTAAGACAGTTGCTTTATGCAACTTCATCAAACAATCAGAACCAAACACAGAAAGGACACTGAATGTAGAAAACCAGAAGGGTTTTCCTTTCAGCTTATGTAGAAAGAGCGTTGCACAAATGTGTCTTTAAAGGTCAAAGGCCACAAGAGAATTAACCATTTAATAACTGAGAAAACCAGAGAGTCACATGAACATGTTCCTTTTCAAATTTCAATGCACAGTTTAAGGCTGAATCATCTATATGCTATATCTTGTTATCAGAAAGCCACAAAACATTTTAAGAATTTTTTACATTTTTTCTGCATGTGGACAAAATTTTCATCATGTCAGTATCAATGTGTCGCAGAATTTATCCAATATAATTGTTTGCTATCATTATCTTTCTATGTTAATGGGACTGATTTCAGTTTTTTTTGTTTATTTATTTATTTATTTATTATTTTTATTTCTTTTCAATGATTACTGATTTACTAATAGGAGCTTAAACAGTCCAAGAGAAATTTACTGAAAGCAACCCAACACCAAAAAGAAATGTACTGAATTCAGGATATATAATCATTGTTTATGGTTAAAATTCACCAATTAGGCTAAATCTCGATAAACTAGAGCAGACTGAAATAGTAATCAGAGTTTGGAGTTTTGATTTTCAAAGTGACCATATTTATCATCAGAAAACTGCACCTGAATTATGGAATTAAAATATGAGAATTAAGTACCTGTATGGTATGTGCTTATGAGTATGGAGGTCCTTAAACCTTTTCGCAAGGCCATAGTCAATTATATATACCTGTCACAAAGAACATATGGGCAAAAATCCACGGTTAAAAATATAAAAAAAGAAAAACATTGAAATTGATGCAAAGGCTGTGGGCTGACATAGCTAGGCACCTAGGCCTGTGGCCCACATGTGGGACCCAAAGAAGTCCAGGCTTTTATTTATTTATTTATTTCTTTAATGAGATGTCGTTAGGATTAGTTTCCTGATTTCATTAGGCATCTTTGATTTTAGGGTTTTATTTTCCTATATATATGAGCACTGTAGAATATTAGCAGTTTTGAGAAATTAATATAATATTCCTTTGTGGATTGAGTTTTCCCCTTGAGGTCCATTTCATCTTTGTGCCTCTTTGTAGACATCTTTTCCATGCTTCAGCACTTTGCAGAGCTTCCACTCAAACCCTTGTAGGGTTTGCATATTTTGTTATAAGAGTCAAATCCTTAAAACAACATTGTGCAGCTTGAGGAAGCTGGGGAAATGAATTCGTAAGTAGATCTTCTTCTTCTTCTATCCTTCTATTTTCTCCTCTAAAATTTTCTTCTATATTCGTCGCTCCACAGAAGCCCCCAAATTCAACCCTCAAAACTCTATCAACCCCTCAATTCTTCATTCCAAAACAACCCCAACCCATACCCAATCACAAACCTGAAGTTTCCCCACAAAAATCCCTTAAATTTGAGCCCAAAATCTTGCCAAAACCTAGTGCTCAACCCTAATTCCGAGTTTCTTCTTATTTGTCAACTTCTGCAAACTGCTACAGATCTGTGCAGCAGCCAAAACAGCACTTTAAACCTTTCCACAACCCTCCAAATCCAACCCAGAATAATCTCAGCCCATGATCGTACAAACCACTAAGGCTTTTTCATCAAATCTATACTCATTAGAACCCCAAATCAACAAATGCAACTAATTGTAATTTTCTAAAAAAAAAATTCCAAGCTTGAACGATGCAAAAGATGAAGAACGCATGACTGGGTACCTGATTAGCTTTACGCCCTAAACCCATGAGGAAGTTGTCTGGCTTTATGTCACGGTGAAGAAAACCCCTTGAATGCATATACTCAACTCGGTTTATCTACCCAAAAGACAAACAAAAGAAACATAACCAAGGAATCCAAAATCACATTGGAAATTGTTCTGGGACAAGTGCATCTGCATAAATAATTTCGAAAAGAGTTTTTCAATATGTACTCAGAAAACTATTTCTAACAATGGCGTGCTATCATTCACCATTGCCAAACACAATGAGATCCTATAATTGTAGGAAACAAATTGAAAAGTAACACCATATGTCTGTACTTACTAACTGATCAGCAAGCATCAGCACTGTTTTTAATGTGAACCTCCGATTGCAGTAGTTGAACAAATCTTCCAAGCTTGGCCCAAGAAGGTCTATGACCATGGCATTATACTCACCCTCCACACCGAACCACTTCAGGTGGGGAATCCCCGCTTTATTTACAAAGTATAAATCAAATTCAATCTTTAAGATCAATTGCAAGCATATCAATCATGTTTACAGGTAAAAACTTACTTCCTCCCTGGAGAAGCATATAAAATCTTGATTCAGAGTGAAGCTGAGGATGCTTGGTCTTTGCAGATTCCTGAAGATTTTAATGAAAACATTACACATTTTGACAGAAGATAAAAACTTAAAATAGAAATTGTCATTTGGTAAAGGAGAAAGGCTGCGCCAAGAGCAATACCACAACATAAAAAAATACTTCATATCAATTGAATGCATTTGTTTGCAATATCAAACCTGGCAATGTAATGTTTCATAATTGCATGGTGACCTCACAAAAACTAGCATGAACACTTTCATTCTTTTCATACATACTGTTTATCTAAATCAAAACTACTGATCTCTCAACCAAATAGGAATATGAACCTTAGCGAATTTTATATTATGAAAAGTATCCTGTAAGCTACAGAGCTAAAGCTGTAAGCCCAATTTCACTACCAGGAACAGAACAAAACCATGCAAAGAGTTAAGCCAAAATGCTATATTAAGCGGAGGTGGACGCAAGTATGTTGTAAAGATGGTAAACAACATAAAGGTTATATGCAACAAAAAGGTCTAATATAGAGTATGCAAATGTGAAATCCGGATCGGATGAGCAGCTGCCAAAGGCAAAAGAGGAAGTTCACCCCTAAAAAGCTACATATCATCATCTTAGTTTTGTCCCATCTATCAAGCTAAAAGGCTACATGTCGATGAAAAGAAACCAAGAAAGACGATAGGGGCACAGGTAAGAAATCATCATAATGAACAATATGATGAATAAATTCACAAAAACAATAAAAGAGGGAGATATTCACAATTCTCTATTTTCTCTGATCAAAACCTTATTCCAACAATCAGTGTCAGCTATCAAATATGGAGAATGCAAATGTAAAACCAGAGCAGATGATCAGCTAGCACAAAAAGGAACGAGAAGTTCATGGATAAAGTGCTGCATATTAAAAAAGAAAGTAAGAATATAGTAATATAGGTAAGGATGCACTATGATGAACAATATGAGTATATGACAAATCAAATTTTCTTTTGCACAATCTGTGGCTTCACCACATTTTCATAACATAGAGACAAACCCAATCATCTAACCATTAAAAATATGGTACTCTCAAAGATTCAATCTTAAACTATCCAAGACATTCAGTTCATGAACAGTAAAACCCTTCAACAAAATTCAGACAAGTCCCATAACAAATACATACCAGCTTAACAGCTACTTCCTCTCCATTATGTACATTAACACCTAAATCAAACCAATCAACAGCAAATTAAAAAGAATAAAAACAGCTTCTCCCAAAAACACAATCACCCAGAACTTAAAACCAGAAAACAGAGAAATAGACATCGAAATCGCGACATTTACCCAAATAAAGCTCGCCAAAAGACCCACTTCCAATCTTCCTTCCAAGCTTGAACTTTCCCCCCACTAACTGCTCCATGATTTAATTACACTGGGTCATGCAAAAAAAGAAAGAAAAAAACGAGAATCTCAATCTAGGCTTCGATTTCAACTCAGCCCAGTCGATCAAAACACTCTCTCCTCACCAATTCACAAACCCCAAGGATGCCCCAGATGTCCCACTGTTCCGATTCGATCAAGACCTAAAAAATCGATCTTCCTTCATCTAACCACTACGAGAACGCTTCCTTCCAAACCCTAACCCTCCATCCTAACGAATTGACACTACTTCCGAGCACTGACACGCTCTCTATCTCTAACCGAAACACCAATTCCCGCAAAACCCAAAGACCCTGGGAGGAAAAATCGAATGTGGATCGAAAGGCGAAATCTTTCGCCCCGAAATGGCGAAAAAAATTGAGATCTTCGCCCAAGAACGAACAGAATGCCGCGAATCTGAGGCTAAAGTCGAATCAGAGTTTGAATTTGAAGACAAAAAAGGAGCGGATTGGTCGCAGGAATTGGGATAGAATTTTAGGGTTCTTTATGGAAACGAATATTTAGAGAGAGGAGGAAGTGATGGAGACGTAGCTCGTGGAGAGATTTATCTTCTTCTTCTTCTCTCTCTCTCTCTCTATCTCTCTCCCTCTATCTTGATAGGCTATTTCAACGCTTGGATTTGACTCTGATCGTCCTCTCATCCACCGTTGGATTGGATTACAATAAATATTATACAATGTGTATAGGGCAATTAAACTTCGAGGATAAAATTAAATACCAGCCCAATCTATAGATGTTTAGATTTCGAGCTAATTTTATTAATAGCATGGTCAGTGGGTCGGGTCTGATTTGACTAGATCAGTTTGACTAAGACGTCTTTTGGGTTCACTCAACCACAATTATCTAACCCTTTTGTAAATGGGTCGGTCAATCTTAACTCGCAAACAAAACCCAACCAACCCGCCTAATGTGCTTAAATTGGACCAATGGGTGTAGATGCTTGGCCTAAGCCTAGTGGCATTAAGTATTGAAGTTTATAGGCTCGGAGAATTGACCTACGTTTAGTCCACTTGACTCTAGCCCCAAGCTTGATAATGACGCTAATGTACTTATATATGTTGGCATATGTGATGGAGTTCACTCATGAGTAGCCCCAACACAAATAGACACCTCTCACAAAGAAATTTATTTGGATAAAGAGATGATGTGTTAAACCTTTTTAAGAATCAAACTCTAATTGTGAGAGTCTATTTCCAACTCTCCTTCCTTATCCTATTATAATTTGAGTTGGAGTCTATCATCCACTAGGCCAACTACTATTAATAGATATAGCTGGGTGGTACTAGGGCACTTAGAGATAAGTCATCCATCACCATCTTTTCCATTAGGATGTCCATCCTTACCCTAAGATTTGTGAAGAGTGAATTCTTAATGTTGTGAAAAGTGAATCCTATGTTGCTAATCTTCACTAGATAATCAAAGATCACAACGTCTAACGCAGTAGCGGCCCTATGATCGTAATCTATGTTTCCCCAACACCAAAAGCTTTCAATACATTCACTTGAAATTACACATTATTTGGCCCAAAAGACTGATTAATGATAATAGAATTTAAACTTTAATTGTGCATAAATACCAACCAAATTCGATTTAATGGAGCTTACAAATATTATGTGACTATAATATTTATATTAATTTATTCATTAATGTGATAAATATATAAGGAAAGATACAAAAGGTAGACAGGTTAGGTGGGTTGACTTAACCTAACCCAACCATTTTAATTGCAAGTCAGGTTCACCTGTGATGACCCACATCTATTGCAGGCCAGTTTTGACTGGTCTGATTGAGTCAACGGTCGAGGTCATATTTGCCACCTCTTATTCCACCGTTAATTATGGCTGATGAAGTGTGAAATTTTGTGATATGAACTTTATCTCTTAGCTGTGATTAAATGGGCATGATTTATTATGATAAAGTTTCTATTGTCATTCTCGGTCAACACTATACTTACCAATAATCTCCATTTTAATTTCGGGTATATGATTCTATTAACAATAGAAGGATACAGGTTCACATAATCAACTGGAAAATAATTTTTTGTGGGGCATGGATCATAGTCCTGCATCTTTACATCTTTTGTGAGGCAAAATGATAATAAATCAGTTCTAGAACCAAAAGCTTGCTTCTACAGTTCAGCTTCTAGACTGTTTTTCCAAATGCCCTGTGAGCTTGCATTCTTCAACATTTGTCCAAGTTCCCTATAGAAAAGGTTAATCTCATAGGCTCAAGCCCTAGTTGATACAGGAAAATATTAAATATCCCATTTGCACTCTTTGGAGGATAAATGGGATAAGGGATGGAAACAGATCCTGTTAGACAGGTCACCTGCAGGTTTGATGGTGGTTTTTGTCTGATTGAGGGGGTTGTATGGGTTCAAAGATTTTGGTCTTAGGGGCAGATTCAGCATGGATCAAAAACTCGTTCAGGTCAGGTCCATATTAGCAAAAGCCAACCGACCCACGTCACCTGTGGTTAAATCCAACCCCATGAGGCCCCTGCATACTGCATATCCCACTTAAAACTAATTATGCAAATTCCCTCCTACCTCACGTGTAGTCAGGTTGACTTGGGTCAGGTCGAGTGGTACATATTTAGGTTAATTAAAAAATACTTAATATTTATAAGTCAATTGAAAGCCTTATCCCAACCATATTAGCTTATAAAATCATATATATTGATAAATTTTATAAATCTTAAAGCCCAAACTTGAATCCAAACTAAATTCATTGGAGGCTGCAAAATCCAGGCCTGGGCTGCAAAAACTCAGATATGCCCATCCCAAGTTTCACTTATGCTTGGGTTCGGACTATGTGCATTTGGATTTAGCCTGATGCATGTTGTGGGCTCGTAAATGCCAAGGGGTAACTCAACTAGTTTAATACTATGGTTAGCTCTTCGCGGTTGTAAATTCGAGCTTCGCTATCACATTGGGGCCACAAGGAATTTACTTAGTTCTCCCTTGGCATAAAGATATTAGTCTGGCCTAAAGGACCGAAACACCCACTATTAGCAAAAAAAGATTGTTGCCTGCTTGGAAGTTGCAACCCTACGTGGAATAGGTGAAATAGGTTGTTTGGTTGAATAGTGTCCATGTCTCAATCGCCATTTGAGTAGGCTAACCGAACCATTTCATAAGTTGCAGATAAACAAACTGAACAATTCTAAAACAATTATAATAGTTTCCATCATACAAAACTTTATTCTTACTTAATCCATAGCTATTGCTATACACGTTTGAGAAAACGTGCATACCTGCCTCTCTCTCGAGAAAAGTAGCCCAAAAGTTTTTGCAAATGTGTCTTTGTTTGCTTGTATCTTCCATGATCCCTTTCCTGGCTTTTTAATTTGTTTTGGAATAGATTGGTTGGGATGCTGCCATCTGTAGTGTGGAGTGTGGTCCGACAGAGACCCATTCCAGGGCTCTACGGTTTGCAGGTTGATTCTATCCTTGTGGGTACAACCTACATGTGCAAGTGCTTAATATTACTTGTTTGAGCTTTTATATGGATTCAAATACTATATGTTGATTGTAACGCTCCGACCCGAGTTGATCCGGATTAGTGCGTATTGCGTGTGTTTTTATCGCTAAGAGTGTTTTGGCTTTTGTTTTATGTAGTTTTGAGCCTTAGAGAGAGTGTTTGGGGTGAGTTTGACTTGGTCTAAGTAGATCGAGCCCTTTTTCGTAAATTTGGCCTTTGATTGACCTTGTCAGTTTCGCGTCGTTTTGACGTCAGCGCGTGTATTTCGTCGAGCTTGTCGATTGTCGTAACTGTCTTGGATCCGAATGAGTTCGTTTGCTTTTGTTGGACCGTCATTTGACTCAAACTGATATTTGTATAAGCTATGTGGCCTTAAATGTAATTTGGACTCAAATTATGTATAAATATCCCACCTACCCTTTGTTTCTCTCGATCGTCTCTCAGCTCACTCTCTCTCTCACGCTCCAGCTCGTCTCTCTCTCGTCAGCTCTCTTTCTCTCCTTCTCCATTTCTGTTTCTCTGCTTGAGGGAGGAAGAAAGGAGCTCGTCAGTGTGTGTGATTCCGGTGGACTGAACCAATCAGCGTGTGGATTTCGTCCGTGAGGCAAGTATAAGCCCAAGATGTGTGAACACCGATTGATAGTGATTTGATTGTTGTGTTTTTATGCTTCATTGTGTTTCTCAGCATTAAACAGCTCTATTCAGCTCATTTTGCTGTTTTGTTTCTGTTTCCCGCTGTTTTGCACACTTTCTGTATGACTGTGACAATTTCAGGAAAATGAGTCCGTGCACTCACGGCTAAGCCGTGAAATGTGCTACGGCTAAGCCGTAAAATGGCTTACGGCTAAGCCGAGACCCAACCGTAACCCAAACCGTAGAACAGTACAGACTGTTAGCTGAAAATAACTGGATGTTGGCAATTTGACATTCTTCTACGGCCCAGCCTGATCTAAGCCGTACATTGTCTTACGGCTAAGCCGTGGACCAGGATACGGCTGAGCCGTAGAGCAAAATACGGTTGAGCCGTAAATCCGGGTGGATATTTGGGAAACCTCAGCTCAGCCGCAGTGTATATTACGGCTAAGCCGTAATATGCCTCGGCTAAGCCGTAAGGTCACCTACGGCTACACCGTGAACCCTGAGAAGTGAATGAAAAGGATTAGGTTTAAGCAAAAGACCGTATATGACTTTCACATTAGAATGTAGCGAACCTGAATATGCCCAATGGAATGTCTGAATGACATGAATGATCTCAAGGGCTGTGAATCATTCATGCTTGTTATCCAGTTGTTTAGCACCTCCCCATGGGTGTTGGTTTAAGGGACTTCGGTGCACACTCCAGACACTGCAACACTAGACAATGGTGCATCGGACAACTTAAAACTACATCAACATGCACGGTTAGAGACACTGGATAACTAGTGTAGGATTGGTTTGTAATGGACCTTGATTCGCATAAGCATTCTGATTTGTACAGCATATTGATTTCGGTTATGCCCTCTTATGTGTTCTGCGCTGGACCTCTCGATTCTGTGGGAAATGCAGCAACCCCAGAGCGAAGCCCGGGCGGAACCATTCTATTATTGTGTATTGTGTTTACCGTTGCTCCACTGGAGTATCAGTATCAGTATCAGTATCAGTATCAGTATCAGTATCAGTATCAGTTTATGTACATTCAGTATCTGTATTGCATTTCGTATCCGTATCAGTATCCGTATTATGCATTCAGTATTTGCATTCAGTATCAGTTTATGTGATGCACTTCCTATTGTTCGTTCAGTATGATAAGTGACATGATAAGTGATAAGTGATAAGTGATCGAGGTGCATCATCCGCTTGATTGTGATTGGTATTGGCACTACTGAGCCTCAGCCTTAGGATACCCGACGGGGTTAACTTTGGTTTAGTTATGTGTTTGCCTCTGCAGAGTGTTTCCGTCCTGGGACTCCGGACCCCGGGAACTAGAGACCCACGCGTGCCCTGGCCCGGTCGCTGGTGTTCTCATTCCGTCCGCTCTCGTAAGGGAGAAAATGGCCAATGTAGTAGCCACTTTGAATGTTATCTGTTTATGATTCTTACAGCATGCTTATTCATTTGCATATTTGTTTCGTATACGAACATGATTTCTGTAGATCCTGCATCATGACTATTGCTCACTTTAGATGCAATTCGTGTTATCGTCTTGTTGCTTATACTTTGCTAAGTCGTTGTACTTATTAGTTGTCTTTGTGTGTTGCAGGCTCAGATCCCTCTTCCGATCCTGCGTCGGTCGACCCGACTCCAGGAGAGGCTTGCGAGGCCCCCTCCGGCCTAGAGGAGTGGACTTGATCCATCCTCCAGAGTACGGTTTGCATCATTTTGTTTTCCCCATTCTTTGTGTTGGAGTCTCTTGAGGGGATTTTCTGTACTTGTAAAGTGGGCATTGAGTGATACCTGTATTTTGATTTTTGGATTGTTGTAAGCCCGCTTTATTTGTCATACGTTCCTGTAATTGTTATTGTTATCAGCTCATGATAGTTTGTGATCTCCCATTGTCTTTTGGTATTTTGTGGTATGCCTTGATACGTACAGCTTCCGCGTACAGTGGTTTGCACGTGTGATTGATCCCTTGTGTGTGTATTCCTGGATGGGGTCTAGGTGTACATGCACGGGAGTACGTGTGTCATTGGTTAGAGTTCCTCTGACCCCCGTTCCCTGGGCTCGGGTTGTGACATACGTATTGTATGGTATCAGAGCATTGTCTCTCAGAGCTTTGTCTCTCAGGGCATTGTCTCTATCTTAGTGTGTAAGCATGTAGGCATATAGGACGTGGTGAGATTTCGTAGTCCAGTTCTGGACTGTTGTGTGGGTCCCCTTGTCTTGTGAGTCTGTGTGCGTTACCGAGTGTGATAGTAGATTGACTTTTGTGTTTTGCAGGCTATGGCATCGGGATCTGGAACACACAACAACAATGATCAGGGAGATAACGAGAGTGGGTCAGCCGCTCCACAGCCACTCGTGAATTTCGACGAGCGCTTCTTGACTATGCTACAGGCGATTCATTCTTTGCAAGCGCAGGTCGTTTCAATCGTAGACCGACAGAGCCAAACGCCAGTTCGGCCTGCAGAGCAGCAAGTGGTCTTTCCGCCCAAGGAGAGCGATCCGAATGCGTTGTACGACAAATTCAGGAAACGTGGAGCCACAGAGTTCTATGGTAATGAAGATGCATTGAAGGCTGATCAGTGGCTAGAGCATACCGGAGACCTCTTCTCGACCATTATCTGTGATGACCGGCAGAAGGTTATGCTTACGGCATCGATGTTCCGAGAGGTGGCAAAGACCTGGTGGAAGAGTGTTAGTGCAGCTTATCTGACCATGCCTAGCGAAACAGTGTGGGAGACGTTCCAGAAACAGTTCAGAAGAAAGTTCATTCCTGCTCATGTCCGGCGTGTGAAGGAGGTTGAGTTTCTGGCCTTACAGCAGCAGCAGCTGACCGTCTCGGAGTATATTCACCGCTTTACCCAATTGTCCCATTTTGCTGAGGACATGATCCATACCGAGGAGAAGAAGGTGAATCGTTTTATTTCTGGTCTGCATCCGAGATACGCGAATTTTGTGACTGCTTTTCAGAGACCAGCTACTTTTGATGATGCGGTCGACAGAGCACACGCTGCGGAAGCCAACCACCTAGCAGAGAGAGCCATGGACTTTAAGAGGAGTGCACCTATGAGTTCCAGGGGACAGAGTCAGAAGAAATGGAAAGGGAAGCAAGGCACTTCGAGTTTCTCTGGGAGCAGATGCGAGTTTTGTGGATTGGGACATCCGACGGAGAAATGTTGGAAGAAGTCCGGAGCTTGTTTGAGTTGCGGATCGAGGGAGCATAAGATAGCTCAGTGCCCGACAGCTAGGCCTCTTCAGTCATCTAGATCTATGGGGTCATCTAAGTCTCTCAGTTCAGCAGCTTCGAACAGCCCCCATCCGTCTCGCCAAAGCCAGAAGCCCCAGCGTCAGACTGCTCGTGTGTATGCAGCCTCTCATGATCATGCAGAAGATGCGAAAGTGGTGGAAGGTAAAGTTCTTATTGCCCGAGCTGAAGCACATACACTATTTGATTCGGGATCTACGCGTTCGTATGTTGCACCTCGTTTTGCGGAACAGTTACCGCAACCCCCTCAGCCGCTACCCTATTTGCTAGTGGTGTCCACTCCTGTGGGCAAGAGAGTGGAGTGTAGTGTATACTACCCTCAGTGCGACGTGGTGATTGAAGGTCGCCAGCTGCCAGTTGATTTGATTTTGTTGTCCATGTTGGATTTCGATGTGATCCTTGGAATGGACTGGCTAGCGCGGTATCGTGCCTGTGTTAACTGTTACAACAGGACGATTTATTTCGATTTTGCGAAGGGGTTTCGTTTCGAGGGCAATCAGGAGAGATGCCCGAGGCGTGTCATCTCCGCATGCAAGGCGGATCGTTTGATACGCAGAGGTTGTGCAGGATTTCTTGCTTTCGTCTCGGAGAAGAAGGAGGTGAAGCAGTTGAGCGATATTTCGGTAGTACGTGAGTTCCCGGATGTATTTCCGGAGGAAGTACCCGAGTTACCCCCTGTCCGAGATGTAGAGTTTGCGATCGACCTAGTGCCCGGTACAGCACCCATTAGTTTAGCTCCTTATCGTATGGCCCCTGCTGAGTTACTCGAATTGAAGACGCAATTACAAGATCTTTTGGAGAAGGGTTTCGTACGGCCGAGTGTGTCACCGTGGGGAGCGCCAGTGCTGTTTGTGAAGAAGAAGGACGGTACCTTGCGGATGTGTATCGACTACCGGCGATTGAACAAAGTGACGATCAAGAACAAATACCCATTGCCGTGTATTGATGAGTTGTTTGACCAACTCCAAGGTGCCGCTTATTTTTCCAAGATTGATCTAAGGTCAGGGTATCATCAACTTCGGGTGAAGGAAGAAGACATTGTGAAGACTGCTTTCAGGACACGGTACGGACATTTTGAGTTTCTCGTGATGCCATTTGGATTAACCAATGCACCTGCTGCCTTCATGGCTTTGATGAACAGGATCTTCGCTCCTTTTCTGGATCGATTCGTGGTGGTCTTTATTGATGATATTCTGGTGTATTCGAAGACCCCAGAGGAGCATGAGGAACATCTACGTCGAGCCTTACAGTTGTTGAAAGAGCATCGCCTATATGCTAAATTGTCGAAGTGTGATTTTTGGCTCGAGCAGGTAGCTTTTCTTGGTCACACCATTTCACGAGATGGGTTGGCAGTGGATCAGACGAAAGTTGAGGCAGTGATGAATTGGCCCAGCCCAAAGACTGTGACGGAGATACGGAGTTTTCTTGGATTAGCAGGATATTATCGTCGCTTTATTCGAGATTTCGCCAAGATTTCTGCCCCGTTGACTCGCTTGACCAGGAAGAATGTTCCTTTTCTTTGGACGGACGAATGTGAGCGCCATTTCCAGATGTTGAAGGAAAAGCTTACTTCGGCTCCAGTTTTGACGTTACCGGATGGGCATGAAGGATTTATGATTTACTCTGATGCTTCTCGAGTCGGTTTGGGATGTGTTTTGATGCAACACGGCAAAGTGATTGCCTATGGCTCGAGACAACTTCGGGAGCACGAGAAGAACTATGCTACGCACGATTTAGAGTTGGCAGCCATCGTTTTTGCGTTGAAGATGTGGAGACATTATTTGTATGGCGTGACATTTGAAGTGCATTCAGATCACCATAGTCTACAGTATCTCTTCACGCAGTCCGAGTTGAATATGAGACAGCGAAGGTGGCTTGAGTTGATCAAGGATTTTGATTTCCCCATCAAGTACCATCTAGGGAAAGGCAATGTTGTTGCAGATGCCTTGAGTAGGAAATCGGAGATTCTTCAGGCCTTGGATAGCCTTTATTTTGTGAGGCATGCACAGCCAGTGGAACTGCAATCGGTGGAGAATTGTTTGACACTTGCCAGCACAGTGAGCTTTCAGCCTGACATCATTCAGCGTATCAAAGACCAGCAGTTCGAAGATGCGATGTTGAAGCGAATTCGGGATAGCATTGCAGATCGACCAGACTTTCGTTTGGAGGGCGATGTCTTGTATTTCAGGAGCAGACTATGTGTGCCAACAGTAGAAGCTTTGAAGGAGAGTTTGATGACCGAAGCACACCATGCACGTTACTCCATGCACCCTGGAAGTACGAAAATGTACCGAGCTCTCAAGGACAGATTCTGGTGGAACAATATGAAGAGAGAAATTGCTGGGTTTGTTGCCAGATGTTTGACTTGCCAAAAGGTGAAAGTTGACCATCAGAGACCTCCAGGTTCCTTACATCCATTGCACATTCCCCAGTGGAAATGGGAGCACATTTCGATGGACTTTGTTTCGGGTTTACCCCTGACGAGCAAGAAGAACAGTGCCATTTGGGTGATCGTGGACAGACTGACGAAGACAGCCCATTTTCTTCCATTCAAGAAAGGCATGACATTTTCCGAGATGGCGAAGAAGTTCGTTGATGAGATCGTGAGACTACATGGTACGCCCGTGTCAATTGTGTCAGATAGAGATAGCCGCTTTGTTTCTTCATTTTGGAGAGCATTTCAGGAAGCCATGGGAACGAAGTTGAACTTCAGTACGGCGTATCACCCGCAGACTGATGGACAGTCGGAACGAACTATTCAGACGCTTGAGGACATGTTACGGGCCAGTGTACTGAATTTTGAGAAAGAATGGGATTTGCATCTCTCGTTGTGCGAGTTCGCGTATAACAATAGCTTCCACGAGAGTATTGGAATGGCACCCTATGAAGCTTTGTATGGACGGAAATGTAGAAGTCCTGTTTGCTGGGAAGAAGTTGGAACAAGGAGTTTTCACGGACCGACGATCATTGCTGAGACTACAGAGAAAGTTCAGAGAGCCATTGACAATTTGAAGATTGCCCGATCGAGACAGAAGAGCTATGCAGATACGCGTAGAAGAACCTTGACGTTTCAGGTTGGAGATTGGGTATTCTTGAAGGTCTCACCGATGAAGGGTACGGTACGATTCGGTCAAAAAGGCAAGTTAGCGCCAAGATATGTGGGTCCATTTGAGATCAAGAGCCGGATTGGAGATCTAGCGTACAGATTGATTCTACCCGTGGAGTTTTCTGGAGTACACGATGTTTTTCATGTGTCTATGCTTCGCAAGTATGTTCGAGACCCGACGCACGTGATTCGATACGATGATATTCAGATGCAACCTAATGCGTCCTACGTTGAGCGTCCGCTCCGTATTGTTGGGACCAGAGAACAGCTCTTGCGTACGAGGACTATTCGATGGGTCAAGGTACTTTGGGAACATCATGGACCTGATGAAGCCACGTTGGAATTAGAAGATCAGATGGCGCGTCAGTATCCTTATCTGTTTGCTCAGGTACGCTTTCATTCCGAGGACGGAATGATGTCCAAGTAGGGGAGGATGTAACGCTCCGACCCGAGTTGATCCGGATTAGTGCGTATTGCGTGTGTTTTTATCGCTAAGAGTGTTTTGGCTTTTGTTTTATGTAGTTTTGAGCCTTAGAGAGAGTGTTTGGGGTGAGTTTGACTTGGTCTAAGTAGATCGAGCCCTTTTTCGTAAATTTGGCCTTTGATTGACCTTGTCAGTTTCGCGTCGTTTTGACGTCAGCGCGTGTATTTCGTCGAGCTTGTCGATTGTCGTAACTGTCTTGGATCCGAATGAGTTCGTTTGCTTTTGTTGGACCGTCATTTGACTCAAACTGATATTTGTATAAGCTATGTGGCCTTAAATGTAATTTGGACTCAAATTATGTATAAATATCCCACCTACCCTTTGTTTCTCTCGATCGTCTCTCAGCTCACTCTCTCTCTCACGCTCCAGCTCGTCTCTCTCTCGTCAGCTCTCTTTCTCTCCTTCTCCATTTCTGTTTCTCTGCTTGAGGGAGGAAGAAAGGAGCTCGTCAGTGTGTGTGATTCCGGTGGACTGAACCAATCAGCGTGTGGATTTCGTCCGTGAGGCAAGTATAAGCCCAAGATGTGTGAACACCGATTGATAGTGATTTGATTGTTGTGTTTTTATGCTTCATTGTGTTTCTCAGCATTAAACAGCTCTATTCAGCTCATTTTGCTGTTTTGTTTCTGTTTCCCGCTGTTTTGCACACTTTCTGTATGACTGTGACAATTTCAGGAAAATGAGTCCGTGCACTCACGGCTAAGCCGTGAAATGTGCTACGGCTAAGCCGTAAAATGGCTTACGGCTAAGCCGAGACCCAACCGTAACCCAAACCGTAGAACAGTACAGACTGTTAGCTGAAAATAACTGGATGTTGGCAATTTGACATTCTTCTACGGCCCAGCCTGATCTAAGCCGTACATTGTCTTACGGCTAAGCCGTGGACCAGGATACGGCTGAGCCGTAGAGCAAAATACGGTTGAGCCGTAAATCCGGGTGGATATTTGGGAAACCTCAGCTCAGCCGCAGTGTATATTACGGCTAAGCCGTAATATGCCTCGGCTAAGCCGTAAGGTCACCTACGGCTACACCGTGAACCCTGAGAAGTGAATGAAAAGGATTAGGTTTAAGCAAAAGACCGTATATGACTTTCACATTAGAATGTAGCGAACCTGAATATGCCCAATGGAATGTCTGAATGACATGAATGATCTCAAGGGCTGTGAATCATTCATGCTTGTTATCCAGTTGTTTAGCACCTCCCCATGGGTGTTGGTTTAAGGGACTTCGGTGCACACTCCAGACACTGCAACACTAGACAATGGTGCATCGGACAACTTAAAACTACATCAACATGCACGGTTAGAGACACTGGATAACTAGTGTAGGATTGGTTTGTAATGGACCTTGATTCGCATAAGCATTCTGATTTGTACAGCATATTGATTTCGGTTATGCCCTCTTATGTGTTCTGCGCTGGACCTCTCGATTCTGTGGGAAATGCAGCAACCCCAGAGCGAAGCCCGGGCGGAACCATTCTATTATTGTGTATTGTGTTTACCGTTGCTCCACTGGAGTATCAGTATCAGTATCAGTATCAGTATCAGTATCAGTATCAGTATCAGTATCAGTATCAGTTTATGTACATTCAGTATCTGTATTGCATTTCGTATCCGTATCAGTATCCGTATTATGCATTCAGTATTTGCATTCAGTATCAGTTTATGTGATGCACTTCCTATTGTTCGTTCAGTATGATAAGTGACGTGATAAGTGATAAGTGATAAGTGATCGAGGTGCATCATCCGCTTGATTGTGATTGGTATTGGCACTACTGAGCCTCAGCCTTAGGATACCCGACGGGGTTAACTTTGGTTTAGTTATGTGTTTGCCTCTGCAGAGTGTTTCCGTCCTGGGACTCCGGACCCCGGGAACTAGAGACCCACGCGTGCCCTGGCCCGGTCGCTGGTGTTCTCATTCCGTCCGCTCTCGTAAGGGAGAAAATGGCCAATGTAGTAGCCACTTTGAATGTTATCTGTTTATGATTCTTACAGCATGCTTATTCATTTGCATATTTGTTTCGTATACGAACATGATTTCTGTAGATCCTGCATCATGACTATTGCTCACTTTAGATGCAATTCGTGTTATCGTCTTGTTGCTTATACTTTGCTAAGTCGTTGTACTTATTAGTTGTCTTTGTGTGTTGCAGGCTCAGATCCCTCTTCCGATCCTGCGTCGGTCGACCCGACTCCAGGAGAGGCTTGCGAGGCCCCCTCCGGCCTAGAGGAGTGGACTTGATCCATCCTCCAGAGTACGGTTTGCATCATTTTGTTTTCCCCATTCTTTGTGTTGGAGTCTCTTGAGGGGATTTTCTGTACTTGTAAAGTGGGCATTGAGTAATACCTGTATTTTGATTTTTGGATTGTTGTAAGCCCGCTTTATTTGTCATACGTTCCTGTAATTGTTATTGTTATCAGCTCATGATAGTTTGTGATCTCCCATTGTCTTTTGGTATTTTGTGGTATGCCTTGATACGTACAGCTTCCGCGTACAGTGGTTTGCACGTGTGATTGATCCCTTGTGTGTGTATTCCTGGATGGGGTCTAGGTGTACATGCACGGGAGTACGTGTGTCATTGGTTAGAGTTCCTCTGACCCCCGTTCCCTGGGCTCGGGTTGTGACATTGATAAACCCCGAATGTTGTAAACAATAAACTATTTTTATTGCATTTTAGTAAAAACATATTCAAGTTCAGCCACACCTAGTGGGAACCAGTGCAGCGACCTATATATGATGTGTGGTTGGATAGGAATGGAAGAATTATAATGACAATGTGTAAATTTGAATTTGGTTTGATGATTAAAATCCATGATTCAAGTGCATACAAAACGAATGGTTGGACCAAATCATTTTAGCCATTTATTTTAGAGGCCATACTATCCCTGCTCACCACTGCAACCATCCCGACTATCCCTCTGTTTTTTTTTTCTTTTTTTTTTTTTTTTGATAGAAGACTATCCCTCGTTAGAATTGGTTGTAATTGATCCTTTCTGAAAGACATAAGATTTTGCGATAATCTTATGAGAAAATGCGAGATTTTCAGTTTGACATTACTTTGAAAATATTGCCATATGTATGATCACACTCGTCTTTTTTCTGCAATTTGCTTATGAAAAAAAGATATCAAGCTTTGAAAGGTATCATTAAGTTTTCCTGATATTGGTCCTTAGGATGGATAATTCAAATCCATAAACTATACTTGCTTGTTACTACAGAGGAGAAAACACTCCAGTAATAAGGATATCACTCAATTAACAACCATGTACACCATCAATTCTCCTTTATCTAATTTAGTTATAAGTAACCTTAAGGGGCAACTCAGTTGGCCTAAGACTATGGTTTGCTCTTTGAGGTTGCAGGTTCAAGCTATACTTCTACACTACAGCTGTTAGTTATTTACCTAACTCCCCTTAGCCCCAAAGGAATTAGTCTGGCCAAAAAGGCAAGGACACCCTCTGGTACCAAAAAAAAAAAAAAAGTTAGAAGGAAACTTCTAGAAAATTTATTTCTTAGTAATTATCACAAGTGTACCACTAAGTTTGAGTATAAATCCTTTAAAGTGTTTCACTTAATGAAAATTAAAAGTTCACAGTGGGGCCCACTTACTGATGATTTTACCCGTTTAAAACAAAATATCCATATAGTGGAATAATGTCCCTATATTTTACTCTAGTAAGTATATGATTAATAATTTGATTAACACAATTGTATATACATTATGAATCATATGCTATAATATGGAATCAACTCCTATTGGAGTGTAATTAGGAGACATCCTATTGTACGAAATAGCATTTATTTTAAAATAGTTTTAATTTTCAATAAGTGGGCTCCACTATAAAGATAAACTCGGACCATTCTTCTCACTCATGGGAAGCGTGATGAGTGACTTATTCAGAGGATCTCAACTCCACTAAGACAGATGTTGCACACATGAAATTGAAATTGATACGAGACACATTTACGAAATAAGTGTGCATGGATATGTTATACTTAGAGGCTGTTTGTTTGCACCCATTTATATATATGATATTCAGGTGATTTGATTTGGAAATTGAGGCTCAATTTGATACAATTGAACTCTCTATTTAAACTCACTCTCAATTTTGGTTTGGAATTTTGATTTTGACTAATCATTTCAAATAAGAATAATGTCATCTAGATAAGAGATAAGTTTTAATGTAAGCAAAACTCATTCAAACTCATTCCTAATGTGCTACATCACCAAGAGCCATTGTATCATTACATCTCTTAAAATTTCTCTCTCACTCTCAAGGAATCTTTCATGCATCCCATATAATGATAATCTCCAAACCATTCAAAATGAATGTCAACCCTCCAATGATATATACTAAAATTCCATTTCATTATACGTGGATCCTATCATTTCATTGAGCGCACGATAGAAATGTGATTAGGTAGTGATAAACTCAAGTTTTATTTTCTATTTGGTAGCTGTTATATGTGAACTTATAAGTTTTTGAGAACTTAAGATGGGTCTCACATAATGATAATCCAAACTGTTTAAAATGAATGTCAACTCCTCCAATGAGATATGGTAAATTTTAATTTCAATAAATATGGATTCCACTATTCAAACGAGCAAATGATCGAATTGTGATAGGTTGTGATGAGACAAGTCTCCTTCTCTATTTGCAATTAGGTATCTTAGAATCTATCATAGGCTCCACATCTTTATTAATGGGATGAAAATTCAAACACTTGCGCTGTCTCACATGCATGCTTGTCCCAACCAGTTGAGACATATTAGGAGATGACAGTGGCAGTATTTTCATTTTATATAAACATCACCTACTTGGGCTCAAGCTTCACCTTTTTCAGGTGGGCCAGGCTAGTACTATGTCAATGAATCAAAATACCTATTATCATTAATTTCTTCCACTCAAGTAGTACAATAAATCTTTAGTAGAAGAATTTAGAACATGGCAAATTCTAGATGATATTATTGAATTATTTATTATTTAGTTACATATTAAGTTTTTGGTTGATGTTTTCTTAAATGAATGTTTAGTTTAAAGCTAAAATTAATTAAGGTCTTCCTCTATTTTTTAATTGAATGAGTTTTTAATTTATAATTTATGATCTTTGTTATTTTAATATATAATTTCTCAAATGATAGTGTAGAAAATTGCAACCGTGCTTAGCACGGACTATGGTGCTAGTTTACATATTAATGGAGATGCGAATAAGGATGGTGACAATGCACCTATATTAGCTTGCATACTAACACAAAGTTGACTACTAGCCAAAACAGATCATTATCATTAACACTCTATTCATAAATAGCAATTGTAGAATTTTTATGTATCTTTAGGATCCTCTGATGAAAGGGAGTGTATGACTATATATACTGTTAAACTAAAACAAAGGATATATAAAAAAAAGAAAAAAAAGCAAAAAAAAAAAAAAAAAAAAAACTCTTTGGTGATTTTCTCTCTAAAATTGAAATTCACATATGGTATCAAAGTAGCCTGGCTTATGCCCTATTTTGGTTTTATTGCACCAATAGATCATTCTGCAACACAAAAACATGTCCCTATTTCTTTGTTTCCTCTGTATGGCATGGCCCATCAATTTCATCTCATGTGAAAGGATGTTTACTTTCATGTGTTATTGACTTCATCTTTGAATCATTTGTGTCATAGTAGTGCCGTGGTGTGGCCTGTGAATATTTTCATATAACCATTTAATGTCTTCATTGGCTTCTTTTGCTACATCAATGATTACTGGTTCTGCACAAGCTCTTAATTTTAGTACAAACATTTTGCACTTCGTCTCTATCAAACTTGACCTTACAATCTATGTGCTATGGCTAACACATTTTCTTCCAATTCTTAAAAGCATTAATTTGATTGGCCTTGTCGATGGTACAAAGACATGTCTTATAAAGTTCAAAGTTAGGGATGACGGCAAACCGACGACTGAAGTTTATTCTACTTATGTTGAATGGCAACAATATGATTAATCTCTTCTTAATTAGATCAACGCAACACTTACTCCAAGTGTTTAATCAATAGTGGCTCGATTATTTACTTCTTAAGATGTATGGTGATCTCTTGCGAAAAGGTATGCCTCTCAATCTTGGACCCATATTATGCAATTGAAAAATCAACTTCAAACAACAAAAATAGGAAACTTATCAATTACTGATTATCTAGATAAGATGAATAGAATAACCAATAATTTAGCCACTTGGTCCCAAAATAATTCTAAAGTGGTTACTTAGATTCTTAATTTCATTGAACCCAACATTAGCCCTTCCTTGCAAGCCTTTAATAAAGCCTCAGATATGTGGATCATTTAAAGAAGATATGCCATTAAGCAAATAAGGCTAGACAATTTTATCTGAAGACTGAACTAGCTAAATATGAGCAAGTAGACAACAGTGTCCAAGACTATTACAATGGATATATTATTTTATTGAATGAAATTGATTCCAAGGTCTTGAGTGATGTACCAATAGAGGCTCTTTTTTCTGTCATCAAGAAATAAAAGAAAACTCGTATCAACTAGTACTTAATGAACTTAAGGCTTGGATTTGAGTTCGTTCGAACAATAGGGAGGTTTCTCCAAATCTTGATACTTGTGTTCAACAGATTCTGAAAGAAGAAATTCATTCTCAATCTCAAAATACTTTAAATGAAGAATCAAAAGGCTTTTATTACTCCAACGACAAAAAATCTAGCCTTGAAAACTAATCAGGCACAACAAGTTCACTGTTTTGAATATAAGCAATTTGGGAATATTGCGAAAAATTGCAAAAAATGAACTTTTGCAATTATTGCAAAAGAATTGGATACCTCATCTGTGAATGTACTCACAGGCTTCAGCAAAAGCCTGATTAGCAATAATTCATTTACCTACCTCTCCAAGCAAAAGTTACAAATAGTGGATATAATTTTTCTTAGTCTATGTCCTTCACACTAGAATAGATTCAAGACATGATTAATGCTTCGGTTGCATCTGCTTTTACCTTAATGGGTGTCCCCATCTAATTCATTTTCCTCCTCATCATGGTTGATAGACTCGGGGCCTTCAAACATATAACCTCTATAGAACAAAATTTCAATGCCATGTAATTTTATACTGGGAATGATCAAATCATTATTGCTAATGGTAAAAAATTGTCTATTTCTATTATTGGATCAATAGCTCTGGAGACTACTCAGGCACAACCTGTTGTTCTTTCTAATGTGTATTTTATGCCTCATTTATTTGCAAATTTGTTATATGTTGGTCAGTTAATTGATAATGGATATTTTGTTCATTTTAACTCTCTTAGTTGTGTTATACAAGACAGAGTAAGTGTGGGCGATTGTTTTTGCTTGATATTGGACTTACTTCATTTTTATCTACATCAATCAATTCTATGACTAATTTGTGGACCATTGGGCATAGATGCCTTGGTCATTTAAATAATAATAGATTAGCAACATTATTTCGAAATGGTTATTTTGAACCTTCTATTGATAATAAAGTACTTGCTTCTTTTTTACATTCTAGATGTATTTCATATTGTCTAAGCAAAAATCATGTTTTATAATTTTCCATCCATTATTCACGAGCTAGTGCTATTTTTGATATAGTTCACAGTGATATGGCTAAGCTATAAATACTATGTGACCTTTATTGATGATCACTCTAGGTTTACATGGATATGTTTTCTTGGTGCTAAATATGACATTTTGCCTACTTTTAAGATATTTCTCAATTTAGTGCATACTTAGTTTAATAAAAATATCAAGGTCCTTTCCTCTGATTCTAGAGGAGAATATATTTCTGAAGACTTTTCCTCCATTTTGTTAGATAGGGAAATTGTCCATCAAAAGTCTTACCATCATATACCACAGTAAAATGAGATTACAGAAATAAAAAATCAACACATTCTTGAAACAATTAGGACCTTGCTCATTGAATCATAGGCCTATTTAATTTTTGGTGTAAAGCAGTTCATAGTGCTATTCATTTAACTAATAAGATACTATTGCAGTATTAAATAACCTTTTTACAATTTGAAGTTCTCTATCATTCTCCATCAAATTACTCTTGATTGTGCACCTTTGATTACCTCTCTTTCATCCACCTGTTATCCATTGAAAGAGCCAAATGATCTCAATAAGCAGCTAAATTGTTTTTTTAGGGTATAGTGATAAGCATAATAAATTTCTTTGTTATGACCCAAAAGCTTATCGAACTTGCATCTCTTGTAATGTCATATTTGTTGAGCAAATTCAATATTATTTTCTTCAATCAGAATCTCATGATTTGAATGTTTCTTATCTTCCTTGATTCTATGATTCCACATCTCCTCTTATTTTATAAGTCTATAGTTAAAGACAGAAGCCGCATCTTGCAACTGTTCTTACCACTGATCATCCTTAATTGCCAAGTCCTTCGCATCAAGATAATACTTTATCTACTTCTCCACCACCTTCATCACAACCACCTTTGACGCCACCATCTCTACTACTTACGGTGGTCTACCCGAATATCCAAACAGCCTGATTGCCTTAACCTTTAGCATTTCATATTGACCTAGATTTTATTTCCATTCCTTCTTCTTATTCATTAGCTAAAAAGATGCATATGTGGCATAATGCTATGACAGAAGAATTGCTTGCACTTGAATCAAATGAGACATGGGATCTAGTTCCAAGATCGGTTGAGGCTCCAATTATTGGAAATAAATGTGTTTATTCTATAAATGAAAACTCAGATGGGAGTCTAAATAGATATAAAGCTCATCTTGTTGCTCAAGGTCTAAGGCAAGAGTATAGTGTAGATTATGAGGAGACCTTTGCCACAATTGCTAAAATGATAACTATTCATACCATACTCGCAATTATTGCTACATAGAATAGGCTTATTGGAAAATGGATGTCAAAAATTCATTTTTGCATAGGGAGCTCCAAGAAATAGTATATTTGAAGCCTCCTCCAGGTTATGCTTATCCACCAAATCATGTTTATCATTTGCGCAAATCATTCTATAACCTCAAACAAGCACCTTGTGCATGGTTTAAGAAATTTCAAAATGCTACTCTTCGCACCAAATTTTATCAAAGTCCCAATAATAATTCCATATTTATTTGTCACACTAGTAATGGTTGCACTATCTTGCTAATTTATGTCAATGACATGATTATTAGTTGGAATGATGTTGAATGTATTATTGCTTTAAAATAATATTTGATAAGCAACTTTAAGATGAAGTATTTAAGACCTTTGAGCTATTTTCCTGGACTAGAAATTTTAAACACAAAGGACGATATTTTCATTCATCAAAGAAAATATACTGAAATTTACTATCAGTGGTCCATCTGATAGATTCCAAGATTGTTAATACTCATTTGGAGCTTAATAACAAAATTTGAAGGGAGGATGACAACCCTTTTTTTTTGCCCACTTTGTATCAAAATCTTGTTGGGAGCTTAATATATCTCACTATGACATGGCCAGATATTTCCTATGTAGTATAAATTATTAGTCAGCTTGTGAGCAATCATGACAAACCTCATCTCGCTATTGTACACCACATTCTTCATTATCTTAGAGGCTCTTTTCATCGTTGACTCTTCATTTCCTCTACATCTCCATTCTATCTTCGTTGGTATGCAAATGCAGACTAGGCTGAATTCCTAGACTCTAGAAGATCTACCACTGGCTGGTATATGTTTCTAGGTACATCTATTATATCTTGAAAGTGCATAAAAAAGAAAAAAAGAAGCTACAGTCTCAAAATCCTTAGCTGAAGTTGAGTATAGATCAATGTCCTTTGCTTGTAGTGAGATTATTTGGCTTCGTTGCCTCATTTGTGAACTAGGTGTGTCAATCCTTGGCCCCACTCCACTTCATGCTGACAATATATGTCTCCTCACACCATTAGCTTGTGAATCTTTTTACAACTCAGTACCATGGTCGCGCCATGAATTTCTAACTAGCAAATTGATGCTCTATTCATCTTGGCATCAATTTGTGGTGGAGTATAGAAATGAATCACATGACCCAAGCATAGTTGGCCCATCAAGACCAAGCCCACTTCATCATTAGTTAAAAGGGTGATATTTTCTTATGTACGTTTGAGTTGGATTGTACATACATACTATATGTAGGAGATTCTACTTAACTTAATTTAACAGGTAGAGTAATCTATGTTTGATTGTAATATATTGATTTCTTGATTACAACTAACTGTTTTGGCAATAATGTTATTATATATGCATGGTCAATCCATAAAGATGGCCACTCCTTTAGCCACACATTTCTCTCTTTCTTTTGTATTTTTGCATCTTTGATGACAGTGACTGCCATTTTACTAAAGGTCTCAAACATACAGAATACTTCACCACGAGATTTTAATAAATACACCCATGTATACCTAGTAACATCATCAAGAAAAGAAATAAAATATCAATAGCCATTAATAGAAACAAGAGGAGCACACCACACATCACTGTGAACCAAGGAAGAAGGGGTTTTACTTTTATTTTTATTACTAATTGGATAAGAGTTTCTACAACTTTTGGGAAAGTGACATGTGTTGTAATTTATTTCCACCACATCATTATTGACATTTAAATAAGGATAGACACATTTAAGACTCCTAACTGGTGCATGACCCAAACGACAATACTACTTCAACATGGCATCAATGATATTCGTGGACTCTAATGTTACTGAATCTCTTTGAAGGACTTCTAGAAAATATAAGTCACTATGCTGATGACCACCACCAATCATCTTTCCCGTATCTAGATCATGGAAGACTTAATAAGAGGGATAAAATGTAACATTGTTATTATGTGATTTGGCAATGGAGCTTACAGAAAGTAAGTTATGCAAATACGAAAGGTCATGTAAAATATATTTGAGGGATAAAAGTGTAATGCACATCAAATGTCCCATTACCTATGATTTTAGTGTGGTTACCATTGGCAACTTTTATTGTCAAAAAAGAAGAGGATAATATGTGTGAGGTGAACTCATAACGTATATCTGTGATATGATTGGTAACAACTAAGTCAATAATCCACGGAGTGGAAGATGGAGATGTAGAAGTTACACATGTGTACTTATAGCAAAACAAGTTGCCACACCAATCACATGTGAGGAGCCCATGTCTTTTAGTACTTGCAAACTTTTGCTCGATGCTTGAAGCTTCTTTTTTTAGTGCTTTCATTTCACCATCACATCAAACTCCCCCTTACTCCCAACATTCTCTATAAAACCAATTTTCTCACCTAAAGAATATGCTGCAAATGTTGTGTTGAACCTAAAAGGTTAACCAACTAAATCCCAACATGTGTCTCTAGTATGATGAGCTCTCTCACGATGAGTGCATTGTAGTCTTTCTTGATCTATACCTAACGGACTACCACGACCACCGCTACAACCACTACCCATAAAACTACCACCCACCACGACTCCGTCACCAATGGCCATTCTCAATGAGTGTAACAATTCTTTATAGTTATTTTCCATTGAACCAACCCATAGTATTTCAAGCATTAAGATTAATGCTTCCAATATGGTTGGGCCCATTTTGTATTCTACCAGAAGTTCTCCTTTTAGAGTTGGAATTGGTACTTTCTTCTTTACCTTCCACATGAATCAAACAAACTCTATCGTGGCAACTTTTAATCAATTGATAAGCACTATATTTACTCAATATGCTTCAAATTTAATCACAGATCTTGAATGTCAATCACAAATTCTATCAAACACCCCAAGTGTAGATACTACAATTGATAACAAACCACTTTGAATACCACAAGTGCAAACAAACATTCATCGAACACCATAAGTGCAAACACCACAATTGATCACAAACCGCTTTGAACGCCACAAGTGCAAGCACATCGACCAACACTGTAAGAAAAAAAGTAGGAACTGGAATACCAACTTCAATTCTAAACACCGACATAAACTCATACTAGGGACCAACACCACTGCCCAACAACACTACTGTGAAACAACAACAGTAAAAGTCAAGTTTTGTCTTCACTCATATCGGGCAGCCAAACACCAACAGAGACATCCAAATTTACTGGAACACTTAGAAGGCCCACCCCAACCTAGACATAAGTTCAGCTAGGGTAGATGATCCTTAAAATAAGCAAGACTAGCAACTAATGGTTTTCATCAATAGTAAGTGCATAATTACATAGACACATTTAGCCTTGCAATGAAACTTACTACAATTTGTATTGTGTTGGCACTAGCAATACATTAGAAGTGATCCATTCATCAGCTAGACATTCATAACGCCTTTTGCATGGTTTTTTGAATGAGGAAGTCTATTTGAGACAACCAAAAGAATTTAAGGACCTTGCATTTCCTAATCATGTTTGCTGGTTCCATTGTTCACACTATGGTTTGAAAGAAGCACTACATGCTTGGTTTCAACGTTTTTCTGATTACCTTGAGGAACTTGAGTAGATTGAATCTAAGGCTATTATCAATAAGGTGTGGTTATCATTTTATTAGTCTATGTTGATGATATTCTTATCACTGGCAATGACAATGATTATCTTCAATTGCTTATTGATAAACTTATAAATATTTTTGCAAAGAAAGATTTGGGTCAACTACATTACTTTCTAGAGATTGAGGTTGATTACTCCAAGGCATATAGCTTTCTCAAACTAAATATGCTTTAGACTTGCTTAAATGCACAAATATGGAGAATCCTAAGCCTTATGCCTCACATGTTTTGGTTGGAAAGAAGATGGTTCCATTTGATGGTGATCTGCTTCTAAATCTTACTACATATAGAAGTGTTTTTGGTGCACTACAATACTTAACTCTTACTCGACCAAATATGGCTTTTGTAGTCAATCAAGTGTATCAATTCGTGCACCAGCCATATACTATACATGGGATTGCAGTCAAGCATTTTTTATGCTATATAAAGGAAACTGTTGATTCTAGACTACTATTCTAGGTTCTTTGAAACTTGAAGCATATACAAATGTGGCTTATGTATGTGATCGCGCTTCAAAAAATGGCGTGGAAATGTGTAATGGATTCAGTGTCCAACATTCACGCACTTCAAACGTTAAGAAGAATGAGAATCAATTACAGTTCATCATTGAATTCTCTTTTGCTTACATGGGTTCTAATGCCCTGACCACGGGGATGCAGGTTGTTTACATGAGTTTGCAAAGTTTACAACCCCTTCCTCAAGTCTTAGATGTGATCTCAATTTGGAATTTACAAGAAAATATACATAAAGTAGAAAAAAATACAAAAAAGAGGAAAAAATTGGGGGGAATGCCTCATGCCAGTGACCGTAAAGTCACTGTTCGCCTTCGTTTTTTGTGTTGTTCGCGCTGGTTCTTCTCCCCAAACTTTTTTAAATGTTGAAACTCCCTTTCATGACATCTTGGGATGTTAGGTGACCATTGAGAAGATCGAATTCGACTATGGAATCGATTGAAAACTTTGTAATTCATCATTCTTGTTTACGGATTGTCTTTTGTTCAAGTCTGAAGAGGGCATCACAGGAAGCCAAAGTTGTGTCGTTTTGAACCTATAATTTTCAAGAAACAAAATGAGGCCCAAAGGGGCTCATTCATAACCTCTGTAATGGCCAAGAAATCCCCCCGAATGAGAAAAATAAAGATGACAATGTCATCCTTCGCGTAGCTGTTACTGCATGTCCATAATGTATTCTGCAAGTACCCCACCCTTCTCCTCTTCATCTGAATCTTTTTGCTCACCTTGGTGACTAAAGAAGGAAGGGAATGGTCATGGGATTGCTGCTTTTCTTGCTTGAATGCTTTTGCGTTCGTTCGATTCTCTCTTTTTCTCTCCTGTGTGTGTCCTCCCCTACTTCCTTCAAACACTCTTCTTTTTATAGAGGTCCCAGGTGGTTTTTGGTGGTTCTTGGGAGGTGAGGGAAGTTGTCGGAAGTTTGATTTCAAAAGGGAGTGGAGAAAAACCGCCCAAAACCGCAGGAAGTGTCCTTTGGGGGTCCGTGACCGCAACCGCGGTCACGGACCAGACCCAATTTCAGGTTTTTGCAGTTGTGGCCCGTTTTCACATGTTTGGGGCCTAAACGAAGTCCAATCGCCATGAAACTTGGAGAGATGCTTCTTGACACTATTTTGACCATTTCATAAAAGTTTCAGATCGTTTTGACCATCTGAAGTTGGTCAACTCCCTTGATGAACAGGCCACGGTCACGGACAAGGCCCATTTTTTGGATTTTTGCATTTGTGATCCGTTCTCATCTGTTTGGGATCCGAATGAAGTCCAATCACCACGAAACTTGGAGGGATGTTTCTTGACACTATTTTGAGCATGTTATAGAAGTTGCAACCTGTTTTGACTTTCGAAAGTCGGTTAACTCTCCAGTTGACTTTTATGAAAGTGGGCCCTTGTCTCAGCTGTTTGAAGCCCAAATGACCTCGGTTTAGTTTGAAACTTGGAGGGATTGACTTCAAGAATATCTTGGAGTATTCCTCCGAATTTCATCAGCTTTGGATTTGGGGAAGCATGATTTCAAACAGTGGCCTATTCATTGCATGTGTTAGGTCACTATTCACTCTACATTGAGATAGTTAGCCTGTTTTCTATCCGAACAGCCTCCACTTGACTTGAAACTTTAGGAGAGTAACTTGGGGCATTCTTTGAGTATTTGTTCTAAATTTTATCAGCTTTGGCCTTCTGGAAGTAAGATCTTAGCCGTGACCTCCATAACTCGGGATTACGGTCCTCTAAGCTGACATGTAATGAAATTCAGACCAAACGGAGTCTTTTTGACTTGAAAATTTGCAAAGTATCTTTTGAGCATGACTAAAGCTTCACACCCAAATTTCAACAATTTTGAACATCATGAAGCAAGGCTTTGGTCAGTAACCCCATGGCTTGGGGTGGGTACTGACCCCAAGTTGAAATGCCTGTAGCTTTTGGGTTCGATGATGTCTATCGAACTCGAAGTTTTGTAGAACCTGTCTTGGGCATCATATAAGCTTCCCATGAAAGTTTTAGCTAATTTGATCTTCATGGGATGTCATTCTGCGTAGGGACCCATAGAGCATAGTATACGATCATCTGGACTAAGTTTGAACCCAAATGACATCCAAATGCTCTGAATCCTTGAGGAGTAGTTTTTAAATGTACTTGAAAGTATTTCATTGAATAGGAGCTTGCTTCAACATGTGGAGGTGCCAGGTCCCGCAGTGATTCCCAAGGAGTTAGTAAAGGGTCTCTGAAGCTGATTTCAGTTGAAATGAGGTCTAGGTGCTTTGAAAACTTTGGAACTTTATAATCCAAAGCTTGTAATGCCTTTGCTGTATTATTTGCAAAATTTTATGGGTCAACAGTATGAAGCCCCACAAATCGTCAATCTACTTGAAATTCTATTTCTTGGAGTGCAAGAAACAACCAACTACCTCTAGAACCAACGCTAAGTCCAAATATCGCCAATTGGCACACACAGCTGCTGAAATTTCATTGTTGTGAATATTGTTTAAAGATCTAGGTATTATATCTCCTTAATTCCTTTGATTTGGTGCCACAATATTAGTTCTGTTGCTCTCACATCTAATCTAGTCTTTCATGCTTGCACTAAACACTTAGAAGTTGATTATCATTATGCTCGTGAGAAAGTTGTTCACAAAGAACTTGATGTTTGATATATTAACACATTGGATCAATTAGCACATATTTTTACCAATGGCCTCACCTTAGCTTTTTTTCATTCAAGCTAATGATTTATCCACGACCCATTCATTTGTAAGGGAGTAATGGAGACATGGATAAGGATGATGATAATGCACCCATATTAGCTATCACATTAACATAATTTTGATTGTTAGCTAAAATAGATCATTTCGATTAACATCTCAATCCATAAAGAGCAATTGTTGATTTTTGTGTATCTTTTGAATCCTATAATGAAAGGGTGTGTATGACTACATATACTGTGTAAATTAAAACAAAAAATATGAAAAAAAAACTCATCGATGATTTTCTTTCTAAAATTGAAATTCATATACATATATGTAAATGACAGACATACATAATGTTTATGCATGATTATGTTATTTGCACTTACATAAAATGTGAAAATGGCATGTAAATAAGATCATTGTTTTATATATTTAAAAATGTGTGAAATGCTACATAACTCTATTAAGACCTGGGCCTGAGAATCCATAAATTAGGGTAACTCCCAAAGTATGACACGCATACTTCGTAGAATTCTCACTTGTACTTTTGAAGTATGACACGCGTACTCCCGTAGAATTTGCACCTGTACCTAAGTCCAGATGAAATTCCACAAGAGATATTCACATTCAAACACGTGTGAGGTATTTTAATGAAGTCTTGTGTCACAACCCCAGCCCAGGCAATTGGAGATTAAGGTTAACCCTAATCAGTGACATATGTACTCCCGTACATACACACTCAGCCCTTGGCTAAGTGCAAACGCACAAGGGAAATTCACACATACCAAAACATGTATGCGGAAGCTGTAAGTATCATTGCATAACAAGAGAAGATATATAAGAATAACATGAGATTTATAAAAGATTACATAACGTATAGGATTATACAAAAGTGAGCCAAAATACAAAATATAAGGAACAACTATCGTCAAGCCACAAAATCAATTATCTTCCACACCAAAGACCTATATGCATGTCAATGTTGTGCTCCGGCAGAGTGATCACATCCACTCCTATAGCTCTGACGGGGCGTCTAAGGTCTCCCCTGGAGTTTGACTGACTGACAAGGGGTCGGTAGAGGGATCTGAGCCTGCAACACCAATGACAACTAGTGAATTCAACGATTCAGCAAAGCATAAGTGACAATAACTTAACGCATGTTGTATCTAACAGAATAAGGAGCAACTGATAATTCATATAGGTTTAAGTTCGTATACTAGGTAGTTATGCAATCCAATAAAGCATGTTATAAGAATCAAGATATACAGGTCATGTACTTTACTACTAAATTGGTCATATACTCCCTTTTTGGGATCTTATATACTGAGAACACCATCGATCGGGCCAGGGTACGAATGGGTCTTGGGTTCTTAGGGTCTGGAAGCCCCAAGACATAAACTCATTGCACCGGTACTATACATATTATGCCAAAATCAACCCCGTTGGGTATCCTAAGGCTGAGGCTGAGTAGTACCTGACCATACTAAATTAATCATATAATTGAACTTGAGTAAAACATGCATATCATGTAGAGTAGCATCATAGTATGTGCAACTCATACAATACTCAAGTTATAGGCAATAACCAAACATATCAATAAATCGAATGTTTACACTATCAAAAGGGTATAACGTTGACTAGTCGATCCATACATAAGAGTGTGCGTGTACATAAGAGTGGAGGATAATAATCGTTATCCACTATGCCATGCAATGCCAATATTTGATAGAATCAAGATATTTTACTAGTCAACCCTAATCTAGTTATTCAGTGTCTCTAACCGTGCATGATAATGTAGTTTTAAATTATTCAATACACAGTTATCTTTCTTATCGTGTTGCATTGTGTCTGGAGGGTGTATTGGAGTCCCTTAAACCAACACTCATGGGGAGGTGCTTAACAGCTGGATAACGTACATGAATGAGTTGTAGCCCTCGAAATCATTCATGCAATTCTCTCACATTCCATTGGGCAAGTTAAGGTTACCTATATTCTAATTCAAAGGCTCTACAAGATCTCTGCAACACCTACCTTGCTTACTTTTCACTGGTCTTACGGTTTAGTCGTGGGTGACCTACAACTTAGCCGTGGGTGACCTACGGCTTAGCCGTGGGCATCTTACGGCTTAGTCGTATTATGCTCTATGGCTCAGCCGTTGTTCCTCAAATTATTCATCCGTATTTACGGCGAGCCAAGGCTAACTCGTGCTCTCTCTTACGGCTTCACCGTGGTTGTTCTACGGCTCAGCAACGGCTGGGTACGGCTTAGCCGTAGTACATCGCATGGCCTAGCCGTGGCTGGACCGTAGAAGGTATTCCCCATTTTCTGCTCTCTGGAAGTCAAGCCATAACTTGACCTACGGTTGGGTCACGGCTAGCTTACGGCTTAGCCGTAGTGCAGTATACGGCTTAGCCGTAGAGTAAAGTCTAAATTTTTAGCTCTCTGGAAGTGAGTCGTGAAACTCTACGGCTTAGCAGTAAGTTTCAGAAATGTCACGGTATGAACCTGTTATAGATGAAATAGTATTTGCATAAAGATGAAACAACAAGATCAAATAGATATAATTTGACACAATTGCGCTGAAAATTACAAATCACATGCAAGAATAAGAAGTTATTCAATATTAATCATATACCAATATGTGTTTATCCAAATTATGCTTATACTTGCCTCAAATGAGCTTTTTTACATGAATTGTTTCTGTTGGCTCAAATTCGATGTCTAAAGGAAGCTTAGTGCCATGCATGCAAAAAAGAAGGAGAAATTGAGTGCATGTCGAGGATATGAGGGGTGAAAAGAAGTGAAGATAAGCAAGAACCCAAGGCTTACTATAGAACACGCAAGGAGATGACGTATCAACTAAGTGCATAAGAATTTCCTCCCCCCTATTCTTGGCTTGATCGGGAAGAAGAAGAAAGAAAAGAAGAAACGAAGGAAGGAAGAAAAAACGTGAAGTTGAGAAAAGAATTCGGAGGGTTGGTGCATGCATCTTGGTTTATAAGATAAACATTGAAAACTTTTATATATAAGTCAAAAGCTTCCGGGAAATTACAAATTGAGTCAAATAACAGGCCAACGGAAACAAACAATGTCATTTGCATACGAGGTAGATATGGAAATTGACAAACTCGACATGATACACGTGATGATGCCAAGATGATGCAAGAATGACGAACTCTTATAACATTTAAAATTATGAAAAAGGGCTCATGTCTATCTAATCCAGGTTAAACTCAACCCAATTACCCATCCATGACCTAGAATAAAATAAAAGCAAAGTCAAAACACATACAATAACTAATTCGCCATTAATTAGTCGCTAAACCAGATTAAGTTGGGTCAGAGTGTTACATCTTGTCTGAATATTCAATACACGGAAGCCTGTCAATATCATCTATAAATGTCAACTTTTACATAACATTTCAATAGTATCAAGTTCATCATGAAGCAACCCATACCTAAACATGTAATTATATAAAAGAGATGTATATAATTCATTTTTATTAGCTGAAACTTATACATCCATGCTATATGTTGTGAACATGTATGTGACTATATAAATGAAGAACATCTAAAAAGTCTATACAAAAGGAGATATAAATACTATAGACATGTAACAAAAGATGTACATCATCGAAACTAGCTATACAAGCAACTGTCTATAAACATGTATGATACCAGTGCAAAATGTTCTAGAGTCTCAAAAAACCCAATACACAAATCCCAAAGATATGTTCGTGTTACTCTCCGATCCATGGCTCAGTCAAATGGCCTTTGTTATCCGCTCATCAAAACCTAAAGGAAATGCTGTCACGCCCCGAACTCGAGAATTGGGGATTTATTGTGAGTTCCGAGGAATGACACACGTACCCGTGACAATTCATGCCATGACAAGACATGTACAAACTGTTACAAGGGTGATCCCATAGGTACGTGTGAGGAAGTTCCACAAACACGTATCATCAACATCAAAATATAAGTGGAAACCTGGAGATTCCACCTGCATATATATCATGAGCATCCATAAAACATTCATCTTAATCCATTAAATAGACAAGTCTATTAATTGAATCCAACTACATGCATAAATACGGGAATACATGATAAAATACAAATATCAAGATGCCAAAATGATCCCTAAGTCTATACCCAAAATGATCCCTATTGCGCTCTATCGAGGAGAATCACGAAAAGATGTCATCCTCGTTCCACTCATTCGCATCCCGAGGTAACGTTGGAGTTCCCTCCGGGATCGCGCTGACTGCCGGATTGGCATCAGGTTCCGTACTTGAACACCATGGTAATTCTAATTAACATGACGGTTAAACAAAGATAAGGATACATGAGCTTAACATGATAGATCAATGGAATTAAAATGACATACTGATTAAAAGAGATCAATATCGAAATCTAAGCACTAATGCATATGAATTAGCATGGATATGGAATCATGAATAAAGGAGATATAATACCAACATTATAACCACATCCGCTATCTCCTCTCTAAAAAAGAGTACACTGATCCTTAGGAAACCACCAGCGGCCGGGCCAGGACCAACTAGCTGCCCGTTAGAGCATCGACTCACTCTCCTGATATTACTACACTAGGCAACTGATAAACACTCCCATGGGGTCCCGTCGAACCTCCTATGGGGTATAAGCCAAGTGGCACCGACTTTGAATATATTGGAAATAGTCTAATGTCCTTGTTTAACGTATACTGATCTATTTGTACTCAGGCAATAGTGCACTCAATCTTGTTGAAAATATCAATAAGAGAATCACAATTACATATAATACCTTTCATCAATAAGCATATTGGTATGGACGAACATGTTTGAGGTCAAGATTACTATCAATATGAATGCAATTAGGTTGTGGAGTCATCAAGGAGAGTTACTAGCCATTCTTATGCTAGATAATCCGGGTTTCTAAGGTTATTAAATACGGTGTATTCATAAGGCATTCGGTGTCCCGGTATTACCATTTTCGGTGTTACCTCATGTATATAAAGAACACTTCACCTTATGCCAACCCCCATGACGTGACATTGAAAACTAACCAGAGAATCAAAAAGAAAAGGGGTGACAGCTCAACACTCATATTCTCCGTGTCTATTCACTGTTGGGCTAGTTGAGTTAGTAAGGGATCCAATTCCTAAGGTTCTATATGGTCTTATGTTGAACCTACAGCCTGTAGTAGGTGTGGCTGGATGCCTCGGTCTTGTACTAGGGTTTAAGGGAGTAACCCACCATTAGGTTATCCCATAGACTATAGAAACTCCATAGTCAAGCATAGAATTCATTTTGGAATACTTCTCTAATAGTTATATGTCAGGCTTACCCGATTGGTCGGATATGGGTCCGATCAATCGATTGCTCCCAGAAGGGAAATTCGACTGGTCGGGCTGGGTGGCCGACCGGTCGAACTACTCGAGAGGCAATTCGACCGATTGAGCTTCAGGACCGACTAGTAGGCCCTGAAGCACCCTGTTACGAAAAGATTTCTATTCGAAAGGGTTTTCTCTCCCAATACACGATTCCACCTGTAATAAACTCCATCTACAAACTTCCTTTCCACACTCTTGGGTTCCCTAAAGGACCATCATCAATTTATTCACCATAAATCACCATAAAACATAAATCGATCCATGTATTTTCCACTGAGCTGTATAAAGGGGTAAAATCTCAAATCTCATCAAGAATCAAGAAATAAAGCTATGCATGTAAAGAAAATGTATCCTTATACTTGCCTTAAGCTTGGTGCTTCACCCAAACTGATTTGCCCCTTGGCTAGATGGAGAATAAGCTCTCTAATGGAGAATCTAACACATGCATGAAGGGAAAACGAGAATGAGATGGAAGCATGTTAATAGACGGGTTCTTTTGACCCTCTTTGAACTCACTAAGTCAAAGGATGATGGGATTCCTTACCTCAAGCTTCCTACAAGCAAGAGGATGGAGATGGTGCCTTGATTCCAACGATTCCAATAAAGAGCAAGGAGAGGATGGAGAGGAAGAAGAAGAAGACTCTAGCCTCTAGCATGTGAGTCTAATCACCAAGGAATGAGGGCTAGGAAGATGAAGAAGATGATGGAAGAAAGGGGGAAAACAGGTTGCAATGTGAGGGAGGAAGAAGAGTGAGGATCGTTGGTGGTTTAGGGCTTTATAAAGGATTGAAGTTTCTGGAATCACAAATAGGCCCCTCTTGTTTCCATGGATTTTCAGGTTGAGTCATTTGGGCTTAGATGGGCTAGAATGAATCCGAATAAAATTGGGCCAAACATAAAAGATGTCTCACAAGATGAAACTCACCCAATGTAACTAGTATAATGCATTAATGATGTAAAATCATGAAGATACTAAATACAATGGTCTTGAACTACCTAATAAGGTTTGAACCCGACCCGACTACCTATCCAAGACCCAACCTCTTGAGATCCGAGCTCAATTAGCCTAGTTACATATTAATTAGAGTAAAACCAACTTAATTAAAACCAAATTAATCACTATTAATCATAATTATCTAGGGTTGTGGACCTTACAAATGCTGTGTCCTTGTCCTCAATCTCAGCGGGACTAATATCAGGATCTGAGCCTGTAATACCAATGAGACAGCTGTGAATAAGATTTTTCAGTAAAACAGAAACATAATTAAAGTAATACAAGTTTTGTTTAACATAATTAATTGATAAATAATTATAAGAGGTCAATGAAGTCTACTAGGCAATTTAAATATGGAATAAAACATGTTATACCAATCAAATAAGGAAAATACATACAAGTGGCTACTACATATGTCTAAATCCTCCCAGCAGGGATCCTGTCATTGGGTACCCAGTGCCGGTTACATCTGGGACCTTAGTTTTTAGAGTCCAGAGTTCCGAATACCAACTGCAGTGGTAACAATCATTCTACCTAAATTTAACCCCATCTAGTCTTATAAGAGTGAAACTACGTAGAGTCTGACTAATTTGAGTCAAGTAATATAAATTAAGTAAGATTTCAGTCAAAGTCAATTATTATCAATTTCAATCTTGTTCAATCATTCTTACTCAATTGAATACGGACTCAATAACAATCTAACAAATAGAATAGTCAATCAGTTTGATATCATTATAATAATGATTCAGTAATAATAAAAGCGAGCAATATTTAAATTTATCAATATGCAATGCAAATTGAATTATGGAATCAATGTAATTTATTAGGATATCGTAAACTAATTACCCATAGTCTCTAACAGCCCATTTTGGTGTAGTTTTAGGTTATCTGAGATACTCTTAACGTTGTTTGGTATTGCACTGTACATACATGTGTGTTAAAGTCCCTTAAACTAACACTCATGGTTAACTGTTCGACATACGAATGACATCATATGAAAGAATCCCAGCCTAAACTCTTCACGTGTTTTTCAAATACCATTGGTCCAATTTCTAGGGTCAGAGGTTCCAAACTAAGGACCTATGGGGTCTTTTAGTGTCTTATAGCCCTATAGTTTTATTTTTGCATCACAATTAACCTTAGGGTTAATATGAAGTGTTTGGGATGGGATCAGATAGGGTAGATATAAAACTCCTAAGTTAATTTAGAAGAGGTCTATAATTGACTTCAAAATTACAGAGTTGACTTAAGCGTGGCCCAGTGCACGCTCGAGCACCCATGCTTCTGGTTGACAAGTTACGACTGGTGAACTCTTGTCAGGAATTTCTAAACACGTGCTCTAGCACACAGTCAACGGTGCTCGAGTGTATGCTCTAGAATTCCAATTCGAAATTCTAAATTACACTCCAGTTCCTCCCATTTCTATACCTACATGGAACTACTTATTCCCCCACTTATAGTCATCATTTTACGCCTCCCACATGATTAACAACAACTTAATTCCCCTTTGATAAATCCATTCAATACCATTCATACAATTTTATCTTCTCATACATCAAACAATAATGCAAAAGGCTGAAATATCATTTAATTTGAGATAAAATTCAGAATCAGTAACTACCAGCATACATTTAGCATTAATATACTAATACATGCCTCAATTCAAAGCTTGCTATCAACTTCCCTTAACTCGGCTCAATTGAGAAAAAATGCCCAATTCCTTAACCCTAACATGCAAGACAATATTATGAAGAAGATATGAGATGCATGCAATGGGGATAGTATTCTTGACTCCTCAGGTTAACAAAATCCAGCTCGATCCAACACGTTTCTGACCTGCCTAACCTGGCTCATTTAAAATACGGGTTGGGTTCGAGTTAGGGTTGCCTGCCTAACCTGTTTAGGTTTTCCTAATTTACCATGACTTTTCAATTTTCATGTGACTTACCTAATCAGTTATAGAGAATCATATGAGTAGGGAACTTATGTTCCTAAACCTAATATAACAAGATGGAGATGATGATGATGATGATCAAAAGATGGAATTTCTAATTCCAATCAGCATGCGAGTCCTCATTTTAGCTTAACTTGATGTATGGTACAAGAAGAAATGAAAAGAGCAAAGAATAGAAGGTTTTTGTAACTTGAAATGAAGGAGAGAAGAGGTTGGTGAGGGTTCCAACTATTTTATATAAATAGTTTTTCAAATTTATAGTTTAGTCCAAATTCTAATATTTATTTTCTTTTTGAGCCAATTAAGGGTCTATATGATTCAAATGAAGTCAATTGAATTCGAGTCCAAAACGAAGGTTGATGAGCTCGACGAGATGAACATGATGGTATCAATATGGTACATGTATGGTGAAAAATCACAAAATCTAAAATTATGAAAAAGGGCTTAATCTACTTAATCAAGGTTAAACCCAACCCAAACTACCTATCCACGGTTTGAACTCGACCCACTAGATTCAAATAAGACAAAACAAACCTAATTCTAATTCTATCGACACTAAACATAATTGTTTAAGTTAAAATTAGATTAATCAGCTACTAATTAAGCTCAATTACCTACTAATCATGCTTAATTCATATTGGAGTGTTACAACCTCACTCACTATAAGGTGCTACTACAAGTGATGCATTCGACAAGTGGTGGGTTCTCAACCCATCAACATCTTTTAATGTCTACATCTTCTATGGGTCCCAAGATTTGATCCAAATCATTGTTTATTTATCTAATAAATACTCAAAATATTTATTTCTTGTATTATATATTTATAGATTTTGAGAGAATGAAATTTTGTATTTGTAATCCAAATTTTTCAATATTTACTCGTGAAGACGTGGTGCTCTTAAAATAAACATGGTAACATGTTTCACATGCATAAAATTTTACTTATATAAATTCCATCTTTATATCCATGCATAAAATATAAGTGACTCCTAGAGAGCCATTTGGGTGTGGAAAAATAGTGGGGCATGAAAGCATCCCTCCTTTGCTGCGGTTTGGTTGCACTGAAAGATTTATAATGCCCTGAATTTTTTCAAAATTATAATTCGATTATTACTTCTATACAGTAGAAAAATAATAGCAATTAATCATAAAAAGAAAACAACACATAATTTAATGTGGAAACCCAAATGGAAAAAAACCAAAAGTCCAAAGTAGACAAAATCAATTACTAACTTCCACGGTACAAGATATACTCACAACTCTACAATTAGTCACTCGACATAAGACATTGTAGTTGTTCTTGATAGATCACCACATCACCCAGTCCCTTGGTGCCCCCTATAAATGCCTTGATCTCCATAACGAACGAATAACTTCGACAAAAGAAGAATCTTCTGTAAGAAAGTAGAAGCAACAAATCTCATACGAAGAAGTAGATGCATCAACTATAGAACTTGAAGCCTTTGACCCAATCTCTCATAAAAACTCTAAATCATTTTTTTAATGGCAATCCCAATTCAGAACAAGGAGAGCTTTATGTATTGTGTTGTCTTTAGGGTTGAGAAAGAACCCTTTTATATAGCCCAAAGTTTGTACCTTAGGTATAGAAACCAAATCCAAGTGAAATGACAAGTCTGGTACAAATAGGAACGAAATCCATGCAGTTTAGTGTGCTTGTACTACTTGCCCACTCAAGGGCATGTAAGCGCCCGCTCGAGTGCGTGTGACACGCATCCAATTATTTGCAAGTTTTCCTGTTAGTCTTGAGTACGGTCACTTTTGTCTAGCCTGTTTGAGCATTGTGGGCTTTTTTTGTCTTTCTTCAATTTCAACACTTTTTGCTCTACGATCAACAGTCCATATTCAAGAATATAAAATACAGATTCATGGACTCAAATTTTGTCCAAGACATGAATTTAGCCAATTATAAAAATCTTAACATGCACTGTTGGTAGAATAAGATGAGGACCACTCAGGTGTAGTTTTCTATCATTGGGAAAATAAAAACACCCTGGCAGCACTATTTTTCACCTCTTTCAGCCATTAATGAATGCTAAATTCGGTTACCAAAAAAAAAAAAAAGGCCAAACCCAACCCCCACCCCCACCCCCAACCCAAAAAAAAAAAATCTAAGGTGAAAACCAAAAGGAATTCTCATGAAAAATGGTGATCCTCTTATGAAGTAGCATTAGTTTATTGTTGTGGCGTCATTGCGGTGTTTGAATTTGTACCAAGTGGTTTCTGACTCATCTCATTCAAGCCTCGTCTCGGCAAGCTCCGGTATTGTATCAGCTAGCAGTCACTGATCACCCGCCACCCACAACCTCTTTCCGTTCTTATTCAATTTGAAATGTTGTTTTATAATTCTTTTGAATGGTCCCACACACAGGTCAGGGATCTACTCTTATGACTAATTCTGCAAAATCACTTGTAGAATTAACGCACATTCAGAAGTGAAATTGATCAAGCATTTCATGTAGGAGAGTCATTTTAAAACCTTATTCAAATAAAAATTGTTATTAATTAATTAAATACCATTTTAAATAACAAAAAAACTAATTTTAATAGAGAAGTAGGGTTTTTTTATTGACATGGATAAGAGCATCTCTCCTAATTTCTGGATGAAGTAAAAGAAATCCAAACCAAAGAAAAGCTTTTCTTATCTTTGCGTTCTCTTCATTCAAATGGACTTTGTTGCTCCTATTTTCTCCATTTTTTAGGGAATCCCTTATTTTCAGTTTCACCAGTGCTTCTAAATGACCCCTAAATATAATTCTGTAACTTGAAACTGTCTAGAACCAACTATAAGAGCATCACATTAATATAATGAGAAGCTAGCAGTAGTGAGTCATTGAGAGAGAAAGTAACGATCTGGTGAAGTCCATTGACATAATACAGATCCAATGAACCTCTGTAACAAACATGTCCAGTAACAGGAGGTGTTTATGCTAAATCTGATCATGGGCTGAACAACTTGTGTGAGATCCACATGACTACAAGGAAAGAGATCTGCTAAGCTATCGCAAAGCATTCGATGTCCATGCAGAGGCTGTATACAAGCTTGTACCTTTCCAGCCAAGTCTGAGGGTGCCATCTCCTTGAAGAATAGTATAACCATGTGATGGAGGGAACATGTTGAGGATGAGCTGCGCTTGAGCCATTGAATTGCCACTCATGGGGACCTGTGTGAAGCAATGACGCTCTAGTTCCACACGCCAATTGTTGAACTTCTCCTCACCGCTTCGAGCTGGCCCTCCGATGGCAAGTATGTTGTTTATCTCCATCCCCAAGAGGCAGTGCTCAACGCGGTGCCTATTGGGGTCATCATGGAGCAATGAGGCCCCTAATGAGTCAAAGATGGTTGAATAGTAGTGAAGGGAACCGACAAACCGTTCTAAGAATGACCCCACATTCGGGACGTCCTGCTGCACAAGTGTGATCACCCTTGGGGCTAGTTGTTCTAGTAGCCTCATTGTCTTCCAATCAGGGCCTGTGGCGTCATAATATGAATGTTGCATCCAATGCACTGCCACTGTCTCCCCTTGCCACCTTTGAATCATCGAAATATCTATGTTACCAGACTTCTTTGCCATGGGGTGGAATTCAAATGACAAACCGAGCCGCTTTGCGAAGCTGGAGAGCTGCCTCCCTGTCTCTTCTAGTAATTCGATTGATGCACCCATGCCCGTCATTCTGATGTGTGGGGGTCCTTCAATTCTGGTGGCAAGTATGTGAAATAGAGCAGGCCATTGCAATCCTTGCATGATATCTAGGTCTATGATATGGACTCTATTCCTTTGATGGAAGGCCTCTAAGATGGCTTGATTTGATGTGAAATGCACAAATTTTATGAAGGGGGAGATGTTGTTGAAGACTTGGAAGGCAGCAAAGATGTTTTTTTGGGCAATCAAGGGTGAGCAAATTCCTAGCCAAGAGTTCATGACTCTACTAGCCATGGCCTTGGCAAAGTAGGCGACCACCCTCTCTGCACAAGAAGGCCCATATGGCGAGGCTACATGGGTCAGCTCAAGCAGAATTCTATTGGCCTCGGCCAAATTTTCCACAGAGATAGCCACTGCACACTCTAGCATTAGTGTCACCAAACCCAAACCATGCTCATCTATCGTACTCAAACCTCTACTCTCACTGTTATTTGCTTGGTTTCCAGCCACACCACATAAGTGAGGCTCTTCTCCATTGCCATCTCCACATACTCCACCACCATACGTTCTCCCAGCACTTTTCCTCGGCCTCCAATCTCCGCTGGCACATGCGAAGTTGTCCACCGTTAATGTATCTATTGGTAGACCCTCAGTGTCCGGCAAAGTCTCTGAAAGATGCTTCACAACTTGTTCCATCCACTCCGAGAGCTCGAACCGCTCCATGTTGCAGAATCGAGCATCAGTCGATGGCCTTGCTGGATGGTTTATATTTCCATGGCCATGATGAGCCATTGAGAATCCATTTGGACTAGAATCCCATTGTTCATGTGCCTGGATCAAATCCAAAGCTCCATGAACTTCAAACTCTCCCTTCATCATGTTGCTTTTCCCTTCGGTCTCACTTATCATAGAAGTGATGGGGAAGTAGAAGAGGGCATGGGATAGCCTTTTTAAGGACTTTGCAGGCCATACTTTTTGCTATTTGGTTATTAGGAAGTCTTCAGAAGTGGTCATTTTCTACTCATCGCTCCTCTAATGGAGCCTGGCCGGCATGGAAAGACACACAAATAAAGATTAGTAGCTCAATGCCAAACACACCTCATTTTGATAGTGATGTCTGCATTAAAGAACTTATGTTATATTCAAACATGCATTATTTTACAGCTTGAAAGAAAGGAGAGACTAGCTGAGGGACTACGATGAGTAAAGAAAGGGTGTGAATAAGGTGCAAGAGTTCAGTGACTTGTGAGGTGGTTAATAACAGTAAGATGTCACCAGGAATTGGAATTTGGAAAGATGTGGAAAGAACAACTACCCACCAAATAAATATAAACAAGAGAATAGACTAGTCACTTTTATACAATAACTAGGAAATGTAGGTTAGAAAAGAAGGCCTTTAGATTAGCTACGGATCTATGTTGGAACAGTACCTAGCTCATCTAGAGAATATTTGTATTAGGTAAGGGAAATGTTTTCTTTGAAGTGTTGTCTTGATTTGGGGTCCTAGTTGAGGCCCTTAATTTGGACCAAGTTCGGGTTTTAATTTAAATTTGGGTATGGTTTGAGGCTGTCATGTTACTTGGACCCAAGTCAGTCCACTTTGGATATGGATCTCCTATAAGTTATCAGGGCTTGGGTACAGGATCCAACCCAGATCTCATATTTAGTTATCAGGGTTTGGGTCCAGGATCCAACCTGAATCCAACCGACATCCTTCCCTAAATCACACGAGCACAAAATCTTTGAAAGGAATGTTGGGGGAATACGGGATTTTATTAGATTCTGGATAAAAAAAACATACATGATAAGTACACTACATTTCAGGAAGTTTGAGGATGCTATAGGAATTTGAGAAAAGATGTTCACAACAATACACGCAACAACATGAACTATCAACAACATGAACTATGTTAATTGAGAAAATCAAAGTAAATAATGCATAATTTAAGAGATGAATGATATTGATATTAACTTAGGGTCACTTGGATCTTTGAAAACCAAGTTAGGTAACTCAGGTTGTGTAAATGAATGTTCATACATTTCTATAACCAGAGCTACCTGTAAGTAACATTTGTACTGTTCTCTGTCATTTTCAATTACAAGTAAACAGAGCTGCTGGTGATTAAATTTTCAGGTGATATCATATTTGGTATTACCATTAAACAAAGTAACAGCATAAAAACAATCCTAAGTTGGCTGTTAATCCGGCAACTGAAGACTTTGTTATACTTTTTTCTGTACACTTTAGAGACAGATAGTAACATAAAGAAATTGAAGATTTTACTGCAATTATTTGATTATAATCTTTGAAGGATGATAACAGACTACGTAATGCCTGACGCCCGTTTATATAACAATCAATAGATTTTTTTTATTGGTTGGGTCAGTAACAATCAGAGATTTAGACTGCATGCCCTCTCCCTATCAGAATACACACAACAAATTTTGTTGTTTGGGACAAAATCCAGGGTACTTCGGTCATTACTTTGAGAACAGAAAATGTTTTATTTACTCTCAATTCATCAAGATGTAGTGATTGTTAATGGCAATGATGTGTTGTGTCTAAACATGTCCAATTAGAATAATAATAACTGAGTGATTTGAAGTATAACTGAGATTAGTTAAAGAGGGTATGTTACCTGAAGTTCAGATGATGTTTACGAAACAATATCATTAAATAATATTGATTAAGGTAAAGATAATGATACAATTCCATCTTTCTTATCTCAACTGGGACAGGATGTCTAACCCAAAATCTCAAATGGTGTGAATCTATAATACCCGGATACTTATACATGCCATAACTTTCGTTGGACTGATACAATACTCGCATTGATACTCAATACTATATCAATTCTTCTAGGGCACTAGTTTAGCATCCTATCAATCCCATTATTATTATTTCATGTAGTTCTTTTAGTTTTTTTACTTCTCAAAATAAAAAAATGTTAAAAAGGAATGCAAGTAATGATACTTTCATTAATTTGAAAATGATCTTAAGAAAAAATTAGGTCACATTTGTGTTCGTGTCATAGATTTTTAAAAGTGAAAAAACATATCCCTAACCCTTATATCTGTGTTTGTACCTTATTAGTATATGGGCATCATAGGTGGGTATAGGTGAGAGAAGATCTCTCTCTCTCTTTCTCTCTCTCTCTCTCTAAATATATATAGGAAAATCTTCTTATGCATCTGTCCCTCATGAAAACTTTATGCATACTCTTCCATGGAGACCGTTGTGGAACCCACCAAGTGATGAGACTGGGGGATGGAAAGATCCATACAAGAACACCTTACATATCAAGTTTGGCCCCAATCACATGTCCCTAACCTTTTCATCCGTGGCCCACTAATCCTTGCCATTCCAATCGGTGTACAGTCAATCCAACAACCCAATAAACTCGGATTTGACCGTAACTTGGGACATGTGACTATCAAGGGGTCCCCTGTGTGTTGCAAGGTCTAGATTGGGTCATAGATGGGCCCCACCTAGAGTTCTCATAAAAAAACGGTGAGGGAGGATGAGTATGAATATTTTATGTATTGCAAGGCTTAGATTGGGTGATAAATGGGCTTAACCTAGAGTTCTCACAAAAAGATGGTGGGAGACGATTGCGTATGAATATTTTCCATATATATAGGGTTTTAATTCTATAAAAAGTTTTCTCACACAACTAGCTAGCGTGAAAACTTTTTATAGAGCCCATTTTGAGTCCCATTTGGTGATGGGACTAAGGGAGATGGAAAGATTAATATGGGACCACCCTAAATATCAAGTTTAACCTAGTTACATGTCCCTAACTCCTTCATCAGTGTCTCACAAATCTAGTCCATTCAGATTGGTGCACAGTCAATCCAACGGTCCAATAAATTTTGATATTTTAGTTGGACAAGCATTCATGGAATATTTTATATCAGATATTTTTACATGTGGACCATTTTTACATATTATAAATGGGAATATATTTGGAGGAATATTCAAATTTAAATTAGAAAACCTTTTATGCCCCATCAGGATGCATGGCAATCATGTGAAGGGAGGGATGAGCAGGCTTCAATCTAATTAAGGTTAGATTGAATATTGTCACAAACAAATAATCTTAACCCTTAAATTAGGGGCACCAAAGTTTCAGCCTTTATTTTGACTTTGTGATTTAATCCATTGATCAAGGTATTTTGAGTTGATCAATTTGTGCAAAATTGGAAGGTGTTCATTGTCATAAGACGTGGACACGCAGTTTGGTCGTTATACCTTGAGTTGACAAAACCTAGCCCAACCCGACCTGTTTTGACCCACCTAACCCGACCCATTTTAAATACAAGTCGATCATGGTTTCGGCTTTTCCAACCCGTATAAAAATGGGTCGAGTTAGGGTTGCCTGGCCTAACCCGATTGACCCGTTTAGGTTTTACTTATTTATTATGACTTTTAAATTTCCATGTGGCTTTTCTTATTTTTATAGGCCATAAACCATGCGACTCTTAATTTTATATGGAAGAGTTATACAATAGTTTGTTTCTTTTATTTTTATGTTATATGGTTAAATATTTTGACAGTTAGAATATGATACCTATTTGTTTATTTGATAATATGATGTTTTTGTACTGGAAATATTGATTTGTGTCTTTTATTTTTATGTTGGGTAGTTAAGCATAGAAATTTACCATTAAAATATAGATATCAATGGAATACAGTAGCATTGATGAGTTTCATACTCATGCTCAAATATGACATTACAAAATTGAAAAGAAAAATTGGGAAAGGGTTGTCTCAATATATGGGTTAGAAATTGTTAATAGATTTTGGCCACATTTTTTACACCTTAAAATTTAGTAAATTATAAATTCATACTCAATAAATACTTGAAATGAATTGAGACCTAAGAAAAGTTTTACAAATGAAATTTGACTACACAAATAAGTTGGATCACACACAGGAAAAAGGAATTAAAGACGTTAGGTCTGGTCAACGTAACCTAACCCGCAATAAAATTTGGGTTAGGCGGGTCAAGTTGAAGGTTTTCAATTTGTTTTTAAAACGGATCAAATTAAGGCTGAGGCTAGCAAATTTGGGTCGGGTCAACCCAAATTTACTCACCCAACCCGTTTGGCAGGTCTAACTTTTGTACCTACTTACAATACAAATGGCCGTCCGTGGGTACCTGGTACCCAATAAGAGAGTCTTTTAATTTTGGATCCGATAAATGATCGAGGCCTAATTGGGCAAGCATGTCTAGAAGCTATATCTGATTAAATATCCAGCTGAATTAGAGTCCATTGAGAATCTAGGTCAGATTGCACGAAATGATGTGGTAGTTTTCTTGTTAAATTCTTTGTTTTAATTTCTATAAAGATGAGGGATGTTGATGCGTGTTGGTGAGGCACCTCCCAGCCATAGAAATAATCACAAGCATTTCTGTAAGAAGAGATAACCATTTTAACCGGACTGTTTGTCTCTGTTTGTCTCTATTTTTTTTATTATATATATATATTTTTTATTTTTTGCTTTGCTTTAAAAGGACTTGAACACTGCACCCATGCAAATTAGACATTGCCCCATACGCCATAGCTAGGTGAGGAATAAAAATGTACTTTATTTTCAAGTAATAAAAAAGATAAATTTCTGTGAAAAAATCCACACATCCAAATGCAATCTTGGATCAAGACATTTTCAGTAATCTATCCACGCATTCTTGCCAATTTGGGTAAGATCTAATACACCATAAACAGCTTATGTATTGGGTAAACTGGACCATTGATCGAGTCGGCCAATATCTGGATGAACATTTTCTAAAATTGATATAACTTGAAGCCTATGTACTTATGCAGTTCAATATTTGGATTAGGAATAAATTAGGCTCAGCCTATGTATTTTTCTTCAAAAATTGAATAGGGTACAATCGAATCAAGTGGGTCAAAATCATGCCCCATTACAGCCCTGTAGCATGTGAGCCCCGGGTCGAATGGTTGATGATCAATTTCAAAACTGCCTACTACATCCCAACCGTGCAATAGGTGGACCCCACGCTTGGTCCGGCAAAAATCCAGTCAATCATAGTCAACGTGTCAACATCTCTCGCCACTGAAAGCGCAAGGCTCACTATTTGACTTGTTCGATGAGGTTGAGTGATGGGGTGATGCATGTGACAATTGACATGACCTTCTTCCCCGAACCACAGGAATGAAGGTCCGAAGATTTAGAGAGCCGTCGATCAAACATTCATAAGCCCACCTTAAAATCACACAAATCATCCAGGTTTACTGTGAACTAAAATCACATATTTTAACATGATTGACAATGAGCCGGACAGTTTAACATGATTGACAATGAGCAGGACGCTAGTCGTGTCATTTATTCACACTCATTTCCATGTCTAAAATTATTGCACATGCATAACCTTAATACATATAATCATAATCATGGATTAAAAAAGGGTTGATACCGATATGTATCTGCCGATACATACCGGTATCAGTCGATACCGATACGATATATCGTTGTGGAACGGTATTAATATCGTTACACCAAAAATCGTCAAAATATAGCAATATATCAACTGTTTTTTTTAAATATTGAAAAAAAAGATATGTTGACCGATATTTTGAAAATATCGATCGATATATTATAAAAGCCTCTCAAATTCTAATTTTTATCCTCTTTATCCCTTTTTAGTCATCTTCTCCTTTCCAAAGCCACCCTAGTTGGTCCTCCTCCTCCATTAGCTTCCAAACACATCACAAAGTCAATTATTTTGATAGATTTGGTTTAAGAAAATCAAGAAAACAAATTTCCAAAAGTAAGTAAATTATATTTCTTGTATTTTTTAAATATTTGTTTAGTAAGTCATCCATGATGATGATTCTACTTATTTTTTTCGCTATAGATTTATACATTGTGATTTGTGAGTATGAATCTATTATTTAGTATTTAAAAAATTTAGGCTTTTAACTTTTATTGAGATTTAGAATTTTTTTAATGTGAAAGATTAATAAGTGTTATTTTCAATTTTATTAGTATGCAAATACATAATTTTATGAAGCAAGTCTGATATATTTAGTAGTAGAATACATAAATTTACAAGATGTGGACTTTTTATGTTTATTTATTTTTGGTTTTTTGAATATTTAAATGTTAAAATATTTTTTTTGAAGATTTAACCACAAATAAATTTTGTTATTTTATTGTATACTTCATGTATGATATAATTATGATAGTTTTTCATTTTCTCAAAATATTATGTAAATAGTTTTATATTCTCAAAATTTATTTTCTTGTATGAAGTAATAATTTAATGTTTAAAAAGAATATTTTGAGGATTTCACTATAATTTTTTTTAAGTAAGCATAATCTTTGTATACTTCATGTAAGATTACTTTTTTTTATTATTCTTTTATGTAACTAGTTTTATATTTTTAAATTTATTTTTGGATTTTCTAATAATTTAATATTAAACTATTATATAATTAGATTTTCACTATAAATGTGGTTTCCTAATTTTATATAATCATTGTATACTTCACATATGCTAATTTTTCACTATTGTCTTATCATTTATGTGATTATGTGACATGTCATTATTTTTTATATTTCTAAATTTATTTTTGGATTGTTGAAACATGTCATTAGGAAAATTAAATAATTAATGTATCATTTAAAATGTGCCTTTTTGGGATTCCAAATGCTTTACATAAATGTATTAATTTCCATGTTTCCATTATATTTTAGATCTTAGTTCAAATGTTATAAATTATTCTATGTGTTCTTTTGTTTTAAAGAAAATAGATTAAAATGGTGCGTGATATTGATCCGGCATAGAATCATTGTGAAGAAGTTAGAAATAAATATAAATTTAAATGAAATTATTGTCAAAAAATCATAAATAGAGGGATAATTAGATTGAAGCAACACTTGACTCATAGCCAAGGCCAAGTGGTAAAGTGTTCTCAAGTGCCACCTCATGTGAAAAAAAAATGCAAGAATTGTTGGATGCAGGAACACATAAAAAGGTTGTCGAGGAGAAAAGAAAAGAGGAGGAATTTGAAGCATATAGGAAAAAGGTTTTTGAGTCTAGGGAGAGGGATATTATTTCCTCCGACGATGATGAGGATCCAAATTTAAGGACGGCTAGAAAAGAAAGTTTGAGGTTACTTTAGGAGGAGGAGGAGAGAAGAATGACACAATATGAGGTAGCCATGAGATGTAGCCAATATGATGATGGTTGCTCATCTGGATCCAGGGTAGGGGGTTTGCGTCAAGCATTTAGTCAAAAACAACCTCGTCCAGTAGATATTGAGGATGATGATGAACCTTCTATACAAGCACCTCGTAGGGTAGGTGTGGTGGGTCCAACGGACCCATTTGCATAGAGAAACCAACAGCCAAGCAACCCAGCATTATAAAAGCATTAAAAAGAAATTTAATAAAGCAAAAGAAAATTTGATAAGAATTACTGGAAAGTTCTTTTCAGATGCAGCCATTTCACCACATAAGGCAAACTCTCCTTATTTTACCACTATGTTAGATGAATGGATGAATTTCCAACTCATCAAATTAGATGAATGGATGAATTTTAAGTGGGGAAGGCGGCCAACTCCCCTAGCAGAAGAAGTATGCAAAAACATCGAGTCCAATAAGATTTAACCTCATGTTAAGAATTGCTTAAATGTTCTTGAGCCTTTAATAAAAGTTCTTCAATTGGTTGATGGTGATGATAAGCCAACTATGGGCTTCTTATACGAAGTCATGGAGAGAGCAAAGATGACTATTCAAACAAATTGTAGTTATTATACCAAATATTGGAAGATCATCGACAGTCATTGGGAGCATCAATTGTATCATGACTTACACACTGCTGGTAAGTGGAAGCTTATTTTTTGTTGACTTTCATTGTTGTATTAAATTCTTTTTAACACATTATTCACTTAAATTTTTATATTTAATAGGTTACTTTGTCAATCCACAATTTCAATATGAATCTTTGGATCAAAATATAACTGATGAAATTCGAGTAGGGATGAAAAATGTTATTAAAAGATTAACAAATGATGCCGATGAGGCTATTAAGGTAATAAACCAAGTAAGTAAATTAAAAAGTATAAATCTTATATAGTGTCTTTTGTCTTCTTCAATTTAATTTATATCATTATTTATTCATAACGGTTAATAATTCTTTTTCTTCTTTAATGTCATTAGATTGATGTATATAATGAAGGTATGGAAAGTTTTGACACTACCATTGCTCGGAGCGCTGTCATGTAGATATATCCTGGTAAGGATTGTAAAATATAAATTGTAAATTATATTTTTATTATTCAAAAATTAAATGTTTAATATTATTTTCTTTTACTTTCAGCTGAATAGTGGTTGAATTATGGAGAGAGTACTCCAGCATTAAAGACAATTGCAATTAAAGTTCTTAGTCAAACTACATCATCGTTAAATTGTAAAAGAAATTGGAATACCTTTGCTTTTATCCATACAAAAGTAAGAAATAAAATCACAATAGACAATTTGAATAAATTAGTCTACATCCATTATAACCTCAAGCTTCGCAGTCGAAATCGAAAAAGAAGAGCATTTGAGGATCAACAAGATTACTTATGCACAATTAATTTAGACTATATTTTTTTGGCAGAAGATGATTTGTTAGGTGAGTGGCTAGAGGCGATAAAAGAGCTATTATTAGTTAAAGATCTAGGGCTAGCAGAAATGGTTGAAGATTTGACTGGGAAGAAGTTTGAGCCAATGAAAACCTCTGAAAGATTACAAGAGATTAATTTGACACAGCAACAGAGGGGTACTACGGTTAATCCTGCAGAAGCAAAATGAAAGGAGGTGGGTGAGGAGAGTGAGTCGAGTATCTCTACATTTTCCTCATCAGCAGGAATACCTCCTGATTCTCCTAGGATTGGTTGTTACTATGGAGATAATAAGCCACCAATATATGAGACAGCTGAGCATTTTCCTGGTGTTACAAATTTAAATCCCCATCGTGGTTATGTAAGATATGTCTTACAAACTGAGATATAGATTGGTAGTAGCATCGGTTAAGGAGGGGGGAAGGTACTTTTGCAGGCAATGTTCAATAACAGCAGGCTATGTATGGTTACAACCCTCATTGGCTAACTTAGCTGCCTCTAATTCTACCGTCCAACCATGGTATGAGCAAGGAATGATCTAACGTGAGCCCCCATAAACTATTTTTGTTCCTCATGAATTTTTTAATTTAAATTTAGGCCCTCAGTCATCTCAATCCACTAAGGATAGCTCATCGTACTATGAAGCTCATCGTATTATGAAGGGATCTTCGCTCCTCAGCAACAATATCAATATGGCCAAGGGTATGGGAGTACAATGAAAGAGTTTGGATCATATTATTATAACCCATACTAAAGAAAAAAAAATGATGATGCAATGATATCGAGCCTGGGAGACACTCCACTTGGAATTAGGGTGTGCATTCATTCTCTCCAATTACTTTATAATTTATTTTAATATCATTATGTCATATGCTATGCTAAGTTCATGTTGTTGGATTTCACAACTTGCTTGATAATTGAGTAATAAATAGATGATTGATGAATGATGACTGATAAATCATAATAGGGGTATACAGTTATATGCTATACAAGATACAAGACTACAAGTATAATACAACCACTATATATAAATTATAAATAAGCTGTTTCTCTAAATTTTACACTAACAGATAGTTTATATTTCATAAGTCATAATTATGGTTCTTACAAAAGATAATAATAATAATAACAATTTCAGACAAGACAGCGATATAAGATATTATAACTTAGGGGGACTGATATTTTGATTTATACTTATTATTAATGAAAAAAACACATTGTTTTCTAGCCTTTTTTAATATTTTGGATATTTTGGATCTTTTTTCATTTTTTTATTAAAAAAATATTTACACCGCGATGACCGCGATGGACTACAAACCGTGACGATACCGATACCGTATCCGTTTTTTGAACCGACCAATATAGCGATCGATACTGCAATTTTTATCCATGCATATAATCACATTTGTTTGCACATGCATAAATTAAGTGCCAAAATAGTGTTTAAATGGCTCCATTTACCTACCTCAAGAGGTTGTGAACTGTTGCACTCCACCCATGTGGCAAAAAAAAAAAAAAAAAACCTAGTTTGAGCGGTTTAGATTTCATAGGTGGCCCCTGTTGAAGAATGCACAAGGCTGGCTTCTTTCAGGGGATCCAGAGTACAATCTTGTATAGAGTCAAACATTAGTAAAGTAGTCAATGGTGGGCCCCATTTGAGAGAACATTCCTCTTGATCCTTTCTGGCCAGTCTTGATTTTCCATTACATATACATCTTACCCCCTCATGGATGGGCCATGGTCCTATTATTGGATTTAAGTAAGCGCTTTTATCATTGGTAGATGTATTACGTATAAGATCTTGACCATCAAGTTGGGCCACACATCTCTCTCTCTCTCTCTCTCTCTCTCTCTCATTTTGATGGACACCCAATCACTATCATCCTTGCTAAAAACATGCACTGCTGCAAAGTCATTGAAACAAGGCAAGCTTCTCCACCAAAGGATAATCACTCTTGGGCTGCAGAACAACATCTCCTTATGCAAGAATCTCATAAGCCTCTACTTCTCTTGCCATTTGTTTGAATCTGCAAGTCTTGTTTTTCAAACCATACAGTGCCCACTAGAAATCTCCTTATGGAATAGCCTGCTGGCAGCTTTCTCCAAGAACCAACTGCACAAAGAAGCTCTTCACCTCTTTGAGAAATTGCAACTCTTCCCTCATCTCAGACCTGATAACTTCACCTACCCAAGTGTTCTGAAGGCCTGTGGAGGATTGGGTTATGTTGGGTATGGAAAGAAGATCCACACCCATGTAATCAAATCAGGTTGTGAACTTGATGTCGTTGTCACAAGTTCTCTCGTGGGAATGTATGCAAAGTGCCAGAACTTTGAGGCAGCAATTCGGGTGTTCAACAAAATGCCTGAGAGAGATGTGGCATGCTGGAATACAGTGATTTCTTGCTACTACCAAGATGGCCAGTGTGAGAAAGCTTTGGAATTGTTTGAAAAGATGAGGAGCTCTGGCTTTATGCCCGATTCAGTGACATTAACTACTGTCTTCTCCGCATGTGCCCGCCTTTTGAGATTGGATATGGGCAAGGCAATCCATGAGGAGTTGATGCGAAGTGGGTTTGAATTGGATGGGTTCGTAAGTTCAGCTATTGTAGACATGTATGGAAAATGTGGGTGTTTGGAGATGGCTGGAGAGGTCTTTGAGCAGATACCTAGGAAGAGTGTGGTGGCTTGGAACTCAATGATTGCAGGTCATGCTTTGAATGGTGATAGTCGTTCGTGTTTGGAGCTATTTGTGAGGATGAATAGAGTAGGAGTGAGACCCACTTCAACTACCTTGAGTAGCTTGCTGATAGCTTGTTCTAGATCAGCTGATCTCCAAAAGGGGAAGTTCATCCATGGATATATAATGAGAAACCAAGTTGAGGCTGATATCTTCATCAACAGTTCACTTATTGATCTTTATTTCAAATGTGGAAGTCTTTGGTCTGCTAAATGGGTTTTTGAGAAGGCACCAAAGACGAATGTAGTGTCATGGAATGTGATGATTACAGGATACGTAACAGTAGGCAATTACTTTGAGGCTCTCGGGGTGTTTGAGGAGATGAGAGCAGCTGGTGTGAAGCCAGATGCTGTTACTTTCACTAGTATCTTACCAGCTTGCTCGCAACTTGCAGTGCTAGAACAGGGCAGGGAGATCCACAAATACATCACTGAGAATAAGCTTGAATCCAATGAAATTGTTATGAGTGCTCTTCTAGACATGTATGCAAAATGTGGTGCGGTAAATGATGCACGATGGGTTTTCAGCCGCTTACCTGTCAAAGACTTCGTTTCATGGACTTCCATGATCACGGCTTATGGATCACATGGTCAAGCTATTGAAGCTCTGGAGCTTTTTCGTGAAATGCAGCATACTGAAGCAAAACCAGATCGTGTTACTTTCCTTGCAGTTCTATCCGCTTGTAGCCATGCAGGACTGGTTGATGAAGGTTGTCACTGTTTCAATCAAATGACTTCTGGGTATGGGATTAAACCTGCATTGGAACATTATTCGTGCTTAATTGATCTTCTTGGACGTGCTGGAAGACTACACGAAGCTTATAATATCCTACAGAATACACCAATGTTAAGAACGGATGCCGGGTTGCTAGGAGCATTGTTTTTTGCATGTAATCTACATGGGAATTTAGAACTGGGGGAGGAAGTTGCAAGGCTTCTTATGGAGATTGATCCTGATGATCATTCTACCTATATCGTTCTATCAAATATGTATGCTGCTACTGGAAGATGGGATAAAGTACGTCAGGTGAGATCAGAGATGAAACACAGAAGATTAAAGAAAAACCCTGGCTGTAGCTGGATTGAAGTTGACAAGAGAATCAACCCATTCTTTGTTGAAGATAAATCACATCCACAAGCAGAGATGATTTATGCATGTCTTAAAGGCCTTATCAGTCACATGGAGAAGGATGGAGATCTGTCACCGGTAACTGTGGACTGGGACATCAATGAGTAGGTAAAATGCAATTTTGGAAACAACCAGATGGTGAGCACTCCCACCTTGTGTTCATGTATTGAAGTGCCAATTTTGGTTGTAAGATTCACTTTTTGAAGAATCTAATCCAGGTGACGACAGTGAAGTGTCTATATGCCAGATTCCTCAAATCTACATGAAAAAAAAGCCTAAGTATCTGAAAGTCTTATAGAGTGCTCTTGAATTGGATGGCTCTACTTAGAAACACTGAGAAGAGAAGTTTAAAATCTTGGGATACTGCTCAACATTAGTGCTCCCCTTGTTGAATTATTAGATTAACAGAAACTGAGATCCAAACATTTCATTTTAGTATGAATCTGACGAGACTATATAACAGGAACCATCACATGCTATTTATATGTTCGCTGCCTGCATGTCCTTCTTCTGTTCCTTTACCGTGTTACGTAATATAGTGACTTCAGAGGACAAGAGCCTCTGGCACAGTTGGAGTTGCTCATCACCACAACAACGATGTTGGGGTTTAAGTGTTACCCATCAAAACAATGACAAGTCGACACCTGGTTTTTTGTAGTCACTAATTTATAAGACCGCAGTGATTGTGTACCATCAAAATTCTCTGATACAAGTACATTTTTTTTTTCCAAAATAAATACACATGCTGTTGAAAAAATTCTCAGTTGAATCCTTGCATTGCTTTCCCCCAAATTGATGAAAAGATTTTACATATAGTGCTGATGATGATTGCACCGTCCTGCACCTCGAAAAACAAAAATGGTGATGCTGTGGAATGTGTTGACAGTCTGTCTAGTGGGTGTAACTGGTAAATAATAAAATAATATGATGAAAGTCCATGCAACATCTGTATCCCCTGATATGCGGCTTCCATGTTGTTGATGATGATCGCAGTGCCCAGAACCTCAAACAGTAAAAAATATGGTGTTCAAAAAGGTAGTGATTCTCTGGTAAGGTGGTCACTCAGCCAATTAGAATATGAGTTCATTCAGCAAATGCTCATTGATGGATATTTTCTTGCTCAGAACCAGGAACTTGCATTTTCATAATATGCATATATTTTCCATTTTGATGAACCAGCTCGCTTGAATACTGCATTACATTTGCCTGCAAGGTCACCCTAGTCTCCTAACCCTTGATCAAGACTCAAGAGGCAACAGAAGAAAAGATTCTTGAAAGTGCAACAACTAGATCTCACCAAGTCCTATAGGGGGTGGGGGGTGCGCTTTTTATAGGACTATTTGAAATTCTTTTCAGATATAGGGCTACTTTAGAGAGCAATTTAAAGACTCAATCAATATTAAGGATCCACAAGTATGATTAAAAAAGATGCTCAGAGTTGTGTGTGCTTACAGTGTGTAGATAGACTACTAGAACAAGAATGATATAGCATAAAGAAGATAATCAACACAAGGGAATAAGACTATAAAGCATCCATCACAAACATTGAGAACAAACACGGAAATTTATAGTGGTTCGATCCCAGACCTACATTCACTCTCAAGAGCAACCTCTCTTGGTTCCACTGAATGTGAGGTAATTACATAAGAACACCTCTTGCAACAATTTTTGATCCGGTGGTTTGTTTTTCACCAACAAGATTTTTGATCCGGTGGTTGATCCTAGATCTGTTCCACCAACTACAACATTTTTTTGATGTGGTGGTTTGCCTTCCACCATACACAACAGAGAAATGAAATCAGGAAGAACACCCAGACAAATAACTAGATACCTTAGCTTTAAATGGTGTTCTTGAAGCTCAAAAGAAAACCTCTAAGCTTTGACTTCTTGAACTTGCTCCTTGGTGATGAAGATCTTCAAATGAGTGCTCAGCTAAGGGAAGAGGTTTTTATTGGGTTTTAGGAAAGCTGGGCTTTTCTCAGCTTGAATTTAAAGCTTTCTTAGTTGGACACCTACTCTTCTCAGAACAGTAATATCACTTTAAGTTTGAAAAAGGAGCTGGTAGTTGGAGCTTTAGTACAGATTTTACTATTGGTGCAAGAGCTCAGATGCTGTTGGTATTTTTCTCACTTCATTCTGCATGTTTGGAGGAAAAGAATGCTTCTCTTAAGTAGAAAGAAATTCCAACGGTCAGATCTACGGCTAAGAAAAAGTTAGTATACGGCTTAGCCGTATGCTCTGACAAAATCCAACAGCTGGTTTGATTCCGATACAATGTTTTTCCTTCTTACGGTTAAACTTACGGCGTAGCCATAAATCTTTTTACGGCTTAGCCGTGAGGACCTTACAGCTTAGCCATAGGTCAGCTGTAAGCTAAAATTTGCCAATAATGCTCTCTGGAAAGTGGCCCGTAAAGTTTACGTCTTAACCGTAAAACATTTTATGGCTTAGCCGTGACGGTCTTACGGCTTAGCCATAAGATCAACTGTAGGCATTATGGCAAAAAAATCTCTCTGGAAGATGGCCCGTAAACTCTACGGTGTGGCTGTAAATCATGCTACAGGTTAACTCTAGGCCTTTTACGGTGTAGCTGTAATACCAACTGTAGATCAAAATTTTCAAAACTGTTCACTGGAGAGTGAGTCGTAAATTTTTCGGCTTAGCCGTGATCCAAGCTGTAGTTAAAAACAAGGATATTTTGAAACACCTTTTTCCATTCTATTTCTAGGGACATTAGGGGTCAATGTTACCTTATCCCTTAGCACTCAATGAAGATCTTCTAGATGATGGACTTGATGGATCTTGATCTTTATAGATGTTACTTGATCTTCCTTGATTTGCTTGACCTTCATTGATGATACTTGATCTTTCTTGAACTAGCCTTGACTCGGGTCACGGAATTGACAACACACTTTTGCTATGACATTAACAATTCTCTCTCTTCACATAAGGTTGGATTAGAAAGCATGCATTTTAGACTCACTCAGCAAGCATTTTCTGTTACACTATGGAACATTACATGACTCAACAAGGGAAGATTTACGGTTCTAATGGCAATAAATTCCAGGTCTTGATGATCATGATTTACCAATAATCCCCACATGAACACTTCCCATTCTTGAAATGGTGAAATCTGCTAACATCCCTCACAATTATCTCCCTTCCAACAATTTTAGATATAAACTTTGTTGCCGTGTGGCAGTCCACACAAACTCGAAGATTCTTTGTAACCCGGATGGTCGTTCCATAAGGAGTGCTTATGATGCCAAATGCTATTGCAAGCCTCTCACTGTGACTACACAATATGTATCTCTTTTGCTCTTCCTCGACATCATGGAGCACATCATCAGTGTTGGGAACATAACCTTCACGCACCATTTGTTCTGACATAACTTGCAACGCTTCATGTATCTTATCGTAATATGGGTGGGTTTTATCATCTGCTGTAAAAGCATGCACCTTGTTCTTAACTTCAATCCAGCTGCAAGCTGGGTTTTTTCTCATCCCTCTACCCTTCATAGCTATTCTCAAGCTAGCCGCATCCTTCCATCTGCCAGCAGCAGAATAAATATTTGCCATGAGAACTTGTGAGCCTATGTTTTCTGGCTCAAGCTTAAATATGTTTTCTGCCACCTTTTCAGCCAGTTTGAGATTCTTGTGCACTCTACAAGCACCCAGCAACGTTGACCAGACACTCGCTGTTGGTTGGATATGCATGGCGGAGATGAATTCATAGGCCTCCTCTAACCTTCCTGCCCGGCCAAGAAGGTCGGCAACGGCGGCATAATGCTCTAAACCTGGAGCAATACCATAATCTTGATTCATACTATTAAAAAGCTTCCATGCTTCATCTATCAATCCAACATGGCTACAGGCAGTTAATACTGCTACAAATGCCACATAGTTGGGCCTCACATTCTCCATTTCCATCTGCCTGAACAAAGAGAGGGCTTCATTGGCCCATCCATGCAAAGCATATCCCATGATCATGGCTGTCCATGACACCATATCTGGCAACTCTATCTTATCAAAGATCCATCGTGCAATATGAATATTTCCACATTTGGCATACATGTCCACCAGCGAGCTAGCTATAAACACATTGCCATCAAACCTACTTCTAATTATGTAACCATGGAGCTGCTTCCCCAGATGTAGTGTTGTCAAATGGGCACAAGCAGGCATGATACTTGAGAACGTGACATGCTTAGGTTTCATCTTAAAAACCAACATTTGCCTAAACAACCTTAGGCCTTCATCAAACAAGCCATTTTGGACGCACCCTGCAATTATAGAATTCCATGAGATTGCATCACGCTGAGGCAAGAGATCAAACACCCGACGTGAATCATCCACTCTAGTGCATTTTGCATACATATCAATCAAGCTGCTTCCAATGAAAACATCAATATTAAACCCATGTCTTATGGCATACCCATGAATCTCCTTTCCCTTAGAAACATCCACATACTCAGCAAAAATAGGAAGAACAGTAGACAAAGTAAATGAATCAGGCTTCAAACCTGCCAGTCCCATCTCCCTAACAATCATCAAAGCTTCTCTATGAATCCCATTCTGTGCATTTCCCGTAATTAAAGTATTCCAAGACACAATATCCCTCACTGGCATCCTCTCAAAAACTTTCCTCACACTCTCCATACAAAACATCTTGTCGCTGTCCCATCTCAAAGGGATCCCATCAACAATCATGCAAGAACAATCAGAAAATTCTATATTTGCATTTCTTTGTACAAAACCATCCACTGCGTGATCAAAATTATCACAGGTCTCACTATCTGTGATCTGCTTTGAAGATGGACTTGAAGACTCTCCATGAAAAAATCCATTATCTGACTCACTACTACTACTACTCAAATTATTAAGGGATTCGTTGCACAATTTTCTTTCAGGACTTTTATCGTATACTTGGTATGCATCCAGATTGGGACGCTTAGCCCCTTCTTCTCTACATTGCTGCAATTTGCAATACATGTTCATCAGTGCATTGCCAGTGTAGAGATCAGAGTCCAGACCCAAGTGAATAACGCACCCATGGACCGATTCCCCCAGCTTCAAATCCATCAAGCAGGTGCAAGATTTAAGAACAGATGGGAAGATATTGTGATCTGGGTATTTCCCAAATGCTCTCATTCCAATAAAAGACGTGATGGATTGGAGGAAAAGGCCATGAGATGTGTAACATCTAATGATGGATTTCCAGGACAGGGTGGAAGGAGCAACAAGGGTGGTGAATGTGAGGTGGGCCTCTTCTAAAAGCCCCAGATTAGAGTAGATGGAGAGGATGGTGTTGATGAGAAAGGAGGATGATCTGGTCTTGAGGATCTGTGCATGGAGCTGTTTGGCTTGAGATCTTGTTTTGATGGAGGAAGGGTTTTGGAGGAAGGTTTTGAGTAAGGTGCTTGGAGTAGATGTAGACATATCATATCATATCATTGGTTTTGAATTTTTAGAGAGAGAATAAAAAGATGGCCTTTTCTTTTCTATAGGGGGAGGTCATGGTGGTAAGGCATCCATCTGTTCACTATTTCAACTTTGAAGAAACATACAGAATTTGAATGGAAGGTAAGGTAGTTAGTTTGATATCACTTCTGGGAAACAGAGAATGAAAGGGCCTGTTTGGGTGAATACATGCTTTTCTCTGGGAATACATCTGTTCATTACATGTTTGGACTACTTTGTTTACTTATGGGAAGCCAGAAGCTTGGTCTGGCCCAAATTAGTAATATGCATGAATTTTATTGATCTATCCAAACTAAGTGTGATGGACTAAATGAGCTGGCTCAAGCCTGAAATGTGAAATGAAGAGTGCCTTTATTCCAAGTTTTTTTTTTTTTTAGGATGGTTGGATTGACATAGGGGGTCCCACTTGGTTGGCTGGTGACCAAGATATATTAAAATTAATCAATCACATATGCATTTGGTAGGCCTTTATTCCAAGTTATTTAATCAAACATGTCTTTTTATTGGCCAACAAAACACAAGGGTGGAGATCTATAAAAACACACAACAGAGGCCTTTCTTTAGGTTTCGTATAAAGTATAGGGTCCCTTTTCTTAAAAAAAAGTTCTTTTCGTTTCACACTCAAAACAGGCCCAATAACTCGTGAAGAAGATTTATAGCTGTTGGAAATTTCTTAGGTCAGTACCTCAACGTTTGGAATTTCTGATTTGATTTACCAGTTGTAAAAATCTTGTCTTATGAATTGACAGTTGTAACTCAGAATTCTTTATATTCTAACTTTTAAAGCGCCTAAAGTTCTTGAGCATTTTGCATTTAGGGAACTCAAAAATTTGTCTAATAGGAATTCTCAAGCATTCTTCAAGACTGCAAATAAGCAGACTCTTACCTATCAACCTTTCTTTTTTCCCCCATCAGTAAAGCATGTTGTACTGTTTTGATCCTGGGGGCTTAATATTTTCCAATTTGCAAATCACATTCCACTTCTTTTCGAACAAGGTGCTGATGTTGTCACAGGAACGGCTTTAATGGAAAAAAGGTTTGTCCAATTGATATGCAATTGATGCATTGTTTGTTTTCAGTTGGTACGGTGACAAGATTAACCAGAAACAAGATAAAATTGGTGTTTTTGTGAGCATTGTAAGCACGAAGATACCTTTTAAAGGGACTAGTAAAGAATATATTGGAGATGACATTAGTGAAATAGCTTCTGCTGGCGGTCTTTGTTGTGATGGATCAGCTTAGTACTGTTGTTTTTATTGAACTTTTCTATGCAGTATCAAATTATTAGGAACTCAGCTTTTTAGAAGGTTTTAATACCGTTTTAAATGCTGTTAGAAATGGTTAAAAACCATTGCAAATTTCCATTTTTGGTGTAGTGAATGTATTGATGAAGCATGTTTGATGGTGTGCATACTATTTGTTTTCTTTTCTTTTTTTTTTCTCCCTTTTGTTCATTTGATTTAGCCATTTTAAGATTGGTGTCTTCCATTTCACCAACTAATCGTTGCCCCACGTGTATATCCTCCTAGGGCAATTGGGAAAAATGTTATTCTATGTGCTTATTATTAAGTTGGAACTTGAGCAACATCTAAAATTGTTCCAGATGTGGAGTAACGTTTATATTTTAGTTTTTTTTTTGTAGGGTTGAGTTTATTTTGTACCAAATATTTTATGGTGGATGGGTTTATTTTGTAATGAAAGTTAATTTTTCATTTAATAAAAGTTTTGATTTATGATGTAGATTAATAATTGTGATTAATAAAATTTACCGTTGCTGAGGATTTGATATGAATGTGTGGATGATTAGTAGCTACTTTTCTAATAAATTTTTTAATTTTTTTTAAATTATGAGCATTGATAAATAGCTCCAAATTGAGATATAGTCGTTCCTAATTTATCATTTTAGAATGGTTATAAACTATTTCTAGGTTATTCTTATATATCTTAGAGGAACGGACTCTAGAATGGTTATGAACCGTTCCAAAATAATAATAAAAAAAAGAAACTTTTCTAAGCCATTCTAGGATCGTGCTTGAACCATTCAAAATTTGTACTTTTGGTATGGTCTTTGCCCATTCCTATAAAAAAAATAGAACTATTCTACGCAGTTTCAAATTATTAGGAACTCAACTTTTTAGAACATTTTAAAACCATTTCAAATGCTGTTAGAAATAGTTAAAAACCATTCCAAATTTCCATTTTTGGTGTAGTGAATATATTGATCAAGCATGTTTGATGCTGTGTATACTATTTCTTTTCTTTTTTTTTCCCCCTTTTGTTCAATTGATTTAGCCATTTTGAGATTGGTGTCTTCCATTTCACCGACTAATCTTTGCCCCAAGTGTATATGCTCCTAGGGCAATTGGGAAAAATGTTTTTCTATGTGCTTGTTATTAAGTTGGAATGCAAGCATACATTAACATTCAATAATATGTTATTGTGGCTTAAGTACTTTGTTATTTGATTATTGTAGAATAAAAGTGTTGTTTTTTTCATTAATAAACTCAACCATTATAATTAACCTTTTTCAAGATAGTAAACATATCACTATCATATTAACTCTCTCACTAAAAATTACATGCAACACACATAATCCTCACTAGTCTTTTAAAAAAATTTTAGATTGATGTATAGGGTGTACATAGTTCGGATTGGATCAGATTGGGCCAAATCTGTCACCAAACCGTTACCTACGGATTGACGATTTTGTAACCTATCACCGATTTGTTGCCCTTTAAAATTGATCCGAACCGAATCGTGGATCAACGGTTCGGATTGGTTAAAGCCGTTCAATCTGTTGGTAGTAACAATTATAGGAATTCTTTTGCAATTTGCCCCGCACACTTAGCCTTATTTGTAACAACAAAATAAAGAGAAGAGTGGAAAGTCTAAAACTTAACTCTAAAACTATGTACTCTATATAAACATCACACAGATGGATTTTTTGGCACCTTGAGACACTCAATTTGATATATTACAGAACCATATAATGTCTAACCTAGAATATGAAGAGGAAAATCACTTTCCTCAAGCATCCAATTGCTTTCCTCTCAAGTAGCCTTTGCTAAGGAAAAGTATCTGTTGTCTAACCAAGTAAAGCACATGCAAAACATATCATTTTATGGAGCAAGAAAATGGTTAAAAGACACTAAAAACATCAGTTATGCACCTTGCAAAGAATAATTTCAACAGAGAAACCAAAAGTTCAAAAATTAATTAATACTTTAAGAGCCAAATATGGTGTTTAAGTGTGCATCTAGATGTAGTCAAACACACACTAGGACTAGATATAACTCTTTCTCAAATACATTCATTTATTATTCTATCAGCAAAATCAATACTAGGATAGATGTTATTATAGGTGCAAAGACAATGGAAGCTACAAAGGAGTTTCCAATTTCTGTGCCACCCCAAATAGTAGAACAATAAGTATAGCACTTCATTCAATCAAAATATGCAAATTTGTTATCTAGACTACCTCAAAGCATGCCCTATATCTTCCAATTCAATAAGAGAAATCAAAGTAAAACAAGGAGAACGAAAACGACAACCAAGTAGCAACAAAAGGAACCACACAAGCTTTTAGAAATTGTATGTATTTTGTTGTTGACAAATTCATGGGTTGGATAAAACTTGAGTCCATTAGTATTGTATTTTACATATCTTTGAGTATGGACAATGGTTTGAGTCGCCGGATGCACTGAAGTAAAGAAATAGAAGAAAGAGTGACAAATTGAAGTAGATTTTTATAGACAACATGGCTTAAAAAGGTCATATCTCACAAACCGAGCATTGGATATGAGATGCAACCTACCATTGGAAAGCTCGCTTTGAGAGGATTTCGTAAAGCCCAAGATCGCCTCAATCGGAGTTGAAACGAGAAAATTATGGCCTCCGGAAGTTTGCAGAAAAGTGCTGAAATTTTCACTCGGGCAGAATCTGAATCCAACCGATCGAACCTTTTATCCGACTGATCGGGCAAGTGCAGAAAGTATGTCGACTTGCAATTTTTCAGTCCGAATTGAAGGGAAACTTGCCTGTTTCATGCCAAACTTATGAGGCACGAAATTAGGGATATAAAAATGGGTTTTTCTCTCAACCCTAAGTGATCCATCTCCCTATTCTAAATTGAGAATATACATTGGAGATGCCCTTCTTCTCTAGAGCTTTCATTGGAGATTGTGCTGAAGCTTTGTGCTAGAGAATATTACTTCTACTATCTTCTAGAAGATTATCTTTTCTCTTGTAGAAGGTTGTTTGTCTTAAGTGGCTTCAAGGCATGTTGGATCAAGTTTGAAGAAGGTGAACGGCGTGTGCATTGGCAAAAAGAAGTTCAGTCATTTAGGTTGTGTCCAACTAGGAAAAGGGTAGTAAGTAGATCTTGTAACTTCTCTTGCATAATGTTTGATCTGAGTTTAGACTGATGTTAGGTCCCGTGGTTTTTTCCCGTTTGGGTTTTCCACATAAAAAATCCTATGTCCATCTTCATTGTAGTGATTGATATCGTTGTTAGATTCATTATTGTTGATTATCTTCATAATTAGATCTGATTGGGACCTTAACCTATGTCAAGGTTTAAAGACTTTCAGAAATGCTCAAGATGTTAACTTACTAAAGACAAAGCAACATTCTCCAGCTCCAAAAGTTAATCAATTTCATATATTGATATACTTGGAAGCTATCAACCAATACAAAATCACAGAGAAAATCAACATGGGTGTCATGTAATTCACACAAGAAAGACTGCAAATCACCAAAAAATATAGAAATGGAAAGAAACCCAGATTGAAATAACTTCCAAATCTAATAGCAAAGGGCTAGATTGATTAACTTTTGGTGTCATAGTCCTCTCCTCAATGTAGATTTCATTCAAAGCCTCATTTACTGCAGCCACATTGTTGCTTTGTACTGGTACCATGTATGTCTTCACCAGATGCAGGTGACCAACTTGAAACTCACAGAAGATAGGTTGCCCAAACTGAAATTGCCTCATTTTAAAACTGTGATAGCCACCAATGCAGGTACACCAAAACCCAAATTAAAATAGCCCTTGAAAATGAGATAAGAGACTGAGTTGCCAATAGAAACACAAATTACAATCCACAGTAAAAATAAAATAAAAAATATGTCTCCATTGTCTTCACTTTCAACATAATTAAAAACAAAAATAAAAATAAAAAAAACCTAGAACCATTGCAATAGTAGTAGTCCAATAGCAACTTCAACTTCACCCTTGAGAGCAACTTGAATGACTTAGCAACATCAAGTACTAAATTAGCATAATTTAATAAAACATGGTGGACTATTAAACCATAATTTATAAGAATAAGTATACTTAAGTCCAGAACATCCAGAGCAGCAAACTGTTCTATAATTTCTTCCACATCAGGTATTGTTGCATCAAAAGCCTTAACCAATCTTGTGTACAAATTAAGCATCCCACAAGTTTAGGGGTAAAAGAACTACGGAATCGATCTAAGACACTACCTTTGGTATTAAAGGTAGCCTCAGAAGCAACAGTAGATACGGGAATGGCCAGAATATCCTGTGCGACTTGAGAAAGAACAAAATACCTAGTAGAATTCGTTTTCCACCAACCTAAAGTTTCAAACTCCATATTTCCATGTATCTTTTCGCAAACTTCCTCCAAATGCATCTTTACTTCTGACTTATCTCATTCACATTCTTCTTCTTCCAAATGTTTCTCAAATAATGATAAGGGGTCACTTCCTTGTTGCACACTTGATTGGCCAACCTCCATTTCAATGTCAGACTTGAAGATAATGCACTAACTGACCCATATTGTTTATACTGTTCATAAACACGATTTAATTTATCTCTTATCTTTTGGGTTAGTTCAATTACTTTAGATACTTCAAGATTAAAATATTTGGCATAATAGAACCTCACTTATTTCAACTTATATGGGGGACCCAACACAACTGCAAGCATTAACATCATATTCATTTTATCAATGGGTTCCCAATACTTATCAAACTTAAATCTCATTTTAACAGACATACTCCTCAAAGAAGAATCCTCATTTTCAGACAATTCATTTAAACATCCAACAATGTTACAAATTTCAATAAAGTACAAATTGGCACTCACATACAAATAACTAGACAATTGATTAGTAGCATCATAAACTTTCTTTAAAAATCTTGTTATTAGCTTACAATCATCCCAATCCCTAGGAGAAGGAGGTCCTTCTACATCATCAAATTCTTTACTGAATTTATCATCTTCTTCATCCAATCTGTCAAAGGCTTTTTGAAAATTAATTGCTATTTCTAGCATGAGAAATGTGGAATTCCACCTAGTTAGAACATCTAAACACAACAAACTATCACATTCTATTCCCTTTTTCTCCACCCATGATGTAAAGAGTTGTTGTCTCTATGGAGAACTCCTAACATACTTAACTGCAGCATGAATTTTTACTATTGCACCTTTCAATTCAATTAACGCATCTCTCATGATCAAATTAAGAATATGAGCAACACACCTCATGTGAAAATGTTTTCCACCTAAAATAAAATTGTCACTTTTCTTACCAAACTTTCTCTTTAAATATGTAATGGCAGTATCATTGAAGTCGCATTATCAATAGTAAGAGTGCAAACTTTCTTAATGATCGCACTTAAAATAATGAGACGTGGAAATGTGTAATGGATTTGATGTCCAACATTCACGCACTTCAAGTGTTAAGAAGAATGGGAAATAATTACAGTTCATCATTAATTTCCCTTTGTTTACATGGGTTCTAATGCCCTGAGTGCGGGGATACAGGTTGTTTACACAAGTTTACAAAGTTTACAACCCCTCTCTGAAGTATTAGATGTAATCTCAATTTGGAAATTACAAGAAAAATATACATAGGGTAGGAAAATGCGAAAAAAAGAAGGAAAAAGGGGGGTGACCGTGACCTGCGGTCACTGCCCCAGGCCAGTGACCGTGAGTCACGGTCGCTGGGACTTGCCAGTGACCGTGAGGTCACTGTTTGCCTCCATTTCTCGCGCTGTTCGTGCTGGTTCTTCTTCCCAACTCTTTTCAAGTGCTGAGACTCCTTTTTTATGACTTTTGGGGTGTTGAACAACCGTTGAGAAGATGGAATTCAACCATGGAATCAATTGAAAACTTTGTAATTCATCATTCATGTTTACGGACTGTCTTTTGTTCAAGTCCGAAAAGGGCATTGCAAGAAGCCAAAGTTGTGTCATTCTGAACCTATGGCTTTCAAGAAACAAAATGAGGCCTAAAGGGGCTTGTTCACAACCTTTGTGATGGCCAAGAAACCCTCCGAATGAGAAAAACAAAGATGACAACGTCATCCTTCGAATAGTCGTTACTGCATGAACATAGTCTGTCTTTTAGTCACCAATCCCTTCTCCTCCTCCTCTGAACCTTCTTGCTCACCTTGGTAATTGAGAAAAGGAGGGGAAAAAAGGTCGTGGAATGCTGCTGTCCTCTTCCTTGAATCCTTTTGATTGCCTTTTGTGTTGTTGAAATTCTTTGTGTCTTCCACCGTCCCTTTTTCTTTTCAAATCTTAGCCTTTTATAGACTCCCCCAGCAGTTTCTAGTAGTTCCAGGGAGTTAAGGGAGGTTGTGGGAGGTTACACTTCTAAAGGAAGTGGAGAAGAACCATCCAAAACCGCAGGAAGTGCCCTTTGGGGGTCAGTGACCGCAGCCGCGGTCACAGACAAGGCCCAATTTCGGGTTTTTCCATTTGCGACTCGTTTTCACATGTTTGGGGCCCAAACGAAGTCCAATCGCCATGAAACTTTGAGGGATGCTTCTTGACACTATTTTAACCATGTCATAAAAGTTTCAGCTCGTTTTGACCATCGGAAGTTGGTCAACTCCCTTGATGAACAGGCCGCGGTCACTACCAAGGCCCATTTTTAGATTTTTGCATTTGTGATCCGTTCTCACCTGTTTGGGGTCCGAACGAAGTCTAATCCTCACGAAACCTGGAACAATGCCTCTTGACACTATTTTGAGTGTGTCATAGAAGTTTCAACTTGTTTTGACCACCTGAAGTTGGTCAACTCCCTTGATGAACAGGTCGCGGTCATGGACAAGGCCCATTTTTGGACTTTTGCATTTGTGAACCATTTTCACCTGTTTGGGGTCCGAACGAAGTGCAATCTTGATGAAACTTGGAAGGATGCTTCTTGACACTATTTTGAGTGTGTCATAGAAGTTTCACCTCGTTTTGACCACCTGAAGTTGATCAAATCCCTTGATGAACAGGCCACGGTCACTCCCAAGGCCCATTTTTGGACTTTTACATTTGTGACCCATTTTCACCTGTTTGGTGTCCGAACGAAGTGCAATCTTGACGAAACTTGGAAGGATGCTTATTGACACTATTTTAAGTGTGTCATAGAAGTTTTACCTCGTTTTGACCGCCTGAAGTTGGTCAACTCCTTTGATGAACAGGTCGCGGTCACGGACAAGGCCCATTTTTGGACTTTTGTATTTTTGACCCATTTTCACCTGTTTGGGGTCCGAACGAAGTCCAATCCTCACAAAACTTGGAGGGATACCTCTTGACACTATTTTGAGTGCCTCATAGAAGTTTCAACTCACTTTGACCATTTGAAGTTGGTCAACTCCTTCATTGATTGGGCCGCGGTCACGGACAAGGCCCGTTTTCGTACTTTTGTATATGTGACTCGTTTTCGCCAGTTTAGTGCCCGAACGATGTCTGATCGCCACGAAACTTGGAGGGTTGCTTCTTGACACTATTTTGAGCATGTCACAAAAGTTTCGACTTGTTTTGACTTTCAAAAGTTGGTCAACTCTCCAGTTGACTTTTTATGAAAGTGGGCCCTTGTCTCAGCTGTTTGAGGCCCAAATGACTTCGGTTTGGTTCGAAACTTGGAGGAACTGACATCAGGGATATCTTGGAGTATTCGCCCAAATTTCATCAATTTTGGATATCATGAAGCAGGACTTTAGTTAGTGACCCCATGGCTTGGGGGGGACCAACCCCAAGTTGACATGCTTGTGTCTTTTGGGTTCGATGATGTTTGTTCAACCTGAAATTTTGTAGGGCCTGTCTTGGGCATCATTTGAGCTTCCTCTGAGAGTTTCAACTAATTTGATCTTCATGGGATGTCACTCTGCACAGGGACCCACAGAGCATAGTATATGATCATCTGGACCAAGTTTGGATCCAAATGATGTCCAACTGCTCTGAATCCTTGAGGAGTAGTCTTTAAATGTACTTGAAAGTATTTCGTTGAATAGGAGCTTGCTTCAACATGTGGAGTGCCAGGTCCCGCAGTGATTTCCAAGGAGCTAGCAAAGAGTCTCTGAAGCTGATTTCAACTAAGATGAGGTCCAAGTGCTTTGAAAACTTTGGAACTTTAAAATCCAAAGCTTGTAATGCCTTCGCTGCATTATTTGCAAAATTTTATGGGTCAACACTTAATACCCCAATCAACCAAATATTCCTCCACAACTCGACCGATAGACTCACCTTTATGACTAGAAATAACACAAAAGTTTAGGATTCTCTTATACAATTTTCAATCTTCATCAATAAAATGAGCAGTGATGCACATATAAGAAAGGTTTTGGAGTGAGGTCCAAAAATCTGTAGTGAGACCAACCCCTTGATTTGTCAACATATCCCTTAATTTTTTTCTCTGTTCATCATACAAATCCAAACAATCTCTAGCAATTGTAACACATGACACATGTTTGAAATTTGGTTGTATCGTGTTATAAAAATTACAAAACCCTTCATGTTCCACAAATTTAAAAGGAAACTCATCAACAATTATCATTTTAGCAAGTGCCACTCTACATGCAAACTGACTAATTTTTCAAACAGCAATGTTACTAATAGTCTCACCATCTACTACTAATTGATATGATGATATTCGCTTTTGTTTTCTATTTGTTGCTTCATTTTTTGGATTCTTGATACATATTTTCAAATGATTTTTCTAAGTACTAGTCCCATTACTACTAATCCCAGTATAAACAGCATCACAATACACACATTTGATAACAATGGGAACCTTAGGATCATAATCATTAGACTTTTTAAAATGTGCCCAGACTTCAGATACTCTACCCTATTTTTTGGAAGGATTTACCTTAATAATTTTAGTAGCAGAAGGAGCTGTAGGAGTAGAAGCAACTGTAGGAGTAGGAGCAGCAGTAGGAGTAAGAGCAGGAGAAGTAGCCAGAGGTTGCAACATTTGCGGTTGATCCGACTCCGATTAAGGTTGTGTCACACTGTTGGAAGGACTAGGATTATTGTGCTCAGCCGTGCTTGACATCTGAGAAAAAGATGGATTAGAAAATTGCTTAACATCAACATGGCAATATGCTCATTAAAAAACAACAATTAATAGGCATGACTCTAAAGAAATCCAACACAGCCACAGACAAGAAAAGCACAATGGGAATCTAATTTGGCAAGCATTTTCATCAATGTAAATTGTAAACAAACTTTAACCAAAACCAATTGCAGAATAAGAGGAAAGAAGAGAAGGAGATGATGGTGCTTCTAATTACGAAAAGTAATAGAAATGGGAAGCAGAAAAAAGAAAACAAGGAGAAAAGAAAAAAAACTAGGAAGGAAGAGAAAGAATAGGGAAGAAGAATGGACGACTGCTTTGGCATGGATAAACAAGGGCAAAAAGAACAGAGAGAAGAAGATCGAGGGTCGAGGGTTGAGGGTTTCTTTGGCTACCAGATTTTGAGAAGAAGATCGAAGAAGAAAAATAAGAAGAAGAAGAAGAAGAAGATCAGAGAAGGGGTTGATGAGTTGGGTTGTAGGTGAAAACACAAAGCCATGGATCCAGAGGGAAAGAGAACAAAGATAAGAACAGAGGGAAGAAGAACGAGAAGAAGACTGCTCTGCTATGGACAAAGGGATTGCAAAGGCCTGATCGAAAAAAAGACGTTGAGGGTTTCAGAGGCTTGATCAAAAAAAAAAAAAAAAAAAAGAAAACATGGTTTTCTTGTTTCAGCTCTGCACAGGATTGCAAAGGGCTTGATTCTTATTCGGAGAAGGTGATCAAGTCGGTTTGATCTTGAAAGGGCTACATAGATCGATAGTTCTGTGAGTTGGAGTTGTAGAACGGAGAAGAGTAGGATTTGCTGATTTGGGTTCTTTGGCTGCCAGATTTTGAGAAGAAGATCGAAGAAGGAAGAAGAAGAAGAAGAAGAAGATCAGATGAGCTTAGGTTGTAGGTGAAGGGGAGAACGCATAGTAGCCTTCTAGACATGATCAATGGCAGGGGTTGCAACCTTCCAGACGTGATCGGTAACAGATGAAAACGCAGAGCCAGTGGTGGAGACTGTAGATGAAGATGATCAATCGCAAATGAAAATGCAGAGAAGATCCATGGTTTACTTGGGCACTGGGCCATACATGCGTTGAGCAGCAGATAAGACTATGAGCAGTAGTGGAGACTGTGAGTAACAGGCAACAATTGAAAAAGGGCGCGGGCACTGGGCAGTGGAGACCTTAAGCAGCAGGCAGCAGCAGGGAAAGAGAGAATGCCCTAAGCTGAGAAGTCTCACTTTTGTATGCCCTAATTTGAGAAGAACGGCTGAGATTAAAAGTTGAGAAGAGTAAATGGCTAAGATTAAATGATAAATGATGAATGGAAGTTATTGTTTTTTAATATTTGTTTATATATATAGATATTTTTTTATTTCAACAGATCGGATCGGTTTAAATCCACGGATTAAGGATAAAATCCGTCACCAATTCATTACTAATGGATTAGAACTTTTCCAATCCGTCACTAATCCATTAACCATCAAATCGGTTAAAAACCGCGGATCGGATTGGTTTAATGAATCAACGGATTTTTTGTGCACCCCTATTGATGTATTTCACTTTTAAGTTTCTCACATTATATTGATGTCGTTTTAATTGATCATCGTTGTTGGTTTACATATGTAATCGAAAAGTCAACCATTAAATGCCTTCAATTGGTATTAGAGTAAAATAATTTATTTATTTTTGGGCATTCCATCAAACAAGTTATATTATATTATATTATATATATATATTAAAGCAATATGGATAGAGGGCTCTCGGGGTGTCACATCAATTGGTTGAAAATTACTTTTTTTTGAGGCGCCATTTCAACATTCAAAAAACATTACGTGTAGTATCACAAAATCGTCCCTCTAAAATCTCTCCAGCTACCCATCGTTTTTGCATCACAAAATGATTCTCCTAAAATCTCTTCCCTAAATATCTATCTCAAAATTCAATTCCCTAAATGATCTCTTTGAATTCAAACTTAAAAATCATCAATACAATTTGAATTTAGCAGGGGAGCTAAAAGTTTTTCTAAAATCATGTATCTTTCAATCTAATACCCACAAGCCTCTAACGTTTAGGCTCCAAGTCTTCCACATCCTTAAAAATCGTTACTCTTCCTAATTATATACATAAGATCCTCTAATATTTAGGCCTTGCAGCAAATCAAAATCCCAATCAATGTAATCTCCAAAAATCTCTCCTTGAAAGAAAAAAAAAATCTCTAAGATCTTACGAGCAAAAAAATCTCTGAAATCCCATGAGCTCTAATATTTAGGCCACTCCTCAATTCTTTTTAGAGGTTTTTGCATACCCAACTAAGGTTTTAATATTTTAAATAGCTCTCTTTGGTTTCGGTATTTATAAAGAAGCCCTTACTTTGGCATTTTAATACCTTTAATATCCCTAAACAAATGGATTTGATGGTAATGAGCAACCATCGAGAGGATTTTGCTCATTTTTTTATCAAAATGACACTTCTGTCCTCACAACCATTTTTGTATACACCCATCTTAAGGTTTCTAATATTTATTAATAGGCTCCAATGGGTTGAATTATAGATCCATTAAATTGCCTCAATGTTATAAACATGTCACCTGCTCTCTTGTGTTTTATAAATTTTGATTGATGTCTTTAATCTGTGCCTTATCAGTAGTACAAGTGCAAATCATGCTTTGAATTAATTATATTTAGGATTATTTTAGCAGTGCAAATGATTAAGTGATGTTTCATTTAATCTAATATATCCACTAAAAAAATAATATATTCATTGAATTAGGTGGCTCAAGAGAACAAAAAAAAATTTCAAATCATTGTCTCCCCCCATTAATACAATTTTTCCTTTTAACAAAAAAAAAGGATTTTTGGAAACATCTTTTCAAATGTTTGAGACTGGAGATAACCGATACAAAAATAGAATATAAAAGGCATGAATTTACTAGAATGATTATGCACATAGATGGTCAGCATAATTTCCTAAAACCCTTAAGGTGCATCTGGTCATTCCTTAGAACCATTAGAGAGAGAGAGAGAGAGAGAGAGAGAGAGAGAGAGAGAGAGAGAGAGAGGCCCCGTGAGAATAGCATCTAAACTAATTTTTAGTTTCCCTTCTCACGAGAGCTGTTCCAAAAATTAAAAAAAAAAACTAATGCCAAAGTGGCCCTAAGATTAAAAAAAAAACTAACGATGTGAAGAAATAGAAACACTAAAAAAAATATCTTGATGTTAAAAGAGAGGATGTCGCCGGCTGCCTATCGTAAAGAACTTCATAAGCTTTCTTGAAAAAAATAGGAAGTTAAAGTGAAAAAGTAAGAAAAAATCATATAAATAAGAAGGGTTTTCTTAGTAATAAATAAAGATATAGGCCAAACAGTCAGAATCAACAAAAACTTAATGACCTCTTCTCTTTATTATTAAATCCACTCATTCAATTTTAAAATTGATTGTTTGGATTTTCTTTTAGTGCATTTAAAATTTTACTTCTTTTCTTTTCTTTTCTTTTTTTTTCTTATTTTTTTTCCGTGCAACTATTCAAACACTCTAATTATAAAATTAGGACGTTTTTGTGGGGGTTTTTCCAGCGGACCCACTTAAGAAACAATGTAAACCATTACAAAATAAGTGGCCTCCAATTATTTTTTTAGGTCTAGGTTTTTCAAAAACTTAGCCACATTGAGTAGCCTCACCAAGCTTCTATATGTTAAAGCCTTGGCTGAAACATGACTTTAAGTAAAAACTGTACTTAAATCATGACTCATAAAAATGCAAATGGTGGTTGGAAGATCTTTAGGTGAGTTAAGTGGCTCCATCGTGCAGCCCACTCATTCAATTCATCTGGAAAGTCCTATTCGATCACTATCCTTTCTTTTTTTCTTTTTTTTTTTTTTGAGGTCTAGATCTTTCTTGCGTGGGCCATGCTGTGTAGCCTCATCAAACACCGGTCTATATTTATATGATTATAATTCATATCATTCTTCTTCCATTCTCCTTTCTCCTTTTGTACTCCTTTAGCATGATCTTTTTTTTTTTTTTTTTTTTTTTGTATTTGCATTAGGCTTGATACATCCACACACATTTATGATTGTTTTTAAAATATTTTTTTTCGTTTCATTTCCATTATTGTTCTCTTCTTTAAAAAAAAGGAAAAATCTTCTATTCCACTTCCAAAATGACATAACATTAATAAGTCAATCTAAGTTCTATGAGTACATTAATTTAGTTTTGGGGAAGCTTGGTTTGGGCCTTTTTTTTTGTAAACAATAAATTTGTTGTTTAGATTTATTTTCTTATCATTAATACTTCAAAAAAAGCCTTCTTTCTTTATCAATAATTAATGTCTTATGCCTAACAATAAAATAGTTGCATGAGTGTCTTTGAATTACAGTGGTTAAATTTCTATTTCAATTTATGGAGAATTTTCAAAAGTGTATTTCGAGAGGTTAAAGTTTATAATAAATCAAGTGACTCTCTAATTAGAGAATAGCTTCTCTTTCCTCTAGAGCATTATTCGTTGATCTTCACTCCATTTTTTTTCTTCTTGAAATTTGATGCATAAAACAAATTTTAAGAATTATGATAATATATTTTTATTTATTTACTTTTATGTAACTATATTTCAAAGATATTTTATAATATATTCCCATTTTGGGGCCGGGCACGTTGCTAGTAGTCTACTAATCCAGGTCGAATGTCAAAGAGTTTCTTTTAGACACTGTTAAGTAAACCACTTTCGTTGGCTATTGACTACTAGTCTAATGTCGTGGCTATTTGAATTGGGCAGGTGTATCTTTCAAAACTGCACTAGTAGGGGGTGAGTGGCCCTTTATCAACGCACCTCTGCAAACTTTAACCACCACCTTTTTGTATCCAACAGCCACCCAAACCTGCACTTTCTAAAACATTGAATAGCCTGAGTCAGTTTTCAAAGGTGGATATCAACAGGTTGGCCATTAAATTTGACCTACCTCCTATCCACAAATCCAGCCATCCACTTTCACCTGCATAGCTCCTAGGTAGTAAGTCAAAGAAACGGACAAAACCGAGGTAGTAAGTCAAAGATCACATGATCCTTGCTCCATCCCCAGCAAGACCTGATCCTGGATGGTTGTCAGTGGTAGAAACTATTTTTTCTAAAGTTGTTACTTTTAAGGAAGAGTTCATCTTGGATTTAGATTATTTCAGTTTGATTAATATTAGATTTCACTAGATTAATGGATGAGATTTATTTCGCTAATTCTGGGATAGATAACTACTGATTATAATGGATGAATGAAGCTAAATTTCCTTTTCATCAAAACCATCAGTTTGAAGATAAGGATGGTCCATATATATAAAATCAGATTCTTGTACTTACATGGAAAGATAGAAAATTAGGAATATAGATTATCCTGATTTGATTCCAATATTACATAGGATTTGAAATCATTATCATCATCATCATCAAAGTCTTATCATAACCATGTTGGAGTCCGCTATATGAATTCTGTTTCTCTATTCCATTCTTCTTTGAGCCATATCCTTAGATAAGTTAAACTTCTTCAAATATGATTTAATAACTTCCATCAATGTTTTCTTCAGCCTACCCCTACCTCTTAATGGGCCATCCATCTGAATAGCCAAACTTTTTCTCACGAGTGCCATACTAGCCTACGCTCAATATGCCCAAACCATCTTAAACGGATTTCTCTAATCTTATTCCCTATTAGTGCTATCCCCAAATGCTCTCGAAAATGCTCATTTCTAATTTTATAATTCCTAATTTTACTACACATCGACCTAATCATTCTCAACTCCGTCACATTTATCTTATGTATATGCATCTTCTTAATTGACCAACATTCTGCTCCATATATGCATAGACACCCTTTTCATTTTTCATTTCGTGGTTTTTTAGTTTTAACACTTTTTCATCCATGCGGCAACACTAATTTTAATTAATGTGCATACAAATCTCTAGATTAACGGTTAGTGTGAGGCCATAATTCCCATGCCTGATCCTTCATGAGGCAAGTTTTCAATACGCCAAAACAATTAGAGTTTAGCCACTTGTTCTCGTCAATCTTAATAGGTTTACACGCTTTTTCAACCTTATCTTCCCATCCAAACGGACTTCCACAAGATTGACGGCAAAGTAGTTGGATAATCACTATTCAACTTTCTCTATTTTTAACAGTACATTTATAGAAATCCTTCGAATAGCGTATCAGTGTTCCTATTTCATGATCATGGTGAGTGATAATCCTTCTCAACTAGAATACAAGGGATTTTGAAATAAAACATTAGTATCAAATAGCAGGCATCAAAACTAGCTAAAAGTGATTTAATTTATTTGGAAATATGAATCATTCAACCTAAGAAAGTGCCAATGAGAATCATTAATCAGATGTGCCACAAACAAGCAATGAGAAGATGTTCATGTGGAGAGGAAGGAAGCGCAAGTCTACATATAATAAAAGGAGGATTACATTTATGTGGTCATCATGACTAAGTAGGAGATCACATATATGTGGTCATTCGGACCTAGTGTGAGATTGTTAGATGTGCATAATCCTTTTGATCACATATCTAATATTGTTTGGGCCCCATGGTTTGAGTCCACTAATTTTTATAGGCTTTCCCCTTTTAGTTTTGATTTAAATAAATCTAGAGTGTTTTTCCATATAACCCCCCCAAGGCTTCTAATATTTGTAAATAGATCACTTTGGTTTCAGTATTTGTAAATAAGTCCTTGCTTTGGCATTTTAATACCCTTTCATATTTAAAAAAATGAGGATTTGATGGTAATGAGCAACCACCATGAGAAATTTGCTCAATTTTTATCAAAATGGCACTTTTGCCCTTACAACTATTTTTTCTATACATCTCTCCTAATGTTTTAATATTTATTAATAAGCCCCAAATGTTGGTTGAATAATAGATCCATTAAATTGCCTTAATGTTATAAATGTGCTGCCTACTCCTCTTTTGGTTTTCTCTACTTTGAATGATGTCTTTAATCTATTCCCTATCAACAGCACGAGTGCAACTCATGTTTTAAATTAATTATATTTACGATCATTTTATCAGAGTAAGTGATTGAATGAGGTTGCATTTAATATAATATGTCCACTAAAAAATTATATATTCATCTAATTGGGCCCCTTAAAATAATTTTTCTTTCAGATCATTGTCTCCCGTATTAATATATTTTTCTCTTTTTAAAAAAATGCTCTTTAAAACAACTTTCCAAATGTTTAAAATTAGAGATAACCGATACATGAAGAATAGACTATAAAGACATGAATTTATGAGAACCATTACGTAGAGAGATGGTCAACATAAATTCCTAAAATCCATGAGGCACACTTTTTCATCCCTTAAAACCATTATGTAGAGAGAGAGAGAGAGAGAGTCATGGGCTTAGTTGAAAAAAGAAAAGTTAAAGTGAAAAATGTAATAAAAAATGGTATAAAGGCAAAGTGTTTTCATAATGATAAATAACGATATTGGAAAAACTATCAAATTAGTAAAACCTAATGAACACCTCTCTTTATTTTCAAATTCATTTAATTGAGGATATGAAAGGTATAGAATTGTCAAAACAAGAGCCTATTTACAAATGCTGAAACCACATGAGTCTGTTTAAAAATATTAGAAACCTTAAGGACATATACACAAAAAACTCATAAATCTATTTTGGATTCACTATTAGGAAGCCTAGTCTCTTAAGACTTTTGTTTGGCTAATGTTTGAAAGAATTAATGAAACTTACCTCTAATAGATTTCTTTTGATGAGAAGAAATCTCTCTAGAATTATGTATAAAAGTGGTTTTCTAGTCCTTTCTATTAACTCGAGAGATTTGCAAAGTATCATTCAACTCTTAAGCATATTGGAATGAGTGATAATGGAGTAGAAGAAAATCCTATTTGAGAAAGATGATCAAATATTACTTGTCATCAACATCATGGTGTATGGTAAGCTTTTAATCTATTAAATTATTTATTATTTATTGCAAATGTTAAGAGACAAGATACCATGTCCAAAAAAACTCAACGAAGCAAATTTCAGTAAAAAATTCTTATAAAGAAATAGCCCAAAAGGAAGGCTTGATTCGGACAACTAGGTTAGTATAGACATAAAGAAGACTGGCACCAATGTGGTGAATCTTATTGACATGAGTGAATCCCAGTACGTACACAGGGACGTAGACCCAAGGATCAAACCATTGCCTGTTGCTCCACTTTCCACCATCTAAAAAAAATAAAAAAAAAAGTTAAAACTCAATTACCACATGCATTCTAGTATGGTGCAGTGCCCATTATTTAATGCAAGGTGGAGCCCACTTTTATAAGATCTAAGGTGATTGGATATACCAACACCTTATAGAATGACCAAAATATAATTTTTTTAACTCAAATCAGTATGGCAGCCATCGTTGGATTGACAAGATATGCAACATGTGATGAATTTTACTCTTTCTCTTGTTTCGGATAGAAATGGAGGCAGTCTCTTGTGTACGATCAATCTAAGGGTTATCCTAGTGAAATTTACTTTGGAATTTTAGATTCAATGGGCACAATAGGTGTTCAGGTGGTATACAGTTTGGGTCTTCTAAGGTGGACCCCATTCTTTAAATATGGACGTTGTACCATACTTCATTCCCGTGAAGCTTCAATCTTTTGGCCAAGTTATGTCTTTGGCCTTTAGTTGGGACCCATTTTTAATGTCTCGTTTGGAGACTTTCTTTAGCACGTGAGAAGAAAAGTCTTTCGATCAATAGAAAGAGATGCACAAAATAAGTCACCGTAGTAGTCTTAAAGGGAAAAAAAAATGGCCAATGTCACGAGGGAACAGGAGGATAGCTCTAAGTGGTTGTCCATTAAATGTAAGATAGCAATAGTGATCATTAGTAGTTGGGCATTTAATGCAATATTATCATGCTAAGTCTAATATATATATTTTTTGCATAAATTGATCGAAGATAAGATTTGAGGACTAAGGGTTTGCTTTGCTTTATCAAAACTTAGTTTAAAGTACTACAACCATCCGTAAAGATTTATGATTCTTTTCATCGTTACTATGAATTTAAATTAATCATTACTATGGTTGAGGATTTCTCGATGCCCCTAAAATGGGGATTTCTCACTGCATATTCTCATGGTTCATGTCAACTGATAATTACATAATCTACTTCTTCATTTGTTTCTTATTCAATCAATTTAAAGAAATTTACTCAGCTCATATCTCGCAACCAAGTTAATTCTTGAAAAAAAAATTTCACTAAGTCGTATTTGTCTTTTGGATTTGGGTCAAGGCAGAACTACTATGCAATGTCGCTGCTTTATAGTTATGGCACTTGGGCCTTCTTCAAAACATTGTGGGGCCCAGCTTCCTGAATTTCAAGCCGGTCATCAATGCAATGTGAGGCAGTTTTGACCTTCTCAAAATTCATCCAAGCATGTGTTTATTTCCTTAAAAACCAAAAAAGAAAGCAAAACAAGAAAAGAAAAATCAGATCTAACTATTGTCATTGGATTGATGTATTTCACATTAAAGTTTGTCACCCTAGATTGATGCCATTTTAATTGATCATCGATGTTGGCTTACATATGTAATTGAAAAGTTGACGATTAATTCAATGCTTAAAATTGGTATTAGATTAAAATAGTGTATTTATTTTAGCCATATCATCAACCAAGTAGTCTATTAATCCACTTAGAATGTGAGAGAGTTTTTTAAGACACTGTTAAGTTAACCCGTTTTGCGATCTGAAAGCATCTGTGTTCGCTACTGACTTCTGATCAATCTAATGTTGTGGCTATCTCAATTAAGCAGGTGTTTCTTTCAAAACTGCACTCGTAGCAGGTGGGTGGCCGACACACCTTCTCATATACAAATTAATACTAGACTCTGTAAATTGACATCGCATTTGACACTTGTAAAAAATTATGGAACTTCCATGGCCAAATGATCATGCAAAATTTAACAACCACCTTTTTATATCCAATGGGGACCCAAACCTGCACTTTCTAAAACATTGAATAGCCTGATTAATTTTTCAAAGGTGGATATCAATAGGAATTGGCCATTAAATTTGACCCCAGCTCCTATCCACAAATCCAGCCATCCACTTTCACCTGCATAGCTCCTAGTGGCCGACTTTACTATTGTCCCTAAAAAGAAATGTACATTTACAACCGAGGCAGTAAGTCAAAGATCACATAATCCTTGCACCATGGCCAGCAAGACCTGATTCTGGTTGGTTATCAATAGTAGAAAATATTTTTATCTAAAGGTTGTTACATTAAGGATGAGTTCATCTTGGATTTAGATCATTTCAAATTTGATTAATATTAGATTACACTAGATTAATGGATGAAATTTGTTTCGCTAATTATGGGATAAATAACTACTGATTATGATGGATGAATGAGGCTGAATTTCCTTTTCGTCAATACCATCAGTTTGAAGTTTCTTCGCTAAGTCGTTGGCTGACTTTAAATACTGTCTGGCTTTAGCCTCAAGTTGCATGGCTGAATTGATCAACTGCAAATCTTTGTGGATGCTGCATAGATAAGCAATGTATGGCCGAGTCAAGTGGGATGACTTGGGCCATTTCCTCCATTGAACAGGACCGATTGACTTCGACTCAACCTAACCTTTTTTCTGAGTCTTCCAAGTCATGTGCTGCAATTCTTCGTCTGTCTTCTTCAATGGCTTCAATGGAGAAGAACTTTCGCATTTGCATGACTCAAGATACGGATATGTGTATAACCTATTCAACGAGAGGTGTGAATTCATATGAATTTTTTAAGAATATTGAAGGAAGTGAAAATCAGTGAGGAACAACTATTAAAATTATTATAACTAACAGATGAAGGGAATGCATCTGAAATGAGTTAAATGAGTATTAAAAGAAAATGGCAGTCAATAATAATTAACAATAGCTTATTTATTGCAACAAAAAGGGTGTTTCTTGAAGACATGATAGAACATTAATGAATATGTATCAGCTCATGGATACTGCTCTGTTTTGTAACCTCAGTCTGATTTTTGGTTTTCACTATTTCTGTATGGCTTCTCCCTTTGTTGATGTTGTAGATGTGGGCTGCCCCCAGCTTTTCATTCTTTTGCTAATCAATAAAACTTACCTTATAGCAAAAGTCAAAAAAAGTACTGGTTCATGGGCCGAGTCTGCATTTCCTTTTCATGAGTAACATCAATTGAAGTTACATAGGTACATAATGGACTGATTATAGGGACTTGTTTGTGATTTGCCTCAAGTTGAGACCAGTAGGAATTGAGAACGAGTAGAATGACTTGGGTCACTTCCTGCAGCCATGACCAGAAGGATTTACTTCGAATCAACCTAAACTTACAGCTGGAGTCCTTCATCTGTCTTCTTCAATGAAAGACTCGGGCATTTCCACAAAAATGAATTGTTGATGTCCTGCCATCACTATAGTACATATATAGAAACTTATCAGCTTTTTTTGCTTTTTAATGTAATAGGTTAAAGAGAATCTAGCATGCTTGTCCGAGGGAAACACAAAAAGAAACGTGCTCTTGCATCTCAAAATGCTCAGAGGGAGACTGTTCCTTTAACAATGTTTCTAATGTAATGGGAAAGATTTAGAATGCTTGATTTGGAGAACTAGGTAAGTATAGACGTAAAGAAAACTGGCACCAATGTAGTGAATCTGACTGACAAGAGAGTGAGTCCGAGCACATACACAGGCAAATAGACCCAGGGATCAAACTGTGGACATTTGAATAAGAAAAACTTCCAACCATTGCCTGTTGCTCCACTTTTCACCGTCTGAAAAAATAAAGTTAAAACTCAATTACCACATGCATTCTATTATGGTGCAGTGCCCATTATTTAATCCACTGTAGAGCCCACTTTTATAAGATCTAAGCTGATTGGATAAACCAACACCTTATAGAGTGATCAAGATATAATTTTTTCACTTAATCAGTATGGCAGCCACCGTTGGATTGACAAGATATGCAACGTGTGATGTGTAACACTTCGACCCCGCTTGACCACGTTTAGCGGTTAATTAATCTTGTTTTCGTTGCTAATCATGTTTTGTTTGTGTTTTTATTTTCGTTGCAGGTCATGGATAGGTAGTTGGGTTGAGTTTGACCTGGATTAAGTAGACCAAGCCCTTTTTCGTAATTTTAGCTTTTCTAAGACATGGTCATTTTTGCATCATCTTGATGTCAACACGTGTCTTTCGTTGAGCTCGTCAACTTTCGTAACTACGTCGTTTGCAACCGATGTCGTGTGATTCCATTGGACCCGGAGTTGACTCAAACTGAAAATAGAATACTAACTTGGACTTCATTGTAATTTGGACTTCCCCATTAGCTTATATAACTTCATCCATCGACTAAAACTCACGTTCTCTCTCATTTTCCTCACTGTGCACGTGGAGTTTCTCTCCCTCTCTTGAATTCTCTCCTCCATCGACCACCTCCATCGATCAAGCTAATTCGAGGGATCTTGGCTCTTTTTCACTGGTGTGTTGATTGAGGTGTGCTGAGTTTTCTCTTCCATCCCTCTCATCTCATTCTTATTTCTCCTCCTTCTTGTTTCCCTGTTGCATGACATGTCTGTGCTTCGAGATTCTTTCCATTTCTCATGCATGCATGTTGTTTGATTGGTGTTAGGTTGTGTTTGGACCCAAGGACATCAGTTGGGCAATTGAATTTAAATTGAGGCAAGTATAACCATAACCTGTAAGAACCCATGTTGGTATGCATTTGATTTTGGTTAGTTCACATGAATTTGTATGGGAAAATGTGTTTACAGCCCATTTGGTTAGTACTCTATCTATTTCCATTGGATAATTGCAATTCTGATGAGTTCACAGGGTTTCTGTACGTGCTTCAGAACATTGACCTCGTGCACATACGGCTAAGCCGTATGTCACTTACGGCTTAAAGTCCAGAGAGGGTATAAATCCAGTTTTCCTCTACGGCTAGGGCACGGCTAAGCCGTGTATTGCCCTACGGCTAAGCCGAACCTCAGCCGTGGCCCAGCCATAGATCAATACAGGGTGCCTTTTTCTGGATTAACTGAGAGCACTCAAATTGACAGACCTTCTGCGGCCCAGCCACGGCTAAGCCGTAGAACACACACGGCTAAGCCGTACGTTCACCTACGGCTACGCTGTATCCACACTAGAATAATGAAGGACAAGGATAGGTGTAAGGGAAAGACCGATATGGCCTTCATGATAGAATGTAGAACACCTAGACCTGCCAAACGGAATGTGATACAACGCGTGAATGATCTCGAGGGCTGCGAATCATTCATGTTCGTTATCCGGATGCTAAGCACCTCCCCATGGGTGTTGGTTTAAGGGACTTCGTGCACTGCTCGATTCAATGTAACACTAAACAACGGTGCATCGAATAACTTAAAACTACATCATCATGCACGGTTAGAAACACCGGATAATTATATTAGAATTGGTTTGTAAATAAAGATGATCCGATTTCGCATGATTTGTTGCATAACATATTGCATTCGATCATTGATTTCAACTCTCTGATATGATTACTTGTGTTCCGTTACTTTCTCATTGTGGTTCTTTACCTTGAGTATGCATGTATAATGTATTCACAGATATGCACGTATGATATGTTGTCACGATCTACTCCGGGTTTTCATGATTGACTCTGTATGGTCAGGCACTACTTAGCCTCAGCCTTAGGATCCCGACGGGGTGAATTTGGTATAGTTTATATGGCCTTGCTGCAGTAAGGAAACGTCTTGGGGAACCGGACCCCAGGAAACCGAGACCCATTGTACCCTGGCCCGGACAATGGTGTTCTTTGCACGATATAAGATCCCTCTTTTGGGAGCATATGGCAATGTAGTAGCCACTAGTTATGTACACAGCATGTATCCATTGATTCGCATAGCATATTTATTTCTTGCACGACAGCCTAGAATACGAAAATGCCTTATTAATTTACATGATGTTCTTTATTCTATTAGACACAGCGTGTGTTAACTTGCTATGGTTTATACTTTGCTGAATGGTCGTATTCACAGTTGTTTTTGGTGTTGCAGGCCCAGATACCCCTGCCGAACCCTCGCCGGTCGGCCAGACTCCAGATGAGACCCCCGAGGCCCCATCAGGCCTAGAGGAGTGGATGTGATCACTCCACGGGAGAGTGTTCTTGACATGCATGGCATTGGAGTCTTGTTTCTTGTTTTGAGGATCTTCGTACTTGTATATGTCATGATATATGTCATGATTGTATATATTATTTTGTTCTTTTTGTAAGACCTTCACATGTAATTATGTCAGTTCTTTCTTCGTATTCTCTTCTTGCACTGTTAGTTTGATGTTTCTAATATTTACAGCTTCCGCGTACATGTTTGGCACATGTGAATGTTCCCTTGTGCGTGTGCATTTAGACTCGGTCTACGTGTATATGGACGGGACTACGTGTGTCATTAGGTTTGGCTTTTGCTAACCCCCGAACCCTGGGCTCGGGTTGTGACATACGTATTGTATGGTATCAGAGCATTCCTTGCTCATTCCTTGCTCTAGATGATAAGCATGTAGGCATGTAGGATCGTGGTGAGGATACGATTATTCTTTGTGATCTTTCTAGATTTTGGGGCTTGTTGGGCGTAATTGTTTTGTGTTTGTGTCTGACTCTTTCCATTTTACAGGATGGCGTCAGGTTCGGGTTCTCAGCAGAACGCCGGAAATGCTGGAAATAATGAAAGCGGATCCGCACCATCACCACAGACACAGAACACAGATGAACGCATCCTCATGTTATTTCAGTCACTTCAGGCACAATCGCAAGCAATGCAAAACTTGCAAGCACAAGTTATAACCATGTTAGACCGACAAAGCCAAGCCCCAGCTCAGTCACATATAGACCAGCGGGTGGTCTTTTAGCCTCGAGAGAATGACCCGAATGCCCTCTACGATAAATTTCGCAAGCGAGGAGCCATTGAGTTCTATGGGACAGAAGAGCCATTGAAGGCAGAGCAGTGGCTGGAGCAGACGGAGGATGTCTTTGAGACCGTCGTGTGCACGAACCGGCAGAAGGTCGGACTAACAGCCTCCATGTTTAGAGACGTCGCAAAAACTTGGTGGAAAAGCGTGAAAGACGCATACAGAGACATTCCTAGTGCGACGGTTTGGGAGATGTTCAAGCAACAGTTCAGAAGAAAGTTCATCCTGGCTCATGTGTTTCGAGCCGAGGAGGTTGAGTTTTTAGGTCTCCGCTAGCAGCAGATGACCGTGGCAGAATATGTGAACAAGTTTACTCAGTTGTCACACTTTGCTCCGGATATGATCAGTACCGAAGAGAGAAAGGTGAACCGGTTTGTAGAAGGTCTGCATCCCCGGTACATGCACTACGTGACTGCGTTTCAGCGTCCGGCTACGTTTGATGATGCAGTGGACAGGGCCTATTCTGCTGAGGCCATCCACCAAGCTGCGAGAGCCGTTGAGCCCAAGCGACAGCAGCCTTTCAGTGCGCGAGGACAAGTACAGAAGAAGACAAAAGGCCAGCAGAGTACTTCCAGTTCCGCCGGAGTGACTTGTGGGTATTGTGGCAAAGGCCACACGACTGAAACTTGTTGGAGGAAGGCAGATGCTTGTTTCATCTGTGGGTCGAGGGAGCATATGATAGCCAATTGTCCTCAATACAGAGCCTCCCAGCCCCCTCCATTTGGTATTACCTCCGGTGCAGCCCCTGGCAGACCCAGTGCACCTACAGCTCCGAGCAAGTCACAGTCAGCTCGTCCAGGCTCGAGACAGCCTCGCCAGACAGCCGGTGCTTACGCTGCTACCCATGAGAGTGCTGAGGATCCACAGGTGGTTGAAGGTACTGTTTCGATTTCGCACGTCGAGGCACTAAGAAGCCCTACGAATAAGAGAAACAGAGGTGACAATGTCATCCTCTCAAAAATTGGCGTCGGACGAACATAGTATGGACTTTGGCCATTCCACTTCCTTCTTTCCTTCTGAATTTTCTTGCTCACCTTCAAAACTAAGAAAAGAAGGTGGGAATGGTCGTGGAAGTGCTGCTGGAGTTTGCTTCTTTGTTGCCTTAGGTGGTGACTTTCTTCAATTTCTTCACTTTTCTTCCTTATGTGTGTGTGTTCCTTCCTTGTTTCTTCAAAATTTTCTTTTTTTATAGACTCCCAATCAGTTTTGTGCAGTTTTGGGGAGTTAATAGCAGTTGTGGGGAGTTGGATTTCGAAGAGGAGTGGAGGGAAACCACCCAAAATCGTGGGAAACATCCTTTGAAGGTCCGTGACCGCAGGCTAGGCCACGGACGAGGCCCAATTTCGGGTTTTCGTGTATGTGGCCCATTTTCATCTGTTTTGGGCTCAAACGAAGTCCGATTACCACTAAACTTGGAGGGATGCTTCTTAACACTATTTTCTACATGTCATAAAAATTTCAGCCCGTTTTGACTTCTGGAAGTTGGTCAACTTTTTCATTAATTGGGCCCCGGTCACGGACAAGGCCCACTTTTGGAACATTGCATATGCAGTCTATTTTCCATTGTTTGAGGCCCGAATGATGTCCAATCATCACAAAACTTGGCGAGATGTTGCTTGACACCATTTTAAGTGTTTCATAGAAGTTTCAGCTCTGTTTGACCACCTGAACATGGTCAACTCCTTTTGTTTGTGGGCCCTAGTCACTCTCAAGGCCCATTATTGGATTTTTGCATATGTGGCTTGTTTCCTCCTGTCCGGGGCCCAAACGGTGTCCAATCGCCACAAAACTTGGAGGGATACTTCTTGACACTAGTTTGAGTGTGTCACAGAAGTTTCAACTCAGTTTGACCACCTGAACTTGGTCAACTCCTTTTGTTTGTGGGCCCCGGTCACTCCCAAAGCCCATTATTGGATTTTTGCATATGTGGCTTGTTTCCGCCTGTTCAGGGTCCAAATGACGTCCAATTGCCACGAAACTTGGAGGAACACTTCTTGACACTATTTTGAGTGTGTCACGAAGTTTTAGCTCTGTTTGACCACCTGAACTTGGTCAACTCCTTTTGTTTGTGGGCCCCGGTCACTCCCAAGGCCCATTCTTGGAATTTTGCATATGTGACTTGTTTCAGCCTGTTTGGGGTCCAAACGACGTCCAATCGCCACGAAACTTGGAGGAGCACTTCTTGACACTATTTTGAGTGTGTCACAGAAGTTTCAGCTCTGTTTGACCACCTGAAATTGGTCAACTCCTTTTGTTTGTGGGCCCTTGTCACTCTCAAGGCCCATTCTTGAACTTTTGCATATGTGGCTTGTTTCCGCCTGTTTGGGGTCCAAACGACGTCCAATCGCCACGAAACTTGGAGGAACACTTCTTGACACTATTTTGAGTGTGTCACAGAATTTTCAACTCTGTTTAACCACCTGAACTTGCTCAACTCCTTTTGTTTGTGGGCCCTGGTCACTCTCAAGGCCCATTTTTGAACTTTTGCATATGTGGCTTGTTTCCGCCTGTTCGGGGTCCAAACGACGTCCAATCACCACGAAACTTGGAGGAACACTTCTTGACACTAATCCAAGTGTGTCACAGAAGTTTCAGCTCTGTTTGACCACCTGAACTTGGTCAACTCCTTTTGTTTGTGGGCCTCGGTCACTCTCAAGGCCCATTCTTGAACTTTTGCATATGTGGCTTGTTTCCGCCTGTTCGGGGTCCAAACGAAGTCCAATCGCCACGAAACTTGGAGGAACACTTCTTGACACTATTTTGAGTGTGTCACAAAAGTTTCATCTTTGTTTGACCATCTGAACTTGGTCAACTCTCCAGTTGACTTTTTTATGACAGTGGGCCCTTGTTTCAGCTGTTTGAAGCCCAAATGACCCCGGTTTGATTTGAAACTTGGAGGGACTGACGTCAAGAACATCTTGGAGTATTCATCCAAATTTTATGCAGTTTAGATTTGAGAAAGTAGGATTTCGAACAGTAACCTATTCATTGCATGCGTTAGGTCACTATTCACTCCACATTGATATAGTTAGCCTGTTTTCTATCCGAACAGCCTCCCCTTGACTTGAAACTTTGGGAGAATAACTTCGGGCATTCTTTGAGCACTTGTTCCAAATTTTATCTGCTTTGGCCTTCTGGAAGTAAGACCTTAGCCGATGACCCCAAATTCGGGATTACTGTCCTCTAAGCTGACATGTAATGAAATTTAGGCCAAACAGAGTCTTTTCATCTTGAAAATTTGCAAAGTATCTTCTGAGCATGACTGAAGCTTCGCGTCTAAATTTCATTAATTTTGGACATCTGGAAGCAGGACTTTGGTCAGTGACCCCCTGGTATGGGGGGGAACTGACTTCAGGCTGACATGCTTGTGGCTTTTGAGTTTGATGATGTCTGTTCAACCCGAAATTTGAACTTCCTCTGAGAGTTCCAGCTACCTTGATTTTCATGGAATGCCGGTTCTCACAGTGATTCCCCAGGATCTGCAAATAACCTCTATAGCCTAAATTAAGCTGAGATGAGGTGTCTTCGCTGCAGTATTTGCAATTTTTATAGGTCAACACCTGTGAACTCATCAGAATTGCAATTATCCAATGGAAATAGATAGAGTACTAACCAAATGGGCTGTAAACACATTTTCCCATACAAATTCATGTGAACTAACCAAAATCAAATGCATACCAACATGGGTTCTTACAGGTTATGGTTATACTTGCCTCAATTTAAATTCAATTGCCCAACTGATGTCCTTGGGTCCAAACACAACCTAACACCAATCAAACAACATGCATGCGTGAGAAATGGAAAGAATCTCGAAGCACAGATACGTCATGCAACAGGGAAACAAGAAGGAGGAGAAATAAGAATGAGATGAGAGAGATGGAAGAGAAAACTCAGCACACTTCAATCAACACACCAGTGAAAAAGAGCCAAGATCCCTCGAATTAGCTTGATCGATGGAGGTGGTCGATGGAGGAGAGAATTCAAGAGAGGGAGAGAAACTCCACGTGCACAGTGAGGAAAATGAGAGAGAACGTGAGTTTTAGTCGATGGATGAAGTTATATAAGCTAATGGGGAAGTCCAAATTACAATGAAGTCCAAGTTAGTATTCTATTTTCAGTTTGAGTCAACTCCGGGTCCAATGGAATCACACGACATCGGTTGCAAATGACGTAGTTACGAAAGTTGACGAGCTCAATGAAAGACACGTGTTGACATCAAGATGATGCAAAAATGACCATGTCTTAGAAAAGCTAAAATTACGAAAAAAGGCTTGGTCTACTTAATCCAGGTCAAACTCAACCCAACTACTTATCCATGACCCGCAACGAAAATAAAAACACAAACAAAACACGATTAGCAACGAAAACAAGATTAATTAACCGCTAAACGAGGTCAAGCGGGGTTGGAGTGTTACATCCTCCCCTACTTGAGAATCATTCCGTCCTCGAAATGAACACTCACTCACTCATACCTGAGAAAACAGATCGGGGTATTGTCGTGCCATCTGCTCTTCTAACTCCCAAGTAGCCTCATCGGGACTGTGATGCTCCCATAGCACTTTGACCCATCGAATTGTCTTGGTGCGGAGTATCTGCTCTCGGGTTCCCACGATACGGAGCGGTCGTTCAACGTATGCAGCACTAGGCTGAATCTGAAACTCGTCGTAACGAATGACATGGGAGGGATCATGTACATATTTCCGAAGCATCGAAACGTGGAAAACGTTGTGTACTCCTGAAAACATCTCGGGAAGATCTAATCGATAGGCCAAATCACCAATCCGACTCTTGATCTCGAACAGTCTGACATAGCGTGGAGCTAACTTCCCTTTCTGGCCGAAACGGATTGTACCCTTCATTGGTGAGACCTTCAAAAAAACCCACTCACCAACTTGAAACTCTAATGGCCATCTACGAGTGTCTGCATAACTCTTCTGTCTCGACCGAGCAACTTTCAAGTTCTCAATTGCTTTCTGTACCTTCTCCGTAGTCTCGTCAATGATCGTCGGTCGCTGAAAACTTCGAGTTCCAACTTCTTCCCAACATACCGGACTTCTACACTTCGTCCCGTACAATGCTTCATATGGCACCATCCCAATGCTCTCGTGGAAGCTGTTATTGTAGGCAAATTCGCACAACGATAGGTGAAGATCCCATTCTTTCTCGTAGCTCAACACGCTGGCTCGCAACATATCCTCCAAACTCTGAATAGTCTGCTCCGATTGCCCATCCGTCTATGGGTGGTATGCCGTGCTGAAGCTCAACTTCGTACCCATAGCCTCTTGGAAAGCTTTCCAGAAAGATGAAACGAAACGGCTGTCACGATCGGATACAATCGACACTGGGGTACCATGGAGCCTGACGATCTCATCCACGAACTTCCTCGCCATCTCTGAAAATGTCATACCCTTCAGAAAAAGGATGAAATGGGCTGACTTCGTCAATCGATCTACAATCACCCAAATGGCGTTGTTCTTCCTGCTCGTCGGTGGTAATCCGGAAACGAAGTCCATGGTGATGTGTTCCCACTTCCACTGCGGTATATGCAAGGGATGCAACGAGCCTGGTGGTCTCTGATGATCTGCCTTCACCTTCTGTTATGTCAAGCAGCGAGCAACAAATCCTGCTACTTCTCTCTTCATATTGTTCCACCAGAAGCGATCTTTGAGAGTCCGAAACATCTTTGTGCTGCCTGGGTGCATCGCATATCGAGCGTAATGCGCTTCATTCATCAGTTTCTCCTTGAAATCATCAACTGCTGGCACGCACAACCTACTCCGAAAGTAGAGTACACCATCCTCTAGTCTAAAATCGGGTCTGTCTCCAATGTGGTCTCGAATGCGCTTCAAGGTTAGATTTTCAAATTGCCTGTCTTTTATCTGCTGAATCATCTCTGGCTGAAACACTAGCGTACTAGCTAAAGTCACGCACTCATCCACTTGTTTTACTTCAACAGGGAGACCATGGAACTCTAAGAGGAAACTGCTCAATAGCTGCACAGACTCTACTTTCCTGCTGAGTGCATCTGCCACCACATTTCCCTTGCCTGGCTGATATTTGATCGGGAAGTCATAATCTTTAATAAGCTCAAGCCATCTCCGTTGTCTCATGTTCAGCTCCTACTGCGTGAATAAGTACTGCAAACTGTGGTGGTCAGAACGAACCTCAAACTGCACACCATACAGATAATGTCTCCACAGCTTCAATGTAAACACGATGGCTGCCAATTCCAAATCATGGGTGGCATAATTCTTCTCATGTTCTCGCAACTGTCTCGATCCATATGCAATAACCTTCCCGTGCTGCATCAACACACAGCCTAGACCAACTCGAGAAGCATCTGAATATACCATGAACCCTTCACTACCATCTGGCAAGGCTAACACTGGGACCGTAGTCAACTTCTCTTTCAAAGTCCGGAAACTGGCTTCACACTCCTCAGTCCAATCAAATGGTGCATTCTTCCTGGTCAACTTCGTCAAAGGAGAAGAGATCTTAGCAAAGTCCTGGACAAATCGACGATAGTAACCTGCTAGACCAAGGAAACTGCGAACTTCTGTTACTATCTTGGGACTAGGCCAATTCACCACTGCCTCTACTTTCGATGATCAACTGCCAATCCCTCTCGTGAAATGATATGACCCAAAAATGCCACCTGCTCAAGCCAAAAATCACATTTCGACAGCTTAGCAAACAATCGATGTTCTCTCAACAACGACAAGGATTTCCTTAAGTGCTCCCTATGCTCCTCTGCTGATTTAGAGTACATCAGTATATCATCAATAAAAACGACTACGAACTGGTCCAAGAAAGGAGCAAAGATCTGATTCATCAATGCCATAAACGCTGCAGGGGCATTGGTTAGTCCAAAAGGCATCACGAGGAATTCATAATGTCCATAACGAGTCCTGAAGGCAGTCTTAGGAATGTCATCTTCTTTGACCCTCAACTGGTGATATCCAGATCTCAAATCAATCTTAGAGAAATATGCTGCACCCTGAAGTTGATCAAGCAACTCATCAATCCTGGGTAGGGGGTACTTGTTCTTGATAGTCACTTTGTTCAGCTGTCGGTAATCTATGCACATCCGAAAGGTACCCTCCTTCTTCTTGACAAACAAGACCGGTGCTCCCCAAGGTGAGACGCTCGGGCGAATGAAACCCTTGTCTAAAAGCTCCTGCAATTGCTTCTTTAACTCAGATAATTCAGCTGGGGCCATGCGATACAGAGCCTTGCTGATCGGTGCCGTACCGGGAACAAGCTCAATGGCGAACTCCACATCTCGAACCGGGGGTAAGTCTGGCACATCGTCTGGGAAAATGTCGGGAAAGTCACAGACCACCTGGATCTCATCTAGTTGCTTCGTCTCTTTCTTCGCTGAGATAAAGGCAATGAAGCCTTCACACCCTCTGCGGATCAAGCGATCTGCCTTGCACGTCGAAATCACACGTCTGAGGCATCTCTGCTGACTGCCCTCGAAACAGAAGCCCTTGCCTAAATCGAAGAAGATCGTCCTGTTGTAACAGTTAACACAGGCACGATATTGAGCGAGCCAATCCATACCAAGGATCATGTCGAAGTCCAGCATCGACAACAGGATCAAATCAACAGGTAACTGATGATCTGCAATCTGCATGTCGCAATGGGGGTAGTGTACACTACACTCCACTCACTTGCCAGCTGGGGTGGATACAACCAGCACATATGGCAACGGCTTAGATGGCTGATGTAACCGCTCGTCAAAATGAGGTGCTACGTAAGACCGTGTAGACCCCGAATCGAACAATGCTAGTGCCTCGACGTGCGAAATCGAAACAGTACCTTCAACCACTTGTGGATCCTCAGCACTCTCATGGGTAGCAGCGTAAGCACGGGCTGTCTGGCGAGGCTGTCTCGAGCCTGGACGAGCTGACTGTGACTTGCTCGGAGCTGTAGGTGCACTGGGTCTGCCAGGGGCTGCACCGGGGGTAATACCAGATGGAGGGGGCTGGGAGGCTCTGTATCGAGGACAATTGGCTATCATATGCTCCCTCGACCCACAGATGAAACAAGCATCTGGCTTCCTCTAACAAGCTTCAGTCGTGTGGCCTTTGCCACAATACCCACAAGTCACTCCGGCGGAACTGGAAGTACTTTGCTGGCCTTTTGTCTTCTTCTGTACTTGTCCTCGCACTGAAAGGCTGCTGTCGCTTGGGCTCAACGGCTCTCGCAGCTTGGTGGATGGCCTCAGCAGAATAGGCCCTGTCCACTGCATCATCAAATGTAGCCGGACGCTGAAACGCAGTCACGTGGTGCATGTACCGGGGATGCAGACCTTCAACAAACCGGTTCACCTTTCTCTCTTCGGTAATGATCATATCCGGAGCAAAGTGCGACAACTGAGTAAACTTGTTCACATATTCTACCACGGTCATCTGCTGCTGGCGGAGAGCTAAAAACTCAACCTCCTTGGCTCGAAACACATGATCCGGGATGAACTTTCTTCTGAACTGTTGCTTGAACATCTCCCAAACCGTCGCACTAGGAATGTCTCTGTATGAGTCTTTCATGCTTTTCCACCAAGTTTTTGCGACGTCTCTAAACATGGAGGCTGCTAGTCCGACCTTCTGCCGGTTCGTGCACACGACGGTCTCAAAGACATCCTCCGTCTGCTCCAGCCACTGCTCTGCCTTCAATGGCTCTTCTGTCCCATAGAACTCAATGGCTCCTCTCTTGCAAAATTTATCGTAGAGGGCATTCGGGTCATTCTCTCGAGGCTGAAAGACCACCTGCTGGTCTATATGTGACTGAACTGGGGCTTGGCTTTGTCGGTCTAACATGGTTGTAACTTGTGCTTGCAAGTTTTGCATTGCTTGCGATTGTGCCTGAAGGGACTGAAATAACATGAGGATGCGTTCATCTGTGTTCTATGTCTGTGGTGATGGTGCGAATCCGCTTTCATTATTTCCGGCATTTCCGGCGTTTTGCTGAGAACCCGAACCGGACGCCATCCTGTAAAATGGAAAGAGTCAGACACAAACACAAAACAATTGCGCCCAACAAGCCCCAAAATCTAAAAAGATCACAAAGAATAATCGTATCCTCACCACGATCCTACATGCCTACATGCTTATCATCTAGAGCAAGGAATGAGCAAGGAATGCTCTAATACCATACAATACGTATGTCACAACCCGAGCCCAAGGTTCGGGGGTTAGCAAAAGCCAAACCTAATGACACACGTACTCCCGTGCATGTACACGTAGACCGAGTCTAAATGCACACGCACAAGGGAACATTCACACGTGCCAAACATGTACGCGGAAGCTGTAAATATCAGAAACATCAAACTAACAGTGCAAGAAGAGAATACGAAGAAAGAACTGACATAATTACATGTGAAGGTCTTACAAAAAGAACAAAATAATATATACAATCATGACATATATCATGACATATACAAGTACGAAGATCCTCAAAACAAGAAACAAGACTCCAATGCCATGCATGTCAAGAACGCTCTCCCGTGGAGTGATCACATCCACTCCTCTAGGCCTGATGGGGCCTCGGGGGTCTCATCTGGAGTCTGGCCGACCGGCGAGGGTTCGGCAGGGGTATCTAGGCCTGCAACACCAAAAACAACTGTGAATACGACGATTCAGCAAAGTATAAACCATACAGAGTCAATCATGAAAACCCGGAGTAGATCGTGACAACATATCATGCGTGCATATCTGTGAATACATTATACATGCATACTCAAGGTAAAGAACAACAATGACAAAGTAACGGAACACAAGTAATCATATCAGAGAGTTGAGATCAATGATCGAATGCAATATGTTATGCAACAAATCATGCGAAATCGGATCATCTTTATTTACAAACCAATTCTAATATAGTTATCCGGTGTTTCTAACCGTGCATGATGATGTAGTTTTAAGTTATTCGATGCACCGTTGTCTAGTGTTGCATTGAATCGAGCAGTGCATGAAGTCCCTTAAACCAACACCCATGGGGAGGTGCTTAGCATCCGGATAACGAACATGAATGATTCGCAGCCCTCGAGATCATTCATGCGTTGTATCACATTCCGTTGGGCAGGTCTAGGTGTTCTACATTCTATCATGAAGGCCATATCGGTCTTTCCCTTACACCTATCCTTGTCCTTCATTATTCTAGTGTGGATACGGCGTAGCCGTAGGTGAACGTACGGCTTAGCCGTGTGTGTTCTACGGCTTAGCCGTGGCTGGGCCGCAGAAGGTCTGTCAATTTGAGTGCTCTCAGTTAATCCAGAAAAAGGCACCCTGTATTGATCTACGGCTGGGCCACGGCTGAGGTTCGGCTTAGCCGTAGGGCAATACACGGCTTAGCCGTGCCTTAGCTGTAGAGGAAAACTGGATTTATACCCTCTCTGGACTTTAAGCCGTAAGTGACATACGGCTTAGCCGTATGTGCACGAGGTCAATGTTCTGAAGCACGTACAGAAACCCTGTGAACTCATCAGAATTGCAATTATCCAATGGAAATAGATAGAGTACTAACCAAATGGGCTGTAAACACATTTTCCCATACAAATTCATGTGAACTAACCAAAATCAAATGCATACCAACATGGGTTCTTACAGGTTATGGTTATACTTGCCTCAATTTAAATTCAATTGCCCAACTGATGTCCTTGGGTCCAAACACAACCTAACACCAATCAAACAACATGCATGCGTGAGAAATGGAAAGAATCTCGAAGCACAGACACGTCATGCAACAGGGAAACAAGAAGGAGGAGAAATAAGAATGAGATGAGAGAGATGGAAGAGAAAACTCAGCACACTTCAATCAACACACCAGTGAAAAAGAGCCAAGATCCCTCGAATTAGCTTGATCGATGGAGGTGGTCGATGGAGGAAAGAATTCAAGAGAGGGAGAGAAACTCCACGTGCACAGTGAGGAAAATGAGAGAGAACGTGAGTTTTAGTCGATGGATGAAGTTATATAAGCTAATGGGGAAGTCCAAATTACAATGAAGTGCAAGTTAGTATTCTATTTTCAGTTTGAGTCAACTCCGGGTCCAATGGAATCACACGACATCGGTTGCAAACGACGTAGTTACGAAAGTTGACGAGCTCAACGAAAGACACGTGTTGACATCAAGATGATGCAAAAATGACCATGTCTTAGAAAAGCTAAAATTACGAAAAAGGGCTTGGTCTACTTAATCCAGGTCAAACTCAACCCAACTACTTATCCATGACCCGCAACGAAAATAAAAACACAAACAAAACACGATTAGCAACGAAAACAAGATTAATTAACCGCTAAACGAGGTCAAGCGGGGTCGGAGTGTTACATCCTCCCTTACTTGAGAATCATTCCGTCCTCGAAATAAACACTCACTCACTCATACCTGAGAAAACAGATCGGGGTATTGTCGTGCCATTTGCTCTTCTAACTCCCAAGTAGCCTCATCGGGACTGTGATGCTCCCATAGCACTTTGACCAATCGAATTGTCCTGGTGCGGAGTATCTTCAACGTATGCAGCACTAGGCTGAATCTGAAACTCGTCGTAACGAATGACATGGGAGGGATCATGTATATATTTCCGAAGCATCGAAACGTGGAAAACGTTGTGTACTCCTGAAAACATCTCGGGAAGATCTAATCGATAGGCCAAATCACCAATCCGACTCTTGATCTCGAACGGTCCGACATAGCGTGGAGCTAACTTCCCTTTTTGGCCGAAACGTGTCACGACCCGAGCCCAGAAGTCGGGGGTTAGCGAAAAGCCAAACCAGTGACACACGTACTCCCGTGCACGTGCATCCAAACTCAGTCCAGATGCACACACACAAGGGATCTAACACGTGCGAAACAGACGAACGCGGAAGCTGTAGATATCATAGCAAGCAACAAAGAAAATAGCGGAAGCCAAAGCAAATACAAAACGGAAACGACAAAGACAAATACACTGATATAAAACCAAATACACACCAAAATCCATATCTACAAAATACACAGAATACAAGTCCAAAGTCCAAAGTCCAAATACAGTCTCTCAAAATCCCAAAACGAAACACCACTGGAAGTATGCATGAACGCACTCGGCAGAGATGATCAGGCCCACTCTGCCAAACCTGAGGGTGCCTCTACACTTGCCCCTGCAGCCTCCTCGACCGCCGGGGAGCTGGGCAAGGTATCTGTGCCTGCAACACCACAGACAACACAAATGAATACAACGATCCAGCAAATATAAGTAGCAGAGATGGAACACTCATAGTATCAAAGCTGAATAAATGACAGAGTAATGATTTCAGAATTTCATCTTAGTAAGCTAAGCAAATCGTGCATAGACAAAAAGCATGATATGTGAATCAAACATAGAAATACTGAACTAGTTGGCTACTACGTTAACCATATTCTCTCCAATAGAGAGCAGAGCAAAGCAGAGCAGAGGAGAACACCACTGACCGGGCCAGGGTACAAGTGGGTCTCAGGTTCCTGGGTTCCGGGGTCCCAAGACAAAGCGACACTGCAGTTAGACAGAGATACAGAGATCTAAGCCAAAGGTAACCCCGTCGGGCATCCTAGGGCTGAGGCTGAGTAGAGCCAGACTAATATCAATCAAATCAAATCCATAGAAAAGGGAGATTATTCGCTTTGGACTCACCGATGGCAAAGACCGGATCTTATCCTCACGTATTAACCTCTGGGCAGAGCCACCAGGGAATACCCAAATATACAAAGCCAGAAATGTACAAAGCATAGCCAAAATACGGATTAGATCATAGATTAAATCGAAGCACAGCATAGATCAGAACTTAGTGCCGAACGAAGAGTAATACAGATATACAGAACGAAAGCAAAATGACTGAGGAATGCATAACATAGATTAACAGAACAGAGGGCAAAACCAGAAACAATATGCAATGCATCTCAGATTAATACGGAGTCAAGGTTCATTACAAGCCAGTCCTAAGCTAGTTGTTCACTGTCACTAACCGTGCATGTTGATGTAGTTTTAAGTTAGTCAGTGCACCGTTGTCATCAAAGTGTTGCGTAATCTTTGCGTGCACCGACGTCCCTTAAACCAACACCCATGGGGAGGTGCTTAACAGTGATCAACGCTCACATGAATAAGTCACAGCCGAACAGACTTTTCATGCGATCCAAAGAATCCATTGGGCCGGTTACATGGGTGGTTAACCTGTATTTGAGCCCTATAAGTCTCACCATTATCCTAAGTTATATTTCAAAATTGCCATGCCTAACGGTTTAGCCATGAGGGACCTATGGTTAAGCCGAAGACATCTTACGCACTCGTCGTAATATGCACTACGGCTTCACCTTGGTTCCATTCAAAACACAGCTAAACGGATCATCTTCCACCTCTGATCTGATACCTTTTTCGGCTGAGCTACAGTCAGGATACGGCTTAGCCGTAGACCAATCCACGGCTTAGCCGTAGCAGTTCACGGCTTAGCCGTAGCCACACCGTAGGAACACTGTCTCTGGAAAGTTTCGACTGATCAGAGATTTAATTCACGGCTGGGTTACGGGTGGGTCACGGCTAGCTTACGGCTCAGCTGTAGGACAATTTACGGCTCAGCCGTATCCTAGCCGTAGAGCAAAAATCAAAATTTCAAGTCTCTGGAATGTGAGCCGTAGAAACTTACGGCTTAGCCGTACTATACAGAACACGAATTCGGGATAGTTACAGAAACTGAAATGTGGTACAGAAAAGTCTCAAAACAAGTCACAGAGGTTCCAAATTCACAAAAATTGGCTGTAAAACATTCTATACAAAGAGTAAGAGAGAATCAAAGCAATCAAAGGAACAACCCATATGTGTTATCAAAGCCTGTACTTATACTTGCCTCAAATCTGACAAATCCTCTGAAACAAGCTCCAAATCCACTAAAAACCAAAGCAAATCAAAGCAATACACCATGCATAAGATGAAGACACATCAACAAGGAAAAGAGCTGCAATTGGAGAAGAAGAAGGGAGAGTTGAGAGAGAACCCACTTACCAAAGCTACAACCACAGACAGAGAGGAGAGAAGAGAGAATCCAACCAAGCTGAGAGTAGCAACACCCAATCGAAAGAGAGAGAGAGAGAGAAATGGGAAGGAAGAAACGTGGCTCTCCCTGATGTTGTTGCATGCAATCGACCAAGACAAATGGGCAAGGAATTGGACATCTGGAACATGACTCATCTATATATAAAGGTTTGGAGTTTAAAACAAGATCCAATGGGTTTAGGCTATTTACAGTTTAAGTCACACGAAGGTCTAACTTCTCCAATTGACTCCAAATGGTTCTGACACAGTTACGGAAAATAACGAGCTCAACGAAATACACGTGTTGACACCAAGATGATGCAAATATGATGCAAGCAAAGCAAAAGCAAAATTACGAAAAAGGGCTTAGAACTACCTATTCCAGGTCAAAGGTCACTCAACTACCTATCCAAGGCCCAAAACCAAATCCAAAAGAATAAAATAAAACAAAACACACTAATGAGCCACTAATCCGGCTCAAAGGGGATCGGAGTGTTACAAAACGGATTGTACCCTTCATCGGTGAGACCTTCAGAAAAACCCACTCACCAACTTGAAACTCTAATGGCCATCTGCGAGTGTCTGCATAACTCTTCTGTCTCGACCGAGCAACTTTCAAGTTCTCAATTGCTTTCTGTACCTTCTCCGTAGTCTCGTCAATGATCGTCGGTCGCTGAAAACTTCGAGTTCCAACTTCTTCCCAACATACTGAACTTCTACACTTCTTCCCGTACAATGCTTCATATGGCACCATCCCAATGCTCTCGTGGAAGTTGTTATTGTAGGCAAATTCGCACAACGATAGGTGAAGATCCCATTCTTTCTCGTAGCTCAACACGCTGGCTCGCAACATATCCTCCAAAATCTGAATAGTCTGCTCCGATTGCCCATCCGTCTGTGGGTGGTATGCCGTGCTGAAGCTCAACTTCGTACCCATAGCCTCTTGGAAAGCTTTCCAGAAAGATGAAACGAAACGGCTGTCACAATCGGATACAATCGACACTGGGGTACCATGGAGCCTGACGATCTCATCCACGAACTTCTTCGCCATCTCTGAAAATGTCATACCCTTCAGAAAAAGGATGAAATGGGTTGACTTCGTCAATCGATCTACAATCACCCAAATGGCGTTGTTCTTCCTGCTCGTCGGTGGTAATCCGGAAACGAAGTCCATGGTGATAAGTTCCCACTTCCACTGCGGTATATGCAAGGGATGCAACGAGCCTGGCGGTCTCTGATGATCTGCCTTCACCTTCTGGTATGTCAAGCAGCGAGCAACAAATCTTGCTACTTCTCTCTTCATATTGTTCCACCAGAAGCGATCTTTGAGATTCCGAAACATCTTTGTGCTGCCTGGGTGCATCGCATATCGAGCGTAATGCACTTCGTTCATCAGTTTCTCCTTGAAATCATCAACTGCTGGCACGCACAACCTACTCCGAAAGTAGAGTACACCATCCTCTAGTCTAAAATCGGGTCTGTCTCCAATGTGGTCTCGAATGCGCTTCAAGGTTAGATTTTCAAATTGCCTGTCTTTTATCTGCTGAATCATCTCTGGCTGAAACACTAGCGTACTAGCTAAAGTCACGCACTCATCCACTTGTTTTACTTCAACAGGGAGACCATGGAACTCTAAGAGGAAACTGCTCAATAGCTGCACAGACTCTGCTTTCCTGCTGAGTGCATCTGCCACCACATTTCCCTTGCCTGGCTGATATTTGATCGGGAAGTCATAATCTTTAATAAGCTCAAGCCATCTCCGTTGTCTCATGTTCAGCTCCTGCTGCGTGAATAAGTACTGCAAACTGTGGTGGTCAGAACGAACCTCAAACTGCACACCATACAGATAATGTCTCCACAGCTTCAATGCAAACACGATGGCTGCCAATTCCAAATCATGGGTGGCATAATTCTTCTCATGTTCTCGCAACTGTCTCGATCCATATGCAATAACCTTCCCGTGCTGCATCAACACACAGCCTAGACCAACTCGAGAAGCATCTGAATATACCATGAACCCTTCACTACCATCTGGGAAGGCTAATACTGTGACCGTAGTCAACTTCTCTTTCAAAGTCCGGAAACTGGCTTCACACTCCTCAGTCCAATCAAATGGTGCATTCTTCCTGGTCAACTTCGTCAAAGGAGAAGAGATCTTAGCAAAGTCCTGGACAAATCGACGATAGTAACCTGCTAGACCAAGGAAACTGCGAACTTCTGTTACTGTCCTGGGACTAGGCCAATTCACCACTGCCTCTACTTTCGATGGATCAACTGCCAATCCCTCTCGTGAAATGATATGACCCAAAAATGCCACCTGTTCAAGCCAAAAATCACATTTCGACAGCTTAGCAAACAATCGATGTTCTCTCAACAACGACAAGGCTTTCCTCAAGTGCTCCCTATGCTCCTCTGCTGATTTAGAGTACATCAGTATATCATCAATAAAAACGACTACAAACTAGTCCAAAAAAGGAGCAAAGATCTGATTCATCAATGCCATAAACGCTGCAGGGGCGTTGGTTAGTCCAAAAGGCATCACGAGGAATTCATAATGTCCATAACGAGTCCTGAAGGCAGTCTTAGGAATGTCATCTTCTTTGACCCTCAACTGGTGATATCCAGATCTCAAATCAATCTTAGAGAAATATGCTGCACCCTGAAGTTGATCAAACAACTCATCAATCCTGGGTAGGGGGTACTTGTTCTTGATAGTCACTTTGTTCAGCTGTCGGTAATCTATGCACATCCGAAAGGTACCCTCCTTCTTCTTGACAAACAAGACCGGTGCTCCCCAAGGTGAGACGCTCGGGCGAATGAAACCCTTGTCTAAAAGCTCCTGCAATTGCTTCTTCAACTCAGATAATTCAGCTGGGGCCATGCGATACGGAGCCTTGCTGATCGGTGCCGTACCGGGAACAAGCTCAATGGCGAACTCCACATCTCGAACTGGGGGTAAGTCTGGCACATCGTCTGGGAAAATGTCGGGAAAGTCACAGACCACCTGGATCTCATTTAGCTGCTTCGTTTCTTTCTTCGCTGAGATAAAGGCAATGAAGCCTTCACACCCTCTGCGGATCAAGCGATCTGCCTTACACGTCGAAATCACACGTCTGAGGCATCTCTGCTGACTGCCCTCGAAACAGAAGCCCTTGCCTAAATCGAAGAAGATCGTCCTGTTGTAACAGTTAACACAGGCACGATATCGAGCGAGCCAATTCATACCAAGGATCACGTCGAAGTCCAGCATCGACAACAGGATCAAATCAACAGGTAACTGATGACCTGCAATCTGCACGTCGCAATGGGGGTAGTATACACTACACTCCACTCGCTTGCCAACTGGGGTGGATACAACCAGCACATATGGCAACGGCTTAGATGGTTGATGTAACCGCTCGGCAAAATGAGGTGCTACGTAAGACCGTGTAGACCCCGAATCGAACAATGCTACAAGAGTTGTGAAAGAAGTCTCTCTAGGCCTCATTTTGTTCCTTGAAAATGATAGGTTCAAATGACACAACTCCAGCTTCAAATTTGCCCATTTCGGACTTGAAACAAAAATGCAGTCCGTAAGCACGAATGATGAGTTACAGCGGTTTCAATTGATTCCATGGTTAAATGTGATCTTCTTGATGGTTGTCCACCACTCCAAAGTCATGAGAATGGAGTTCCAACACTTGAAAGAAGTTCCAAGAAAGAACCAGCGCGAATAGCACAAAAAACGGAGGCACAAGGCCATTGTCTGTCAGTGACCGTGACCCACGGTCACTGGAAGGCCCCAGTGACCGTGGGTAAGTCACGGTCACTGGAAGGCCCCAGTGACCGCGAGTGAGTCACAGTCACTGGAATGGGGCAGTGACCGCAGGTCACGGTCACCCCCCATTTTTTCCCCTTTTTCACAATTTCTTCCACCTTGTGTATATTTTCTTGTATTTTCCAAATTGAGATCACATCTAAGACTTGAGGGAGGGGTTGTAAACTTTCAAAATGTATGTAAACAACCTGCATCCCCGCGGTCAGGGCGCTTGAACCCATGTAAACAAAAGGGAAATTAATGATGAACTGTAATTATTTCCCATTCTTTTTAATGCTTAAAGTGCGTGTATGTCGGACCTTGATTCCGTAATTCATTTCCACGCCTACATTTTTAAGCGCGATCAACAGGGTTTCTGTACGTGCTTCAGAACATTGACCTCGTGCACATACGGCTAAGCCGTATGTCACTTACGGCTTAAAGTCCAGAGAGGGTATAAATCCAGTTTTCCTCTACGGCTAGGGCACGGCTAAGCCGTGTATTGCCCTACGGCTAAGCCGAACCTCAGCCGTGGCCCAGCCGTAGATCAATACAGGGTGCCTTTTTCTGGATTAACTGAGAGCACTCAAATTGACAGACCTTCTGCGGCCCAGCCACGGCTAAGCCGTAGAACACACACGGCTAAGCCGTACGTTCACCTACGGCTACACCGTATCCACACTAGAATAATGAAGGACAAGGATAGGTGTAAGGGAAAGACCGATATAGCCTTCATGATAGAATGTAGAACACCTAGACTTGCCCAACGGAATGTGATATAACGCGTGAATGATCTCGAGGGCTGCGAATCATTCATGTTCGTTATCCGGATGCTAAGCACCTCCCCATGGGTGTTGGTTTAAGGGACTTCATGCATTGCTCGATTCAATGCAACACTAGACAACGGTGCATCGAATAACTTAAAATTACATCATCATGCACGGTTAAAAACACCGGATAACTAGATTAGAATTAGTTTGTAAATAAAGATGATCCGATTTCGCATGATTTGTTACATAACATATTGCATTCGATCATTGATCTTAACTCTCTGATATGATTACTTGTGTTCCGTTACTTTGTCATTGTTGTTCTTTACCTTGAGTATGCATGTATAATGTATTCACAGATATGCACGTATGATATGTTGTCACGATCTACTCCGGGTTTTCATGATTGACTCTGTATGGTTAGGCACTACTTAGCCTCAGCCTTAGGATCCCGACGGGGTGAATTTGGTATAGTTTATATGGCCTTGCTGCAGTAAGGAAACATCTTGGGGAATCGGACCCCAGGAAACCGAGACCCATTGTACCCTGGCCCGGACAATGGTGTTCTTTGCACGATATAAGATCCCTCTTTTGGAAGCATATGGCAATGTAGTAGCCACTAGTTATGTACACAACATGTATCCATTGATTCGCATAGCATATTTATTTCTTGCACAACAGCCTAGAATACGAAAATGCCTTATTAATTTACATTATGTTCTTTATTCTATTAGACACAGCGTGTGTTAACTTGCTATGGTTTATACTTTGCTGGATCGTCGTATTCACAGTTGTTTTTGGTGTTGCAGGCCCAGATACCTCTGCCGAACCCTCGCCGGTCGGCCAGACTCCAGATGAGACCCCCGAGGCCCCATCAGGCCTAGAGGAGTGGATGTGATCACTCCACGGGAGAGCGTTCTTGACATGCATGGCATTGGAGTCTTGTTTCTTGTTTTGAGGATCTTCGTACTTGTATATGTCATGATATATGTCATGATTGTATTATTATTTTGTTCTTTTTGTAAGACCTTCACATGTAATTATGTCAGTTCTTTCTTCGTATTCTCTTCTTACACTGTTAGTTTGATGTTTCTGATATTTACAGCTTCCGCGTACATGTTTGGCACGTGTGAATATTCCCTTGTGCGTGTGCATTTAGACTCGGTCTACGTGTTCATGCACGGGAGTACGTGTGTCATTAGGTTTGGCTTTTGCTAACCCCCGAACCCTGGGCTCGGGTTGTGACATGATGAATTTTACTCTTTCTCTTATTTCGGATAGAAATGGAGGGAGTCCCTTGTGTATGATCAATCTAAGGGTTATCCTAGTGAAATTTACTTTGAAATTTTAGATTCAATGGGCACAATATATAGGTGTTAAGGTGTTATACAGTTTGGGTCTTTTAAGGTGGACCCCATTCTTTAAATATGGACTCTGTACCATACTACATTCCCGTGAAGCTTCAATCTTTTGGCCAAGTTACGTCTTTGGCCTTTAGTTGGGACCCATTTTTAATGTCTCTTATCTGGAGACTTTCTTTAGCACATGGAAGAAAAGTCTTTGGATTGATAGAAAGAGATGCACAAAATAGGTCAATGTAGAGTCTTAAATGACAAAAAAGGGTTAATGTCATGAGGGAACAGGAGGATGCCTCTAAGTGGTTGTCCATTAAATGTCATATTGGAATCGTGGTCATTAGTGGTTGGGCATTTAATCCAATGTTATCATGCTAGGTATAATATATATATATATGTATGTATTTGCATAAATTGATCGCAGATAGGATTAGGGGTGTACACGGTTCGGATTGGATCGGATTAAGCCAAATCCATCATCAAACCATTACCTATAGATTAATGGTTTTATAATCCATCACCAATCCGTTGCCCTTTAAAACCAATCCGAACCGAATCGTGGATCAACGGTTCGATCGGTTAAAACCGTTCAATCCATTGGTAAAGTAGATAATAGAAATTCTTTTGCAATAAAATAAAATAACAATAAGAGTAAAAGTTGTAGGTAGCCCATTGGTAAAACTTGATCATAGGTGGCCCGTCTCTATCCTTCCTACGTGACCATTCCCAAATTATTAGACGAAGTCATTGTTAAGATCAACACATTGAACATATTCATTTTATGAAATGTCATGAAGAGATCAGATTTTGAAGAGGTTCAAAAAGGACACATTCAACAATCCTATGGGCTCCCACAAGGTGATTATAGTATAAGATAAACAAGGCGATTATAGTACAAAATAACTGCCACATCACCAGATATATAATGCAAAATACAAATAATAATAGAAAGATATACAAGTAGATATACCAAATAAAATCTTTAAGCAAAAACCCTAAATTTCAATACTTCAAAAACATCAATGACTGGTTAGCATATATCAAATCAGTTTTTTAACTGAATCCCACTCTTCTAATCCAAAGAGAATTGTATTACTATTTCCATAAGGTCTTTAAAGGATTTTAACAGAAACTCACTAGGAAAATTTTAACAAAATGATGAAACGAAACACACAAAACACTTAAACCTTCTGGAAGATATTTTGCAATGGATACCACACAAAACACCTAAACCTTCGGGAAGAAAATATTGTCTTTTAATACTTTTTATATAAAACTAAATATGTATTTTTTTTATTTCAACGGATTGGATCGGTTTAAATCCACGAATTAAGGGTAAAATCCGTCACCAATCTGTCACAAACGGATTAGGATTTTTCGAATCCATTAACCATCGAATTGGTTAAAAAACTACGGATCGGATCGATTTAACAGATCGACAAATTTTTTTGTACACCCCTACATAGGATTTGAGGATTAAGGGTTTGCTTTACTTTATCAAAACTTAGTTTTAAGTACTACAACCATCCGTAAAGATTTATGATTCTTTTCATCATTACTATGAATTTGAATTAATCATTACTATGGTTGAGGATTTCTCGATGCCCCTAAAATGGGGATTCCTCTTCTCATGGTTCATGTCAACTGCTAATTACATAATCTACTTCTTCATTTGTCTCTTAGTCAATCAATTTAAGAAATTTACTCAGCTCATATCTCACAACCAAATTAATTCTTGAAAAAAAATTTCACTAAGTCACATTTGTCTATTTGTCTATGGGATTTGGATCACGGTAGAACTACTATGCAATGTCGCTGCTTTATAGTATGGCACATGGCCTTCTTCAAAACATTGTGGGGCCCAGCTTCTCAAATTTCAAGCCGGTCATCAATGCAATGTGAGGCAGTTTTGACCTTCTCAAAATTCATCCAAGCATGTGTTAATTACCTTAAAAACCAAAAAAGAAAGCAAACCAAGAAAAAAAAATCAGATCCAACTATTGTCATTGGACATCCAATTTGATGTTTGTTTCTTCAATTTTAACTAATTTTGAAGGTAGAACTCTCACAATTCTTGTGCATCAATTACATGTAACAAATCTGCCCCAAGTATTATCCAGTACACTTACGTGGTTGTGATTATCCTAGTATTACAAGGATTAGATGATTTATTGGTAAGATCTGTATATTGGTTTCTGTTAAAAAAAATTAGATTGATGCATTTCACATTAAAGTTTGTCACCTTAGATTGATGCCATTTTAATCGATCATCAATGTTGGTTTACATATGTAATTGAAAAGTAGACCATTAATTCAATGCTTAAAATTGGTATTAGAGGAAAATAGTGTATTTATTTTTAGCCATACCATCAAACAAGTAGTCTATTAATCCACTAGGAATGTGGTAGAGTTTCTTTAAGACACTGTCAAGTTAACCAGTTTTGTGATCTGGAAGCATCTGTGTTCCCTACCGACTTCTGGTGTAATGTTGTGGCTATCTCAATTAGGCTAGTGTTTCTTTCAAAACTGCACTCGTAGCGGGTGGGTGGCCAACACACCTTCTCATATACAAATTAATACTAGACTTTGTAAATTGGCATCTGTCCGAATTTTCACTATTTTTGTATGGCTTCTCCCTTTGTTGATGTTGTAATGTGGGCTGTTCCCAGGTTTTCATTCTTTTGCCAATCAATAAATCATACTTAATAGCAAACGTCAAAAAAAGGACTGGCTCATGAGATGAGTCTGCATTTCCTTTTCATGAGTAACATCAATTGAAGTTACACAGGTACATAATAGACTGATTATAGGGACTTGTTTGTCATTTGCCTCAAGTTGAGACGAATAGGAATTGAGAACAAGTAGAATGACTTGGGTCACTTCCGGTAGCCATGACCAGAAGGATTTACTTCGAATCAATCTAAACTTACTTATCAGCTATTTTTCCTTTTTAATGTAATAAGTTAAAGAGAATCTAGAGTGATTGTCCAAGGGAAACACATACAGATAAAACAGGCATGTGTTGATTAGCTTTAGAAATAAAAAAAAAAAATCAGATCTGACTGACTATTGTTGTTGGGCATTTGATTGGAGATGATCAAATTGACTATTAAGTTTCTTAGCCAAAATAGACAGATTCCAGACAATAATCTTCCAATTAGATTAAGAGAGTGAAAGGGCTCTATTCGACATAATTATAAACAACCCTCCAAGACCTCTCAAGCGGAACCCTTTTTTGATATCTCTTCCTCAGCGGTTCCTTTCGGGATGCAGTGCAAAGGATTGGGGTCAAGTCAATATCCTTGGTCCATCCGCGGCAAGGCCTTTCTGAATACTTTTCAGTAGGTTTGCGACAAATGCGATTTAAACTTGCATGAATGTAGGCATCATATAAATGGAATTGATGGTCCGGATTGGTTCCTGCTAAACTTTTACATAGTAGTAGACTAGCATAGAAGTATATCCTTTTCTCTATAAGTAGCTACACCCTCTGATCAAAATAATCACAGAACTTACACAATCATCCAGCATTGCTAACATATCATGGCCTTGAGAGAGAAACCACTCTCCTTACTTGTGCTCTCGCTTGCATTGCTTCAGGTGTTGCTTTTTATTAATGTCCATGCAGTAGCTCCAGCACCAGTGACCCAAGTAGCAGCAGAGGCTCATGCCCTCCTCGCATGGAAAGCTAGCCTTGAAAAACATACTCTTCTTCATTCATGGTCCCTCCACAACAACAGCAACAATGCTACTTCCAGAGAAAGCAAGAGAAACTCCCCATGCAACTGGTTTGGGATAACATGCAACGTTGCAAGCAGAGTCACAGAGATAAACCTGTTTAATGAGAGTCTAAGAGGTAAGCTTGATAACCTCAATTTCTCCTCCTTTCCAGATCTCGTCATTCTCATTCTAAGCAATAACGCACTGCATGGAACTATTCCGGCCCACATAAGAACTCTTACAAACCTCAACATCCTCGATCTCTTCGTGAATCAATTCTCGGGTGCTCTGCCTAGTTCACTTGGAAACCTAACAAAGTTAACCACTTTGTATGTTTATGAGAATAAAATTTCTGGCTCCATCCCACAAGAAATAGGATATTTGAGAAATCTCATTGATTTGGACTTGTCAGAGAACTTTCTAAATGGTTCAATCCCTTCCACACTAGAAAATCTGATGAAGCTCACCATCTTCTACATCTACAACAACAATATTTCTGGCCCTATCCCTCAAGAAATTGGTAATTTGAAAAATCTAATTGACTTGAGAATATCTTATAACCTTTTAAGTGGTTCAATCCCTTCCACTCTAGGAAATTTGACAAAGCTCATCACCTTGTACATCGGCAAGAATAAACTTTCTGGCTTCATTCCACAAGAAATGGGTAATTTGAAAAGCTTAACTGATTTGGAAATGTCATTTAACCTTTTAAGTGGTTCAATCCCTTCCACTCTAGGAAACTTGACACAACTCACCACCTTGTACATCCATGAAAACAATATTTCTGGCTCCATACCTCGAGAAATAGGCTATTTGAAAAATCTAATCGACTTGGAACTGTCATCTAACCTTTTAAGTGGTTCAATCCCTTCCACTCTAGGAAACTTGACACAACTCACCACCTTGTACATCCATGAAAACAATATTTCTGGCTCCATACCTCGAGAAATAGGCTATTTGAAAAATCTAATCGACTTGGAACTGTCATCTAACCTTTTAAGTGGTTCAATCCCTTCCACTCTAGGAAACTTGACACAACTCACCACCTTGTACATCCATGAAAACAATACTTCTGGCTCCATACCTCGAGAAATAGGCTATTTGAAAAATCTAATCGACTTGGAACTGTCATTTAACCTTTTAAGTGGTTCAATCCCTTCCACTCTAGGAAACTTGACACAACTCACCACCTTGTACATCCATGAAAACAATATTTCTGGCTCCATACCTCGAGAAATAGGCTATTTGAAAAATCTAATCGACTTGGAACTGTCATCTAACCTTTTAAGTGGTTCAATCCCTTCCACTCTAGGAAACTTGACACAACTCACCACCTTGTACATCCATGAAAACAATATTTCTGGCTCCATACCTCGAGAAATAGGCTATTTGAAAAATCTAATCGACTTGGAACTGTCATCTAACCTTTTAAGTGGTTCAATCCCTTCCACTCTAGGAAACTTGACACAACTCACCACCTTGTACATCCATGAAAACAATATTTCTGGCTCCATACCTCGAGAAATAGGCTATTTGAAAAATCTAATCGACTTGGAACTGTCATCTAACCTTTTAAGTGGTTCAATCCCTTCCACTCTAGGAAACTTGACACAACTCACCACCTTGTACATCCATGAAAACAATATTTCTGGCTTCATCCCTCGAGAAATAGGCTATTTGAAAAATCTAATTGACTTGAGAATATCATTTAACCTTTTAAGTGGTTCAATCCCTTCCATTCTAGGAAATTTGACAAAGCTCAGCACCTTGTACATCGGCAAGAATAAACTTTCTGGCTTCATTCCACAAGAAATGGGTAATTTGAAAAGCTTAACTGATTTGGAAATGTCATCTAACCTTTTAAGTGGTTCAATCCCTTCCACTCTAGGAAACTTGACACAGCTCACCACCTTGTATATCCATGAAAACAATATTTCTGGCTCCATACCTCGAGAAATAGGCTATTTGAAAAATCTAATCGACTTGGAACTGTCATCTAACCTTTTAAGTGGTTCAATCCCTTCCACTCTAGGAAACTTGACACAACTCACCACCTTGTACATCCATGAAAACAATATTTCTGGCTCCATACCTCGAGAAATAGGCTATTTGAAAAATCTAATCGACTTGGAACTGTCATCTAACCTTTTAAGTGGTTCAATCCCTTCCACTCTAGGAAACTTGACACAACTCACCACCTTGTACATCCATGAAAACAATATTTCTGGCTCCATACCTCAAGAAATTGGTCATTTGAGAAATCTAGTAAATTTATCAATGAATAAAAACCATTTGACAGGTACAATCCCCCCCACTCTAGGAAGCTTGACACAACTCACCACCTTGTACTTTTATACAAACCAACTTTTTGGTCCAATTCCTCCAGAACTTTCAAATCTAACACATCTAACTGAGCTTTATTTAGATGAAAACAACTTCTCTGGCCAATTACCGGAAAAACTGTGCCACGAAGGATCACTAACAAAATTTACTGCATTTAACAACCATTTAAGTGGTCCTATCCCAAAATCCCTACAAAATTGCACAACATTGATAAGAGTACGCCTTGAAAACAACCATCTCACTGGAAATACATCCGAGGTTTTTGGATACTATCCAAAGTTAAAATATATGGATCTAAGCTACAACAACTTGTATGGTGAGCTCTCACCAAGCTGGGGAGAATGCCAAAGTTTAACATTGTTGAAATTATCCAGTAATAAAATTACGGGCAAGATTCCACCTGAATTTGGAAATTTGAGCCGATTGGGAGTACTCGACCTCTCTTCAAACAGTCTATCTGGTGAGATCCCAAAAGAGATGGGAAGGTTGTCTGCATTATTCTCCTTGAGTTTAAAGGATAATGAACTTTCTGGTAGTATAACATTAGAACTTGGGAAGATATCAAATTTGGAGCTTCTTGACCTATCAATGAACAACTTGTGTGGGAGTATTCCAATAGAGTTGATGAGTTGCTTCAAGCTAAGGTTACTAAATTTGAGCAGAGATAATTTCAGTGGGAGAATCCCATTAGAAATTGGAACTCTAGCGGCTCTTGAAAATTTAGATCTCAGCCAAAATTCATTCCGAAAAGAGATACCATCACAACTTGGAAACTTGAAGAGTTACAAAACCTCAATCTTTCCCACAATATGTTGTCAGGTTCTATTCCTACTTCTTTTGAAAAGATCTCAAGCTTGATATCCATTAACATTTCCTACAACAATTTGGAGGGCCCCATTCCTAAAAGCAAAGCATTTCAACAGGCGCCATTCGATGCTTTCAGCCACAACAAAGGTTTATGTGGAGATGCCTCAGGTTTGCAAGCATGTAATATTTCCACTTCCGTTGAGAAAAGACATGTGAATAAAGTTTACAAAGTTGTGATCACCATTACTCTTTCTATTTCTGGGATAATGCTCCTTTTATTTGCATGTATTGTGATGTTCTTCTTTCTTAAACGAAGAGCAAGGCATACGACAATAGAGTTGCAAGAAATGAGCAATGGTGATATATTTTCAATATGGAATTATGATGGAAGGATCGTCTATGATGATATCATCCAAGCCACAGAGAACTTTGATGGCAAATACTGCATCGGTGTGGGAGGTTCTGGAAGTGTCTACAAAGCAGAACTATCAACTGGCCAGATCGTAGCAGTAAAGAGACTTCACCCATTGGAAGGAGGGAGCACACATGATCAGAAAAGCTTCAACAATGAAGTAAAAGCATTGACAGAAATTCGGCATCGCAACATTGTGAAATTGTATGGATTTTGTTCTCATGAACAATGCCTATTTTTGGTTTATGAGTACATGGAGAGGGGAAACTTGGCTGAAATCTTGAGCTTTGAAGCAGCATTGGAATTGGATTGGATTAAAAGGGTCAACATTGTGAAAGGTGTGGCCAGTGCTTTATCATACATGCACCATGATTGCTCCCCTCTAATAGGTCATCGTGATGTATCTTCAAACAATATATTGTTAGATTCAGAATTTGAGGCGCACATATCAGATTTCGGCACAGCTAGACTTCTAAAGCCTGATTCATCAAATTGGTCATCACTTGCGGGAACATATGGATATGTTGCTCCAGGTGATGTTATTTATTTATTTGACATTGTGCTTATCATTTTCTCTTTTTCACCTAAATATTTTTCCTTTTTATTACATGTTCTAAAATTAAAAAATGACCTAAACATAAGCCACAAGTATGGATCATTAGGCATAAACCCAAATTCCATCTAAATCTCTAAAAATACCAAACATTTGAAATCAAATTAGAGTGGTTTGGCCATAGAGTACCACTGCCAACACTTGTTTGAAAAGGGTAAAAAATAATACTAGTTAAAATTCCTTCAATTATAATCAAGATTATTATGAAAAATACTGCTAGACCACTCTGTGAAACACTAATTACACTTTTAAGATATTTTTAAAAAAGTTTATTGTATCACTTTCTATTTAGATTTTTTTTAATGAATCACTAGTACATGGTTCAAATGGTGTGATCGTAACTGCGAGTCATACTAGTTTACACTAAACTCTCCTATCCACCAATTCGGCCATCTTTAATTACTCCACCATGTTAAAATAAGGGTTCATTTGGATTTTTAAACTATGATGGACATGTACTTTGTTGCCAAGAAGTAGATAAAGTAAAATGGTGTTTAAGTATTTTATTACATAATACTTTCCCATCCTCTCCTAAGTCTCTCCCTATAGGAAGGTAAAATAGACGAATGCACCTTTACTTATATATTTCTTTCTAAACTCAAATGGAATTGTAGACGCAAGGAGATTGGTGCAGTATTTGATCACTAATATATGATTTTAAAAATTCATTGCAGAGCTTGCATATACAATGGGAGTCACAGAGAAGTGTGACGTTTATAGCTTTGGGGTGTTGACATTTGAAGTGTTAATGGGAAAGTATCCAAGAGATCTTATCCATGCACTACATTTTTCAACTGGCCAAAATATCCTCCTAAAAGATGTGCTAGACCAACGTCTCCCACCTCCTCCTGCTCAAATCATAGATGAAGTGATCTCATTAGCTGTGGTAGCACTTGGATGTATATGTGCCAATCCACAATCTCGGCCTAACATGCGGAATGTGTTTCAGTATTTATCAAGTCATAGGTTGTGCACTTTGGAACCATTCCGAACAATCACATTGTGCCAATTGAATGACCTTGACATATATTGAAAAGGTTGTTTGAAAGAAGCCAAGGGTGTATAGGTTGTGATTTTATCATCTCGTTTATGTGTATAGTTTGTATCGATCCAAGTCAAGTTGGGCACCATGTCCATAGATTATCTCTATATGAATATATACGTAGTAAAAAGGTACCAAGAGTGAGTTGTCATGTTATTCTTGCTTATATCTCGAGTTGTAAAGTCACTGCAATATATTTTATCTTCTCGCATGTTTAATAGAGTGGATTGTAGAGTTTCGCATCACTAATTTCTATTCTAGAGTTTTGCATCACTAATTTCTATTCTCTCTTGTTGGATTTGGTTGTGCATTTAAGCACAAGTTCTCCCATTTTAAAAGCAGTTGGTTTCCTCCTCCTTTGCACCTCTTTATTTCTTTTTGTCCTACGTCGGTTATTTTCAACTCTTTGTGACGTGTTTATTAATCATTCCTCATATGCTTACATTGTTTGTCTTCCAAGTGGGTACTGTGGGTGGTAACCACACGCGTGCCCGCCAGCTGACCGTACCATGCCATCCGTAAATGGTGAGGCAAGGTCTCTAAGAGTTCTATCTACAACTTGTTCTCTATGAGAAAACAACTTGAGATGTTGTCCATTTGTTAGATAGCAACTTGAGATCTGTTATCTATCAGGCTTAGCAACTTGAGATCTGTTGTCTGTCAGGCATCTTCCTGCATTTTAAGCTAAGGAAGCCCTGTTATTTTGATTGCAGATCTTCTTCTTTTTTTAGATTTCTTTTTATACTTCTTGTTTTGCTTTGTTACAAATGTGAGTATGCAAAAGTGGTACCTTTGGGATTCAAGTACTCTTCAACCAATCGAATACACGACTGCTGGAGATTCTAATCAAGGAAGCCATCTTATCTTGAGTCAGATGTCTGTGAGTCCATTTGCATCCGTGTGGGGGCAAACTTTGTCTAAAGAAAGCATCTCCAAAGATGTGATCCGACTACCAATTGTTTTGGTGACTTATAACATTTTCCTCAGACTTGTTTTTTGCAACTATTATCAGTAATCCATATACACTAGAATCCAACAGTTTAGGTAGATTTCGGTTTATAAATCTACAGACCCCTAACCCCTTTGCTTCTACTAAGGTCTTATAAAGAGCTTGCCTGCACGGACTGGAAACCTCATCTCTTATCTTAGTGCAAGTAGTTTGCTGCTAAGTGCGAGATTAAGAGTTAAGAATCCCTCTCTTTCAAGCTTTTAAACCTCCTTCCATATTAAGGGTAAGTGCTGCCAAAATTTCAGTAGGGATTTGGTATTTTGTAGATTATTGAAAATGACTACTAGAGATTACCATCATAAAGTTTTCAACTTCAAGGGTCAACATTTTAAAATATGGAGAATGAAAATGGAATATCTTCTGAAAGTCATGAAGATTTTCTATGTGCAAACTAAAGCGTGCCTTAAACCATGTGGAGATGGGCCCGCTGGTACCTATGAAAAAGATCTGTGGAAATATAATGATTTGAATTGTAGAAATGAGATACTTAATCACTTTGATAATTTCTTAGATGGAGTATTCTCAAAATATAAAACTGTTAAGGAATTATAGGAATCACTAATCAAGGAGTATGCAACTAAGGATGCGGGTACCAAGAAATATGAAATAGGACAATTTCTGGACTTTCAAATGGAAGAAGGAAAGTCTGTGGCAGCACAAATGAGAGACTTTCAAAAGATAATTTATAAAGTCCAAACTAAGGGAATGGAGCTGCCAAAACAATTCGTAGTAGGTAGTATTAATCCCACCAATAAGGAAAGACTTTGGCATTACCCTGAAACATAAGAAGGAAGAAATGAAGTTGAAAAATCTTGTCACCTTACTCAGAATCCAAGACCATCACCGGGACCTTTACTCAAAGAGTAAAGATTTTTAACATGTGGGTAAGGCTAATCTTATTGAAACTAAAACTGAACTGAAGAAGCCTAAACCCAACATGACCAAAGTCAAAAAAGGTCAGAAGAAAAATCAAAACCAAGCTCTTAAGGCCGGCAGATATAAGAAAAAACATGTCGAATGCTTTGTATGCAGGAAAAGGGCCATTATGCAAGATAATGTGCTAACAAAAAGGGAACCAAAGGAAAGTATCAAAGCAATCTCATGGAGGAGAACTTTGTGGTGGTAGTGACAGAGTTGAACCTTGTGAGCAAATGTAGAAATTGGTGAATTGACAATGGTGCAACCCGGCACATCTATGGTGATAGAAGTGCATTTTTCTCTTATGAATAGGTGGAAGATGGTTAAGAACTCTACACGGGAAACTCCTTAAAGGCCAAAGTAATTGGTCAAGGGAAACACCTCTCATCCAGCAAGTCTCTGACTTTGACCGAAGTGCTTCATGTGCCCGATGTATGAAAGAACTTAGTGTCTGATTCGTGTTAAGCAAAAATGGCTTCAAGATGGTGTTTGAAGAACATAAACTTGTAATTACCAAAAATGGAGTGTTTGTAGGAAAAGATGTAAAACTCTGCTCCCAATTAAGCATGTTTAAAGACTAATTAAGTAAGTTCTTAGCTAATTACTATAGAATTAAACTAACTAATGATGTTCATTGTCTAATTAGGTTAGATTTAGCTTACTTTTGTCTCAGTCCAACTAATAAGTCAAGTTTAGGTCATGGATAAGTAGTTGGGTTGAGTTTAACTTTGATTCAGTAGATACAAGCCCTTTTTCATAATTTTAGAGTACATGGTTTGACGTCATACATTCCTGATATTGATATCATCGCGTTTGTCTTGTTGAGCTCGTTAATTTCCGTACTTGACTCGAACACATTTGACTTTGTCTGTGATAGTTGAAATCTCATTCGACTTAAACTGAAATTACCCCAAGGAATATGGACTTTCTTATAAACTTCAGAAAATATTTCATATAAAAGAGCTCAACTGTTGCCATTCGAGCTTTTCCCTCCTTGTATGCTCTCTGCTCTAGCGTTTTTCTTCATTTTATCTATTCATCACCATTTCCCTCAACAACAGAAGGTATTATACCTTGCATGTATGATTTGAGGTTCTCACCTCCCATTTCCACCATCTTCTAACTCTCCTCGTTCCTCTGAATAAAGGACTTAAACACCTTCTCCTTCTAATCAATTTTTACGATAAGATTGATTTCCATTACAGTTCCCTTCGGTTATTATAGGTTGGAAGACTCTCACCTTCAACATGCACTCATCCTTTTCATCATATAAAACATGCATGTCACTGTAGGTTCTAAAATTGGGTTTACTACTCCACTAAGCCAAAACAGGAATAGTGAATTGAATTTATAATTTAAGGCAAGTATAAGCAAATTTTGGTTGAATGTATGTTGGTACAGCATGATTCCCTGTAAATATATTGATTTCTAATGTATTTTTAGCCCTTACTTTAAAGTTTGTATTCTACTCACCTTGCATGATAAAGTACCTCTCAAGTTGATGAAAAGCTAAGTTTGGAGTAAAAGTGTAGAATGACATTATAGTGGAAACCAAGACGATATGGCTCAGAATAAACTGAACCTGTATTGATTCAACTTCAGACAATTTGAAGCTTATGGCTAAGCTGTAAGTATTCTACGGCTTGAGGTCCAGAGAGTAATAATTTTGTGAATTATTCTATGGCTAAGCCACGGCTAAGTCGTAGGATGTACTACGGCTAAGCTACAAGCAAGCCGTGGCCTAGCCGTAGACTAAATATGGCTAAGTTGTAAGACAAAAGATGGTCCAACCGTGATTGTGGAGGAAAATTTGGGTAACCACGGCTAAGCCATAGTGTATTTTACAGTTAAGCCATAGAATGCCCACAGCCAAGCTTAAGTCGCCTATGACTAAGTCGTAAAGCCATTGAAACTTAGGGTTAAGTAGGTACTGTACAAGAGCTTATAAGGCCTTAACTTTTGGGTTTGATATCTTATTAACTGGTCCAATGGAATAATTGAACATCATAAAAAAGTCTTAAGGGTTGAGACTTATTCATCTGGTGTTGTCCAATTATTAAGCACCTCCCCATGGGTGTCAGTTTAAGGGACTTCGACACACACCCTTTATTCAAGGTGACACCAAAAGAAAGACAACCGTGGATCGGATAACTTAAAACTACATCATCATGCATGACTAGAAACAATAGATGATTATATTTAGGTTGGCTAATAAAACTACCTTGATTCTATTAATAAATTGAATTGTATAGCATATTGGATTACCATTATTGTCATCCATTATTCTAATATGAATTTTGATTTGAAATGATTATGTACAAATTGATACTATTTGAATTGTTTCTTAATAGACATCTTGTATTGACATGGACTTTGAATTGAGTATGAACAAATTGTACAAATGAATTCACCGCATATTGTCTTGTATTGTTTTCAATGAATGAATTGCACACATTACTCAAAGTTCAATTGAATGAATCGAATTGGTCTAACTCTACTTAGCCTCAGCCTTATGATACCTGTTAACCCATAAAAAATTGCAAATAATGCAGCAAAGACATTACAAGCTTTGGATTATAAAATTCTAAAGTTTTTAAAGCATTTGGACCTCATCTCAGCTCAAGTTAGGCTTCGAAGGCTATTTGCTAGCTTCTTGGGGATCACTGTGGGACCCGGCACTTCCACATGTCAAAGCAATCTACTATTCAACAAAATACTTTCAAGTACATTTGAAGACTATCCTTTAAGGATTCAGAGCATTAAGACATCATTCGGATCCAAACTTGGTCTAGATGGTTATATACCGTGCTCTGTGGGTCTCAGTACAAAGCGACACTTTGCAAAGATTAAACCAGATGAAACTCTCAAAGGAAGCTCAAATTATACCCAAGAGAGGGCCTACAAAGTTTCAAGATAAACAGACATCATTTGACTCAAAAGCTATGAGCATGTCAACTTTGGGGTCAGTCCCCCACAAGCCATGGGGTCACTGACCAAAGTCCTACTTCCTGATATCCAAAATTGATGAAATTTGAGTGTGAATCTTTAATTATGCTTAAAAGATATTCTGCAAATTTTCAAGTTAAAAGGACTCCGTTTGGTCTGAATTTCACTGCATGTTAGCTTAGAGGACAGTGACACCGAGTTATGGAGGTCACTAGCTAAAATCTTACTTCTAGGAGGCCAAAGCTGATGAAATTTGGCACAAATACTCAAAGAATGCTCAAATTTACTCTTCCAAATTTTCAAGTCAATTGGATGTTGTTCGGGTAGAAAACAAGCTGACTACCTACAGTGAGGGGTGAATAGTGACTTAACACATGCAATGAATAGGCTATTGCTCGAAATCCTACTCCCTCAAATCCAAACTGTATGAAATTTGGATGAATACTCCAAGATATCCCTGATATCAGTTCCTCCAAGTTTCAAACCAAAACGAAGTCATTTGGGCCTCAAACAGCTGAGACAATGGCCCACTTTCATAAAAAGTCAACTGGCGAGTTGACCAACTTTCGAAAGTCAAAACATGTTGAAACTTCTATGACATGCTCAAAATAGTGTAAAAAAGCAATGATCCAACTTTCGTGGCGATCAGACATCGTTCGGGCCCTAAACTGGCGAAAACAGGTCACATATACAAAAGTCTGAAAACGGGCCTTGTCCATGACCGTGGCCCAATCAATGAAGGAGTTGACTAACTTCAGGTGGTCAAAATGAGATGAAACTTTTATGACATGGTAAAAATAGTGTCAAGAAGCATTCCCCCAAGTTTCGTGGCAATTGGACTTCGTTTGGGCCCTAAACAGGTGAAAACGGGTCGCAAATGCAAAAACTTGAAATTGGGACTTGGGAGTGACTGCGGCCTGTTCATCAAGGGAGTTGACCAATTTCAGTTGGTCAAAACGATCTGAAAATTCTATGACACACTCAAAATGGTGTAAAGAAGCATCCTTCTAAGTTTCTTCAAGATTGGAGTTCATTCGGACCCCAAACAGGTGAAAATGGTTCATAAATGCAAAAGTCCAAAAATGGGCCTTGGGAGTGACCAGGGCTTGTTCATTAAGGGAGTTGACCAACTTCAGATGGTCAAAACGAGCTGAAACTTTTATGATATGGTCAAAATAGTGTCAAAAAGCATTTCTCCAAGCTTTGTGGTGATTGGGCATCGTTTGGGCCCGAAACAAGTGAAAATCGGTCACAAATGCAAAAGTTCAAAAATAGGCCTTGGGAGTGACCGGGGCCTATTCATCAAGGAAGTTGACCAACTTCAGATCGTCAAAACGAGCTGAAACTTTTATGATATAGTCAAAATAGTGTCAAGAAGCATTTCTCCAAGTTTCGTGGTGATTGGACATCGTTTGGGCCCAAACAGGTGAAAATGTGTGACAAATGCAAAAGTCTAAAAATGGGCCTTGGGAGTGACTGCGGCCTGTTCGTCAAGGGAGTTGACCAACTTCAGATGGTCAAAACGAGCTGAAACTTTTATGACATGGTCAAAATAGTGTCAAAAAGAATTCCTCCAAGTTTCACGGCTATTGGACTTTGTTTGGGCCCCAAACAGGTGAAAACAGGTCGCTACTGCAAAAACCCGAAATTGGGCCTTGTCCGTGACCGCGGCTGCGGTCACGGACCCCCAAAGGACACTATTTGTGGTTTAGGCGGTTTTTCTCCACTTCTTTTCGAAATGTAACTTCCCACAACTCCCCTCAACTCCCTAGAACCGCCAAAAACCATCGAAGGCTCTATAAAAAGGGGTAGTGTTTGAAGGAAGGAGGAGGGAGGAGTGAACATATAGAGAATTTCAGGAACACAAAAGGCAATCAAAAGTGTAACACTCTGAACCAGCTTGACCTCGTTTAGCGGCTAATTAATCTTGTTTTCATTGCTAATCATGTTTTGTTTGTGTTCTATTTTTGTTACGGGACATGGATAGGCAGTTGGGTTGAGTTTGACCTGGATTAAGTAGACCAAGCTCTTTTTTGTAATTTTAGCTTTTCTAAGACATGGTCATTTTTGCATCATCTTGATGTCAACACGTGTCTTTCATTGAGCTCGTTAACTTTCGTAACTACGTCATTTGCAACCGATGTCGTGTGATTCCATTGGACCCAGATTTGACTCAAACTGAAAATAGCATTCTAACTTGGCCCTTATTGTAATTTGAACAACCCATTAACTTATATATACACTCATCCATCGACCAAGAACCCACGTTCTCTCTCTCATTTTCATTTCTCCTCACTGTGCACGTGGAATTCTTCTTTCTCTCTTGAATTATCTCCTCCATCGAGCTCCATCGATCAAGCTCTAGTGAAAGAAGTTTTGGGTCTTGCATGTGAGGTGAGTGGAATTCCTTCCATTCCTCTCATCTCCTTTCTCTATCTCTTCTCCTTCTTGTTTCTCATTGCATGGTGTGTCTGTGATTCCAATCCTCATGCATGCATGTTGTTTGATTTGTGTTAGGTTGTGTTTGGGCTTTAGGACAACAAGTGGAGTAATTGAATTCCAATTGAGGCAAGTATAACCATAACTTGTGAGAACCCATATTGGTATGCATTTGATGTGGTTAGTTTACATGAATTGATATGGAAAAATGTGTTTACAGCCCATTTGATTACCCATTGATTCAGTACTTGTCCATCTCCATTGGAGAATTGCAATTTTGATGGTGTTACAGGAATTCTATAAATGCTTCAGAACCTTGACCTCGTGCAGGTACGGCTAAGCCGTATGGCACTTACGGCTCAAAGTCCAGAGAGGATAAAAACCCAGTTTTCCTCTACGGCTAGGGCACGGCTAAGCCGTGGATTGCCCTACGGCTAAGCCGAAGCTCAGCCGTGGCCCAGCCGTAGATCAATACAGGGTGCATTTTCTGGATTTAACTGAGAGTCATCACTTGACAGACCTTCTACGGTCCATCCACGGCTAAGCCGTAGACCACACACGGCTAAGCCGTAGCACACACACGGCTAAGCCGTATCCACACTAGAATAATGAAGGATAATGATAGGTGTAATGGAAAGACCGGTATGGCCTTCATGATAGAATGTAGAGCACCTAGACCTGCCCAACGGAATGTGATACAACGCGTGAATGATCTCGAGGGCTGCGAATCATTCATGTTCGTTATCCGGATGCTAAGCACCTCCCCATGGGTGTTGGTTTAAGGGACTTCGTGCACCGCCCGATTCAATGCGACACTAGAAACGGTGTATCGAATAACTTAAAACTACATCATCATGCACGGTTAGAAACACCGGATAATTAAATTAGAATTGGTTTGTAAATAAAGATGATCCGATTGTGCATGATTTGTTGCACGACATATTGCATTTTCGTATTGACCTCTACTCTCTGATATGATTACTTGCGTTCCGTTACTTTCACATTTTGGTTCTTTACCTTGAGTATGCATGTATGATATGTTCACAGATATACACGTATGATATGTTGTCACGATCTACTCAGGGTTTTCATGATTGACTCTGTATGGTCAGGCACTACTTAGCCTCAGCCTTAGGATCCCGATGGGGTGAATTTGGTATAGTTATATGGCCTTGCTGCAGTAAGGATATGTCTTGGGGAACCGGACCCCAGGAAATCGAGACCCATTGTACCCTGGCCCGGACAATGGTGTTCTTTGCATGTTATAAGATCCCTCTTTTGGGAGCATATGGTAATGTAGTAGCCACTAGTTATGTACACAGCATGTATTCATTGATTCACTTAGCATATTTCTTTCTTGCATGACAGCCTAGTATACGAAAATGCCTTCTTTAATTTACATGACGTTCTTTATTCTATTAGATACAGCGTGTGTTAACTTGCTATGGTTTATACTTTGCTGAATCGTCGTATTCACAGTTGTTTTTGGTGTTGCAGGCCCAGATACCCCTGCCGAACCCTCGCAGGTCGGCCAGACTCCAGATGAGACCCCCGGGGCCCCATCAGGCCTAGAGGAGTGGATGTGATCACTCCCCGGGAGAACGTTATTGGCATGCATCATTGAAGTCTTGTTTTGAGGATTTGCTCACTTGTGCATATGTCATGACTGTATATGTTATTTTGTTCTTTTGTAAAACTTTCAGATGTAATTATGTCAGTTCTTTCTTGGTATCCTCTTCTTGCACTGTTGGTTTGATGTTTCTCATATTTACAGCTTCCGCGTACATGTTTGGCACGTGTGAATGTTCCCTTGTGCGTGTGCATTTAGACTCGGTCTACGTGTACAGGCACGGGAGTACGTGTGTCATTAGGTTTGGCTTTTGCTAACCCCCGAACCCTGGGCTCGGGTTGTGACATACGTACTGTATGGTATCAGAGCATTCCTTGCTCTAGATGATAAGCATGTAGGCATGTAGGATCGTGGTGAGGATACGATTATTTCTTTGTGATCTTTCTAGATTTTGGGGCTTGTTGGGCGCAATTGTTTTGTGTTTGTGTCTGACTCTTTCCATTTTACAGGATGGCGTCAGGTTCGGGTTCTCAACAGAACGCCGGGAATAATGAAAGCGGATCCGCACCGTCACCGCAGACACAGAACACAGATGAACGCATCCTCATGCTATTTCAGTCTCTACAAGCACAATCGCAATCAATGCAAAACTTGCAAGCACAAGTTACCACCATGTTAGACCGACAAAGCCAAGCCCCAGTTCAGTCACATATAGACCAGCAGGTGGTCTACAGCCTCGAGAGAATGACCCGAATGCCCTCTACGGTAAATTTCACAAGCGAGGAGCTATTGAGTTCTATGGGACAGAAGAGCCATTGAAGGCAGAACAGTGGCTGGAGCAGACGGAGGATGTTTTTGAGACTATCGTGTGTACGAACCGGCAGATGGTCGGACTAGCAGCCTCCATGTTTAGAGATGTCGCAAAAACTTGGTGGAAAAGCGTGAAAGACTCATACAGAGACATTTCTAGTGTGACGGTTTGGGAGATGTTCAAGCAGCAGTTCAGGAGGAAGTTCATCCCGGCTCATGTGTTTCGAGCCAAGGAGGTTGAGTTTTTAGGTCTCCGCCAGCAGCAGATGACAGTGGCAGAATACGTGAATAAGTTTACTCAGTTGTCGCACTTTGCTCCGGATATGATCAGTACTGAAGAGAGGAAGGTGAACCGGTTTGTTGAAGGTATGCATCCCCGGTACATGCACCACATGACTGCGTTTCAGCGTCCGGCTACGTTTGATGATGCAGTGGACAGGGCCTATTCTGCCGAGGCCATCCACCAAGCTGCGAGAGCCGTTGAGCCCAAGAGACAGCCGCCTTTCAGTGCACGAGGACAAGTACAGAAGAAGACAAAAGGCCAGCAGAGTACTTCCAGTTCCGCCGGAGTGACTTGTGGGTATTGTGGCAAGAGCCACACGACTGATGCGTGTTGGAGGAAGGCAAGTGCTTGTTTTATCTGCGGTTCGAGGGAGCATATGATCGCCAATTGTCCTCGATATAGAGCCTCCCAACCCCCAACCTCTGGTCCTACCTCCGGTGCAGTTCCTAGCAGACCAAGTGCACCTACAGCTCCGAGCAAGTCACAGTCAGCTCGTCCAGGCTCGAGACAGCCTCGCCAGACAGCCCGTGCTTACGCTGCTACCCATGAGAGTGCTGAGGATCCACAGGTGGTTGAAGGTACTGTTTTGATTTCGCACGTTGAGGCATTAGCATTGTTCGATTCGGGGTCTACACGGTCTTACGTAGCACCTCAGTTCACCGAGCGGTTACATCAGCCATTTAAGCCGTTGCCATATGTGCTGGTCGTATCCACCCCAGTTGGCAAGCGAGTGGAGTGTAGTGTATACTACCCCCATTGCGACGTACAGATTGCAGGTCATCAGTTACCTGTTGATTTGATCCTGTTGTTGATGCTGGACTTCGACGTGATCCTTGGTATGGATTGGCTCGCTCGATATCGTGCCTGTGTTAACTGTTACAACAGGACGATCTTCTTCGATCTAGGCAAGGGCTTCCGTTTCAAGGGCAGTCAGCAGAGATGCCCCAGGCGTGTGATCTCGGCGTGTAAGGCAGATCGCTTGGTCCGCCGAGGGTGTGAAGGCTTCATTGCCTTTATCTCAGCGAAGAAAGAGACGAAGCAGCTAGGTGAGATCCAGGTGGTCTGTGACTTTCCCGATATCTTCCCAGACGATGTGCCAGACTTACCCCTGGTTCGAGATGTGGAGTTCGCCATTGAGCTTGTTCCTGGCACGGCACCGATCAGCAAGGCTCCGTATCGTATGGCCCCAGCTGAATTGTCTGAGTTGAAGAAGCAATTGCAGGAGCTTTTGGACAAGGGTTTCATTCGCCCGAGCGTCTCACCTTGGGGAGCACCAGTCTTGTTTGTCAAGAAGAAGGATGGTACCTTTCGGATGTGCATAGACTACAGACAGCTGAACAAAGTGACTATCAAGAACAAGTACCCCCTACCCAGGATTGATGAGTTGTTTGACCAACTTCAGGGTGCAGCATATTTTTCCAAGATTGATTTGAGGTCTGGATATCACCAGTTGAGGGTCAAAGAAGATGACATTACTAAGACTGCCTTCAGGACTCGTTATGGTCATTATGAATTCCTCGTGATGCCTTTTGGACTAACCAACGCACCTGCAGCTTTTATGGCATTGATGAATCAGATCTTTGCTCCTTTCTTGGACCAGTTCGTAGTTGTTTTTATTGATGATATACTGATATACTCTAAGTCAGCAGAGGAGCATCGGGAGCACTTGAGAAAAGCCTTGTCGTTGTTGAGAGAACATCGATTGTTTGCCAAGCTATCGAAGTGTGATTTTTGGCTTGAGCAGGTGGCATTTTTAGGTCATATCATTTCACAAGAGGGATTGGCAGTTGATCCATCTAAAGTAGAGGCAGTGGTGAATTGGCCTAGTCCCAAGACAGTGACAGAAGTGTTGGAAGTAGGTGGGTCTCGTGGATAGATTTTCAAAACTTTTGATCCACTTGACACAGGGATCAACTATCCATAAGACCAAAACCCAATCCAGGATGCGTTACCCTCAATCTCGTGACCATGTACAGTAAAATTCTACCAGCACTAAGCACCCAAAATAATCTACGACATGGAAGAAGTAGATCATACCTTTTGGAGATCCGCAGTGCTCTAATGGATTTCTTCAACACCTCTTAGCCTTCCACGCTATGACCCGAATTGGATTTCCTTTCTCAAGAAGAATGGTGAAATCTTCAGGAGAAATTCCACTCGAGACTCCAAGGAACTAGAAGAAAGGAGAGGAGAGTAACTCGCGCAACTCTTGCACGAAAGGGTTTTTAGCGTGAGGGAGACTCTTTTGGACGTCCAAGGATATTATATAGACTTCCAAATTTCTCCCTTGTCTAATTGAAATAGAAGTCTTACTTCCAAAGCAATTAGCAACTTTCTCCCTTCCAAACTCTTATTCTTAGAGTCCAAGTCGGATTAGTGTTTTCCAATATCTTGGGCTAGCGTGGGGACCACTAGGGATTCCTTAGAAAGCTGGCTCCAACTGGAACACCGCGACCCCACATCTCATGTGCAATCCGGGCCCACAGTTAATTGCAAATAACACCACTATATAAATGCAATTGCAACTCCAGTCTTAGGAATAAATTACAATGAAGACCCTAAACTTCCCAATTACCACAAGTAGGCCCCTCTATCAATATCCGTGGATCAATTGGAATAAATCCGTCTCTTCCAATCTAAGTTCCACATCTTATTATCCTTGAGCCCCAATTAATCACAGTAATCATCAGTACCATCCAATTAACTCTTAATTGAGATGGGTGCGCACTTACTAATGACAAATCCATTAATTGGCACAAGGGGATAATAGAGATAGATTCCATCTTGATCATTCAACGTTCCCACAGTTCTACTACCACATACCCAAGACACCGAGGTGTTAACCTATAGTCGGCCTCACTCATTGGTGACTCAAAGCAAATGAATAGATAGAAACTTGAGTTCGTCAATGTCTCAGGATTGAGAGCCTATTGCAAGGGAATTATGAGAGCATACCTTATTATTGAGACGGAATACCATAAGGTGCATCTCATGGTCCTTCAATACATCCAATGTACCAGCACCATTGATCCAGAATCTTACATTCTGATGATTGAGACAAATCACACTATCTCATAGTGATCAAAGTGCTGCAACCTTATCAAATGAGATGCCCAATCTCATTACTGGTTGTGAAGCTATTTTAAGTATAAGATTTGTGACATATATCTCCCGCGTGTGGATCTCATCCATGCACATATATCACATCTAATATACTAATGGGACCTGGTTCAACTCATGAACCATTATGTCATACGTATTGGTCATGTGCATGAAGTAGTAGAATAACATTCATCTTATGAAAGTAAAGCATGATATTATTGATAAATAAAGAAATTAATCAATTTATTACATCAACTGATGGATTGAGTCCACAAAAACTAACAAGAAGTTCGCAGTTTCCTTGGTCTAGCAGGTTACTATCGTCGATTTGTCCAGGACTTTGCGAAGATCTCTTCTCCTCTGACGAAGTTGACCAGGAAGAATGTGCCATTTGATTGGACTAAGGAGTGTGAAGCCAGTTTCCGTACTTTGAAAGAGAAGTTGACTACGGTTCCAGTGTTAGCCTTGCAAGATGGTAGTGAAGGATTCGTGGTTTATTCAGATGCTTCTCGAGTTGGTCTAAGTTGTGTGTTGATGCAGCACGGGAAGGTTATTGCATATGGCTCGAGACAGTTGCGAGAACATGAGAAGAATTACGCCACCCATGATTTGGAATTGGCAGCCATCGTATTTGCATTGAAGCTGTGGAGACATTATCTGTATGGTGTGCAGTTTGAGGTTCGTTCTGACCACCACAATTTGCAGTACTTATTCACGCAGCAGGAGCTGAACATGAGATAGCGGAGATGGCTTCAGCTTATTAAGGATTATGACTTCCCGATCAAATATCAGCCAGGCAAGGGGAATGTGGTGGCAGATGCGCTCAGCAGGAAAACAGAGTCGGTGCAGCTTTTGAGCAGTTTCTTCTTAGAGTTCCATGGTCTCCCTGTTGAAGTAAAACTAGTGGACGAGTGCGTGACTTTGGCTAGTACGCTAGTGTTTCAGCCTGAGATGATTCAGCAGATAAAAGACAGGCAATTTGAAGATCTAACCTTGAAACGCATTCGAGACCACATTGGAGACAGACCCGATTTCAGACTCGAGGATGGTGTACTCTATTTTCAGAGTAGGTTGTGCGTGCCAGCAGTTGATGATTTCAAGGAGAAGCTGATGAACGAAGCGCATTACGCTCGATATACGATGCACCCAGGCAGCACGAAGATGTTTCGGAATCTCAAGGATCGCTTCTGGTGGAACAACATGAAGAGAGAAGTAGCAGGATTTGTTGCTCACTGTTTGACATGCCAGAAGGTGAAGGCAGATCATCAGAGACCTCCAGGCTCTTTGCATCCTTTGCATATACCGCAGTGGAAGTGGGAACACATCACCATGGACTTCGTTTTCGGATTACCGCCGACGAGCAGGAAGAACAACGCCATTTGGGTGATTGTAGATCGATTGACAAAGTCAGCCCATTTTATTCCTTTCCGGAAGGGTATGACATTTTCAGAGATGGCGAGGAAGTTCGTGGATGAGATCGTCAGGCTCCATGGTACCCCCGTGTCTATTGTATCCGATCGTGACAACCGTTTTGTTTCATCTTTCTGGAGAGCATTTCAAGAGGCTATGGGTACGAAGTTGAGCTTCAGCACGGCATACCACCCACAGACGGATGGGCAATTAGAGCGGACGATTCAGACTTTGGAGGATATGTTGCGAGCCAGCGTGTTGAGCTACGAGAAAGAATGGGATCTTCACTTATCGTTGTGCAAATTCGCCTACAACAACAGCTTCCACGAGAGCATTGGGATGGCGCCATATGAAGCATTGTACGGGAAGAAGTGTAGGAGCCCGGTATGTTGGGAAGAAGTTGGAACTCGAAGTTTTCACGGACCGACGATCATTGCCGAGACTACGGAGAAGGTACAGAAAGCAATTGAGAATTTGAAAGTTGCTCGGTTGAGGCAGAAGAGTTATGCAGACACTCGCAGATGGCCATCAGAGTTTCAAGTTGGTGAGTGGGTTTTTCTGAAGGTCTCACCGATGAAGGGTACAATCCGTTTCGGCCAGAAAGGCAAGTTAGCTCCACGCTATGTCGGACCGTTCGAGATCAAGAGTCGGATTGGTGATTTGGCCTATCGCTTAGATCTTCCCGAGATGTTTTCAGGAGTGCACAACATTTTCCACGTTTCGATGCTTCGGAAATATGTTCATGATCCCTCCCATGTCATTCGTTACGACGAGGTTCAGATTCAGCCGAGTGCTGTATACGTTGAGCGACCGCTCCGTATCGTGGGAACCCGAGAGCAGATACTCCGCACCAGGACAATTCAATGGGTCAAAGTGCTATGGGAGCATCACAGTCCCAATGAGGCTACTTGGGAGTTAGAAGAGCAGATGGCACGACAATATCCCGATCTGTTTTCTCAGGTATGAGTGAGTGAGTGTTCATTCCGAGGACGGAATGATTCTCAAGTAGGGGAGGATGTAACACTCCGACCCAGATTGACCTCGTTTCGTGGCTAATTAATCTTTTTTTCGTTGCTAATCATGTTTTGTTTGTGTTTTATTTTTGTTACGGGTCATGGATAGGTAGTTGGGTTGAGTTTGACCTGGATTAAGTAGACCAAGCCCTTTTTCGTAATTTTAGCTTTTCTAAGACATGGTCATTTTTGCATCATCTTGATGTCAACACGTGTCTTTCATTGAGCTCGTTAACTTTCGTAACTACGTCATTTGCAACCGATGTCGTGTGATTCCATTGGACCCAGATTTGACTCAAACTGAAAATAACATTCTAACTTAGCCCTTATTGTAATTTGAACAACCCATTAACTTATATATACACTCATCCATCGACCAAGAACCCACGTTCTCTCTCTCATTTTCATTTCTCCTCACTGTGCACGTGGAATTCTTCTTTCTCTCTTGAATTCTCTCCTCCATCGAGCTCCATCGATCAAGCTCTAGTGAAAGAAGTTTTGGGTCTTGCATGTGAGGTGAGTGGAATTCCTTCCATTCCTCTCATCTCCTTTCTCTATCTCTTCTCCTTCTTGTTTCTCATTGCATGGTGTGTCTGTGATTCCAATCCTCATGCATGCATGTTGTTTGATTTGTGTTAGGTTGTGTTTGGGCTTTAGGACAACAAGTGGAGTAATTGAATTCCAATTGAGGCAAGTATAACCATAACTTGTGAGAACCCATGTTGGTATGCATTTGATGTGGTTAGTTTACATGAATTGATATGGAAAAATGTGTTTACAGCCCATTTGATTACTCATTGATTCAGTACTTGTCCATCTCCATTGGAGAATTGCAATTTTGATGGTGTTACAGGAATTCTGTAAATGCTTCAGAACCTTGACCTCGTGCAGGTACGGCTAAGCCGTATGGCACTTACGGTTCAAAGTCCAGAGAGGATAAAAACCCAGTTTTCCTCTACGGCTAGGGCACGGCTAAGCCGTGGATTGCCCTACGGCTAAGCCGAAGCTCAGCCGTGGCCCAGCCGTAGATCAATACAGGGTGCATTTTCTGGATTTAACTGAGAGTCATCACTTGACAGACCTTCTACGGTCCATCCACGGCTAAGCCGTAGACCACACACGGCTAAGCCGTAGCACACACACGGCTAAGCCGTATCCACACTAGAATAATGAAGGACAAGGATAGGTGTAATGGAAAGACCGGTATGGCCTTCATGATAGAATGTAGAGCACCTAGACCTGCCCAACGGAATGTGATACAACGCGTGAATGATCTCGAGGGCTGCGAATCATTCATGTTCGTTATCCGGATGTTAAGCACCTCCCCATGGGTGTTGGTTTAAGGGACTTCGTGCACCGCCCGATTCAATGCGACACTAGACAACGGTGTATCGAATAACTTAAAACTACATCATCATGCACGGTTAGAAACACCGGATAATTAGATTAGAATTGGTTTGTAAATAAAGATGATCCGATTTCGCATGATTTGTTGCACGACATATTGCATTCGCGTATTGACCTCTACTCTCTGATATGATTACTTGCGTTCCGTTACTTTCACATTTTGGTTCTTTACCTTGAGTATGCGTGTATGATATGTTCACAGATATGCACGTATGATATGTTGTCACGATCTACTCAGGGTTTTCATGATTGACTCTGTATGGTCAGGCACTACTTAGCCTCAGCCTTAGGATCCCAACGGGGTGAATTTGGTATAGTTATATGGCCTTGCTGTAGTAAGGATATGACTTGGGGAACCGGACCCCAGGAAACCGAGACCCATTGTACCCTGGCCCGGACAATGGTGTTCTTTGCATGTTATAAGATCCCTCTTTTGGGAGCATATGGTAATGTAGTAGCCACTAGTTATGTACACAGCATGTATTCATTGATTCACTTAGCATATTTCTTTCTTGCATGACAGCCTAGTATACGAAAATGCCTTCTTTAATTTACATGACGTTCTTTATTCTATTAGATACAGCGTGTGTTAACTTGCTATGGTTTATACTTTGCTGAATCGTCGTATTCACAGTTGTTTTTGGTGTTGCAGGCCCAGATACCCCTGCCGAACCCTCGCAGGTCGGCCAGACTCCAGATGAGACCCCCGGGGCCCCATCAGGCCTAGAGGAGTGGATGTGATCACTCCCCGGGAGAGCGTTATTGGCATGCATCATTGAAGTCTTATTTTGAGGATTTGCTCACTTGTGCATATGTCATGACTGTATATGTTATTTTGTTCTTTTGTAAAACTTTCAGATGTAATTATGTCAGTTCTTTCTTGGTATCCTCTTCTTGCACTGTTGGTTTGATGTTTCTCATATTTACAGCTTCCGCGTACATGTTTGGCACGTGTGAATGTTCCCTTGTGCGTGTGCATTTAGACTCGGTCTACGTGTACAGGCACGGGAGTACGTGTGTCATTAGGTTTGGCTTTTGCTAACCCCCGAACCCTGGGCTCGGGTTGTGACAAAAAGCATTCAAGCAAGAGGACAGCAGCATTCCACGACCTTTTCCCCTCCTTTTCTCAATTACTAAGGTGAGCAAGAAGGTTCAGAGGAGGAGGAGAAGAGAGGGTGACTAAAAAAAAGCCATGTCCATGCATTCACGACTATTCGATGGATGATGTTGTCATCTTTGTTTTTCTCATTCGGGGGGGATTCTTGGCCATCACAGAGGTTGTGAACAAGCCCCTTTGGGCCTCATTTTGTTCCTTGAAAGCTATAGGTTCAGAATGACATAACTTTGGCTTCCTACGATACCCTCTTCGGACTTGAAGAAAAGACAGTCCATAAACATGAATGATGAATTACAAAGTTTTCAATTGATTCCATAGTCGAATTCGATCTTCTCAATGGTTATTTAACACCCCAAGATGTCATAAAAGGGAGTTTCAACACTTGAAAAAAGTTTGGAAGAAGAACCAGCACGAACAACACCAAAACGGAGGCACAACAGTGACTTCAAGGTCACTGTCTATCAGTGATTGTGACTCACAGTCACTGACAGGTGCCAGTGACCGTGAGTCACGGTCACTGGCAAGTGCCAGTGAACGTGACCCACGGTCACTGGCCTAGGGTAGTGATCGCGGGTCACGATCACCCCCATTTTTTTTTCTCTTTTTTACATTTTTTCCCACCTTATGTACATTTTTTTGTATTTTCCAAATAGAGATTACATCTAAGACTTGAGGGAGGGGTTGTAAACTTTGCAAACTCATGTAAACAACTTGCATCCCCGGGGTCAGGGCATTAGAACCCATGTAAACAAAAAGGAACTTAATGATGAACTGTAATTAATTCCTATTCTTCTTAACGCTTAAAGTGCGTAAATGTCGGACATTGAATCCATTACACATTTCCATGTCACATTTTTAAGCGCGATCAATACCCGGTGAGGGTTGACTTTGGTGTAATAACAAACGATGGCCTTGTAGTGTGCTTTGGAGCTTCCAGACTCCATATATGAAAGACCCATTCGTACCCTGGCCCGATCGATAGTGTTCTTAATGTAAAGATCACTAGAGGGAGGATATGGTAAATGTAGTAGTCACATACTAAAGTATTTCTATTAATTGATTCTCATGGCACGATTGTTCAATTATACAACATGCCTAGTATATTAATTTGACATCTATAATCACATGTTAATTATTCTTATAGATATAATGCATATTATTTGAATTATGCTTATACTTTGCTGAATAGTCTTATTCATTAGTTGTTTATGGTGTCACAGGCCTAGATCCAAATTCTGATCTTGAGAAGATCGAGAAGAATTCAGAGAAGGCCTTCAAGAACCCTTCTGGCCTAGATGAGTGGACGGCAAATCATTTTTGATCGATCCACTCCGGAGTGTGACTAATGCGAGTTTAGGCCTTATTTTGGGATATAATTGCGTTAGTTTTATTTTGATATGTATGGGCCATGACTCCTTGTATTTTGAGATTGTATAAATCTTTCCAATTGTTCAAAAACTTTCTTCAATTTTGTAAAGGTGTGCTTCATTTTTACTTTTATACTTATAGATGTGTTTTAGTTGGTGTTATGATCTCTTGTTTTATGAATGATATCAACAGGCTTCCGCGTATTAAATGCTTGGACAGATGTCCACTAATAGCACCTCACACGTGTAAGTTTTGTGACTATCCCTTGTGTAATTCCACTTTGACGTGGGTCCAGGTGTGAATTACACGGGAGTACATGTGTCACTTTTTAGGTTTTAATCCTAATACCTGAATTCTTGGGCTCGGGTTGTGATAAAAGACAATGTTGATAAAGGGCTTTTCAAGCTAAAATGTAAATTCCATTTACAATAAATCTTTAACTTTTGTTTATATTGTTGAGTCTTCTGATCTATGACATACTAGATTAGGTCATGTGAATTATTTTTCTGTAAAAAAACAAGATGGATTTAGGTTTGATTTCAAAAACTAATTTTCAACCAAAATCTTGTGAGATTTGTGTTCATTCAAAATATTTAGAAAACCTTTCAAAAGTGTTAAAAGATGTTCTAAACTATTTGGTTTGATTCATAGTGACAATTGTGAATTAAACTGTATTATCACAAGGGGTGGTAAAAAGTATTTTATTTCTTTCATTGATGATCATTCTAGATTTTATTATGTAGACTTACTTAAATATAAATCTAAAGCCCTTGAGAAGTTTAACCTCTTTAGACTGGAAGTTGAGTGTCAACTAGGCAAAAAGATTAAGACTCTGAGGTTTGATCGAGGAGGTGAATACTTGTCCAATGAATTAATTGAGACTTGTAACACATTTGGGATAATTCATGAAGCAACAACACCCTTCTCCCCACAACAAAATGGTGTAGCTGAAAGGAAAAACAAAACATTATTTGAAATGGTGAATTCTATGTTAAATAATTCTAGACTTCTCCAGAACTTGTGAGGGGAGGCTCTTTTGACATCTTGTCACAGGAAGAAGACAAGTAAAACTCCATCTTAACTATGGAAAGGTAGGACCTCTAACTTGGATTATTTCAAAGTATAGGGATGCTTAGCCCATGTTGCAATTCCAAGTCCTAAAAGGACTAAACTTGGACCCAAAACTTATGAGAGTGTGTTTTTAGGGTATGCCTTACATAGTAAAGCATATAAATTCCTTGTAATTTTAGGTTTACAAAAAAACCAGTCATTTGTTGTTCTACCAACCCCTACACGTGATTTTGAACCCAAAGATGTGGAACCTCATAGGAGTAAGAGACCTAGAAAAGAATCTACCTTTGGCCTAACTTCATCACTTACATTTTGGAAAATGACCCATAACATATCAGGTGGCTATATTTTCTCCTGACGTTTTTGGAAAAAGGCTCTTAATAGTGAAATAAAGTATATACTAGCCAATCATACATGGAAATTAGTTTATCTCCCTCCAGGAACCAAACCACTGGGCTGTAAATGAATATTCAAAAATAAATTAAGAACTAATGGTTCACTTGAGAAATTTAAAACTAGACCAATTGCAAAAGGATTTAAACAAAAAGGAGTAAACTTATTTGATACATATGATCTTGTAAACAGGATCACTACCGTCAAAGTCTTAATTGCTATAGCTTCCATTCATAACATGATCGTCCATCAAATGAATGTGAAAACCGCATTCCTAAATGGTGATTTGGAAGAAGAAATATATATAGAGCAACCCGAAGGTTTTACAATCCCAGGAAAAGAAAAGAAACTTTACAAACTAATTAAATCCCTGTATGGCAAAAAACAAGCTCCTAAATAGTGGGATGAGAAGTTTCACCAAGTGATAATTGTTGAAGGTTTCAAAAATAATTAATTGGACAAATCTATTTACTATAAAGACTTTGGTAATTCTTGCATTTTAATATGCTTATATGTAGATTATATGCTCATATTTAGGATTGATCTTGATCCAATAGAAAACACAAAAAGGCTTTTTTGTTCTAAGTTTGACATGAAAACATGGGTGAGGTTGATGTCATATTGGGTATCAAAATACATAACACTCTAAAGGCATTGCATAACTCAAAATCCACTTTAAAACACTTAAAACGTGAGGTCAATAAAAATAGAACTTTAAAATAACCCAAACCACCCATAAATCACCCCGAATTCACAAAATGCCACATGGGAACAAGAATATTTGAGCCTACCCTAATTTGACACATAAATAAATTTAAATAAATTTGAAACTCACCAACTTAACCACTAGTCCTTGAAATCAATCGATTCAGAACTTGAGTAAAACCTAGAGAATCAAACCGGACCCTGAAGTCCACAGAGGGGACCCGAATCACACCAAAGATCCACCTAGGCATTCCTACACCCAGCTCCCTGTCGGCCTCCATTTGCAGCTTTCGGCTTTGTTTGTTTTCAAACTTCCAAATCTCCTAAAAGTTGAACTTCCAAAATTAAAACTTAAACTATTTACAACACATTAGATCACTCGATTAAAACACATGGACCAATTAATAATTGAATCTTAAGGTAAAAAACAAACAAGCAGACAAATAATTAAATCACATCAAACAAACTACATAGATCCCAAGATTCATTTTGTTTAAGTTGTTTGCATAACAAAATAAATTAGATTTCTAATTAGGTTTAGCATAGCATTAAATTTTGTCCCATCAATTTTCTTCTTTCATTATTGGACCGAGAGAGCTACTGCAGACGGTTTAGGACTTCAAGAATTAGAGTTAATCCAATAATCGACTTGAACATACTAATCACATAAAGTAAATTAGCTAATCGTCGTGCTCGAAACATGATGTGAAATGCAATGGATTTGAGTCCAACAATCACAGACTTCAAACGTTAAAAAGAATGGGAAATAACTACAATTCATCATTATTTTCTCTTTTGTTTATATGGGTTCAAATGCTCTAACCATGGGGATTCGGGTTTTTTATAAATTTTGAAACATTACAACCCTCCCTCTAGTCTCGGATGTGATCTAATTCTGGACTTTACAAGAAAAAATGGAAGAAAATGCAAAAAAAGGGAAAACAGTGGTGAGTGACCGTGGCTCGCGGCCATTGGCAGACAATGGTCAAAATAGCCACTCTTTGCTTCTTTTTTTCTTCTGTTTCACTTCTGTGATGCTTCCAGGGTGTTGAAATTTGTTTTTTCTAATCTTTGTAGTGTTAAATGACCAACAAGAGGGCTTGGTTTGGTCGTGGAATCAATCAAAATGTTTGTTGATCATCATTTTTGGTTACAAACTGTTTTCGTACAAATTCGAAAAGAGTGCTGTGTGTAAGCAAAATGGAGCCAAAGTTGTGTCATTCTAAACCTATGATTTTCAAAGGACAGAATGAAGCCTAAGGAGGCTTGTTCACAACTTTTGGGATGACCCAAAAACCCTCCCAAGTGAGAAAAACAAAGAAATTGATTTCATCCTTTGTATGATTGATGAAACTTGAACATTGTCTTCTCTTAAACAATGCACATACTTCTTCTCTTTCTCTGAGCCGTTTCTCACCTCAAGTTAGTGACAAGGAGAAGAAGAAGTGGGCTGGAGTACTTGGGGTGCCTTGTGGCTTGCTTGATCTTGCTTAGAACTCTTGGAACCTTAGATTTTGTCCCTGAGAATTTGAAACTGGTGTGTCTCTGGCCTTCCCAAGTGTCAAACCTCCCTTTTATAGATTTTAAAAGTACTTTAGGGAGTTATGGGAAGTTGAGGTTCGAAAGGAAGGGGAGGGAACCACTGAAAACCACAGAAAACTGCTCCACAAGTGTCAATGACTGCGGCCACGGTCACTGACAGGTCCCATTTTGGACTTTTTACACATGTGACCCGTTTTCTCCTGTTTGGGGCCTGAATGATGTCTAATCTTCATGGAACTTGGTGGGATGCTTTTTGACACTATTTTGAGTGTTTCATAGAAATTTTATCCTATTTTGACCTTCTAAAGTTAGTCAACTCCCCTGTTGACTTTTCATGAAAATGGGCCCTTGTTTCAGTTGTTTGAGGCCCAAATGACCTCCGTTTGATTTGAAACTTAAAGGGACTGATGTCAGAGGTATCTTAGATGTCCATCCAAATTTCATGCAGTTTGGATTTGTGGAAGTAGGATTTCGAATAGTGACCCATTTGTTGCATGTTTTAAGTCACATTCACCTCACACTGTAGACAATTAGCTTGTTTTCTACCCGAATGATGTTTAATTGACTTGAAACTTTGGGAACTAATTTTGAACATATTTTCATCTCTGTTCCAAGTTTCATCAGCTTTGGCCTTCTAGAAATAGTACTTTGGTGAGTGACCCCTATAACTCGGAAGTTACAGACTCTTTTCTGACATGTCGTTAAAGTAGGCTCAAATGAAATCCTTTTGACTTGAAAATTTTCAAAACCTCCTTTGACCATGACTAAAGCTTTGTGCCCAAATTTTATTAATTTTGGGCATCGGAAAGTAAGACTTTGGTCAGTGACCCCCATGACTCGGGGGTCAATGACCCAAAGTTAACATATTTATAGACTTTAGGTCAAATGATGTCTGTTTGACCTGAAATTTTACAGAGCCTTCCTTGAGCATAATTTGAGCTTCCTCCAGGAGTTTCAGCTGATTTGATCTTCATGAGATGTCACTTTGCATGGTGACCCCACAGAACTTAGTAAAGACCATTTGAATTGAGTTTGGGTCCAAATGTTGTCTGCATGCTCTAAAATTTTGAAGGACAGTCTTTGAATATATTTAAACACATCCCTCTAAGTTTTGGCTTGTTTCAACATGTAGAAGTGTCAATTTCCTTATTGACCCCCAAAGAACTAGCAAACAGTCACTGAAGCTAAGTTTGAGTTGAGATGAAGTCCAAATGTTTTGAAACTTTGAAACATCATTCCCAAGCATTTTGGAGTTGCCATGAGATTTTCAACCACTTTTGTAACTTTGAAGCTTGAGTGTGGTCAATGACCTTTAGACTTTGGGCCAATGAATCTTAAATTTGAAGTTTGGTGAGTCAAGTGACCAAATGAAGTTCACCAATTTTGACATTTGAACTGCTGCGCTCTAAGCTCATCTGAAGTTTTCTGACTGTAATGCATTAGTTTTTGAACATCTAGATGCAGTACTTGACTTGTCATTCCACAATCCTAAGGTTTATATGCCCATGGTTTGGAATTTGCTTGTAATGACTTCATTGCAATGTTTGTTAGGGGTATAACGGTTCGGTTAACCGCATGTTTTGGAAAAACCATTAACCGAACCATATTTTATTGTTTTCAATTTTCAAAAACCATAACCGTAACCATAACAGTAAAAACTGTATAAAATCGAATGGTGGTTAACCGTATTAGATGGTTCGGTTACAGTTAACCGCTATAGTTTTTTTTTTTTTTTTTGTCAAAATGCAAAATACATATTCAAAAGACTTGTTCGGTTATGGTTAACCATTGTAGTTTTTTTTTTCAAGTCTTATGATGTGTGGGAAATATGCATAATTTATATTTTAAAGATGGGTTGGGCTATTGGAGGTGGGGATGGAAAGATCCAAAAAGACCTAGTGGGTCTGTAAAATATCAATCCCAAGAGATAATTCTTACCCCTTCAATCCAACATGAGGTGTGTAACATGGTACAATCTATAATTCTATAGTTAGTTTAATTGCTAGACAAAATACTGTAAACTTTCTTCTTATCTGGCTATCTCATTAGGAGGGCCTTTCAAATTCTAATGACTCTTGTCTACCTCAAACGCCATTACACAAAAATTCAACTTTTTAAGCAAAACACATAAAGGAATCAACCCCACGTTTCATCTACAATTGTACGAATTAATTGGTGAAAACAAGATAAAAATAGGTTAAAAAATTGTTTTGATGGTTTAAGTAGGTTTTTTTCAATCAAAATTGGATTGGATTAAACCAAACAATAGATTTTGTTCAAAAGGGCTAGGGCCTCTTTTTCTTTTTCCTCCTTTAGTCCTTCAAATGATCGAATTTGCCTCTTTTTCTTCTTCTTCTTCTTGTTTCATTGAAAAGGGGGGGCTGCTTGGTTTTTTTATGTTTAGGGCTTAGGGCTTCATCATTTTGCATAAAGTTCAAAACAATTACATTTTAGCCCCTTTATTTTTTTCCTAATTTTAAGTTAATAGACGCAGTTAACCGTTTTACAGTTAACCGAACCGTATGTTACAGTTCGGTTCGATTATTAACAGTGAGCCATAACTAAAAACCAAAACCAAACCGTGACAAAAGGTTTTCTGATTTTAATAACCATAACCATAACCGAACCGTAAAACACGGTTATTAACCACGGTTCGGTTCGGTTTGATGGTTTTTCAGTTTTTTGCTACACCCCTAATGTTTGTAATTCTTTTCTGGGTCAACAAGTGCCCCCTTGAGGTGCAATGATTACTGTATGACAATCATTGTGCCTCAAAATAGCCAATCTATGAGAATGATGAATGGCTTGATGAAAATATAGTTTTGTCAAGGTAGGTTGTTAGCCTAAACTTGAAGTTTTGGAAATCTGATAAAAAACCATGAAGGGTTTTATGATGGAATTTGGTAAAAACATAAAGGTTCTGATTTTCTTTGCCATATTTTTCATAGATATCAAAAGTAGCATCTCTATGGGGACTGTGGGGAACATGCACAAAAAGAAATCCCTAAGGTATTTGAAAATTCAGAAATTTATGAATTTGGTTGTGAATTTTGGATTTTGATTTGATTTGATTTTCTCATGACCTATTTGTCACAGATATCCAAAGTGATATTTCTGTGGAGACTGTGGGGAACACACACAAAACAAATCCCTGAGGTTTTAAGAAATCAAAGGTTTGGTTTAAAATGAATTTAGGTTTGAATTTTCATGCCGCCCCCCCCCCCCCCCCCCCCCCCCCCCCCCCCCCCCCCCCCCCCCCCTTTTTTATTTTGAAAGGAATACCCTAAAGAGGGTTCATTCCGTTGTGGGAAAACAACAGTTTTTTATTTTTTATTTATTTATTTATTTTTGGTCTTAGGCAAAATTCCCAAATTGGCCCACCATGCTGTAGGGATTTGAACAATCACATCTGACAAAATGGGCCGCCAAGTGTCGGATATCCTTGCTTCAAACATAGTGACTGTGGGGAGTAGACAGTGATCTTGGTGGACTTGACCAAGCCGTGGAGCCTATCACTTTACCAAAGCTATGTCTGCAGGAAAGAGGGAAGGGTCGTGAGCTTTGAATACAATGGAGAGAGATTGCTTCCAAACAACGGACCCCCCACAACTTTGATCAAGTAATTTCCATGGGAGAAGAGGGCTTAGGCCACCAAGTTGTGGACCCCCTATGATTATCTACACTATGACCGTGGACTTAACAGTGACCGTGGGCTTTGGGAAAGCATGTCTCCAAACAATGGCATTTCATCCAAATAGTGGCCGTGGGAGAGATGACTAGCAGCAGTCAAGAGGGAAAACCTAATTTTGAACTACCCATCAACTGTGGACCCCACTGCTCCAAACAGTAGTGTTTGTGGGAAATGAAACTTGTACCGTGGACCCCTACTTGACCACCCTGTTCCCCGGAATGGAAAGCTGTAAACCGTGGACTTGAAGAAGATTAAAAGAGTGGGCCATGAGATAGTGGGGTCCTAGGTCCTACTGATCATTACGTTGGTGTCCGTGGGAGCTTGAAATGTCAATTTCCATAGTGACCCCCAAGGAGCTAGCAAACAGTCACTGAAGCTTAGTTTGAGCTAAGATGAAATCCAAATGCTTTGAAACTTTGAAACATCATTCCTAAGCATTTTGGAGTTACCATGAGATTTTCCACCACTTTTGTAACTTTGAAGCTTGACTGTGCTCAATAACATTTAGACCTTTAAGCCAATGAATCTTAAATTTAAAGTTTGGTGAGTCAAGTGACCAAATGAAGTTCACTAATTCTAACATTTGAACTGCTGCACTCTGAGCTCATCTGAAGTTTTTCTGACTGTAATGCATCAGCTTTTGAACATCTAGATGCAGTACTTCACTTGTCATTCCACAATCCTAAGATTTATGTACCCATAGTTTGGAATTTGCTTATAAATGTCTTCACTGCAATATTTGTTCGGAGTGTAACGGTTCGATTAACCGTATTTTTGGAAAAACTGTTAACCGAACCATATTTTATGGTTTTCAATTTTCAAAAACCATAACCGTATAAAACCAAACCGTGGTTAACCATATTAGACGGTTCGGTTACGATTAATCGCTATAGTTTTTTTTTTTTTTGGTCAAAATGCAAAATACATGTTCAAAAGACTTATTTGGTTACAGTTAACCATTATAGTTTTTTTTTTCAAGTCTTATTATGTGTGGGAGATATGCATAATTTCTATTTTAAAGATGGGTTGGGCTATTGGAGGTGGGGATGGAAAGATCCAAAAAG